>CM067167.1:167063689-167323689 GCA_034093135.1 Erigeron breviscapus
ATGGCAAATTTCAATTTTCTGGTATGGGATTCATACCTTCCTCCCCTGTCAACCAAACACCCATGTTGGTTTCAAACAATAATCCCAATATCAGGTAATTCTTTTTCATTTTACCAAGATTTTATATAGTTGTATGTATATATCTTGATACTAGCAATTTAGAATTTAAGTGTGTGTTTAAATTAGCTTAATTTGTGGACTTATTGGCTTATTAAAGGTTTTTAAAACCAATTAAGCTCATTTTTGCCAAATTATGAGATTATCAACTCCAGCTTATTGCTTTTTAATAAGACAACAAGCTTGCAAAATAAGCTAATTAATAGGTGGTGTTTCGGTAAAGTTATGTAACACCCAATGCCGTCATCCATGGATTTTGGGTCCCAATAACTCGACCGTATATGGGGAGGTTGAGAAGGTTGAGATGTAAACAGCATTACCTCTACGTAAGTAGAGAGACTACTTCCAGGTTCTATCTAAATGATTGAAAAAGACCTCCGGCTTTTGCATGGTGTTTGGGTAAAGTTATAAGCTCAAAATCCTTGGCTTATGCTTATCAGCTTATTTTTCCATAAAGATAAGAAAACCATAAAATTTGGGTGATAAGTTTTATCTAAACACCTTGAGAATGCATATTAGTTTATAGTTATATGCTTAAGCAAAATAAGCCCACCCATGCATTTTGTGACCATACCTAGCTCTTTTGAGATATATTTAGTGAAGTTCATTAATGGTCAAGTTTTGTTATGAACTTATTTATGATATGTATATTATGTGTAGTTCATCAAGCGTTACAAAAGAGGAAAACCATCTTCTTAAAGATGAAGATTTGAAGCATCTATGGCATCTTGTGGAAAAAAGAGATGGTGGTCCACCATGGAAGCATATGATGGATTGTTCAACACCAAATATGCATTATCAAGCATGGCAAAGAGATCCCGAGGTACTTTTTTCATAACATTTCGTGTGTTTCTTTGTAAATAGCTAGTATGTTTCTAATTTAGATGGCTTGTGGGATTGAATTTCGTAAGTGATTATAGCTTATTGCATTTTTGTAAGCGTGATAAGCATCAGCTAAGTGCTTATTTACTTTCACTGAAGTAAATACATTCCAAATCATTAACATCTAACACTTTCCGTTCTAAAAAGATAAAAAATAAAAAAATACCTTCTCTAATCACCATAGTATAGACTTATTTGAATAGAAGGGGCTTTTTTAGGAGCTCAATTAGATTTGTTTTCACATTGTTAGGCTTTTTTGTTTGAATTCTTTTGAGGTTGGTGGTAGTGGATATGATATGTGTCCTTCATGGTTATATTTTCTATGCTATTCGCTATTGAACTGCGTGCAAATGCGTTTCGAAGTTGAGTTTCATTCGGTCCTGCTGCTAACTGTCCGATTGTTTAGGAGGTTAGATAATTAGTTGCACACTAGCAGCAATAGAAACTCCGAATAATCAGTTTCATTCTGCTACAACAGTACTTGATTAGTATAGATAAAGTGAAATTACCTAATTACTTTTAACCTTCTTATGGATCCTTTACTCCATTTCTCAAGTCACAATACATATGTCCTTTCTTATCAACAAAAATATTGTTCTTATTGGTCATGTGTATGTATTAATTTCTTGAACAGTTGGTTTTTTCAGAACACTCAAACAACTATGAGTGTATTACTACTTCAAATAAACAAGAACACATCCAAGAATTATTCCGGGCAATCTATACTAATATATTCGTGTCAAATTTAGCATAAGTAATATTAAAACACACAACCAAATATTCCCTTATTTTGAATTAATTCAGTTGTTTCTCGTCTTGGATCTTGGCAGACAGGCCCTCCTCAGTATTGCAGCAAGACTGTGTATGAAAATGCCACACCTGAACTCATGAGGGATTTCTTTTGGGATGATGAGTTTCGACTGAAGTGGGATGATATGCTTTTACATGCTACAACCCTAGAAGAATTCCCCAAGACAGGCACGAGTGTAGTACATTGGATACGAAAGGTAAATAAAATAAGCTTTCTTTAGGTACTCTTCAGCTCCTTTTTCCATGTACACTCGTATTCTAATTCTTTTCTGGACAGTTCCCTTTTTTCTGCAGTGATAGAGAATACACAATAGCCCGTCGCGTATGGGAACTTGGAAGATCCTATTACTGCGTGACAAAGGTATTATAGCATAGCAATATAAACATATGAAAATAATAAAGTCTAAACTTCTTTCATTATGTTATCTATATCGCATTTTTTTTTTTTGTTTTTCGTGACTGATCTTTTAATCATCAACTTCACTTCTTGTTCCAGGGAGTGCCTTGTCCTTCGGTCCCAAGGAAGCAGAAACCACGACGTGTTGATGTTTATTATTCAAGTTGGTTTATACAACCAGGTAATTATGTTTTTCTTATGTAAAGTCATTTACGAGATAGTGACTCGATACTGAAGTAAGCTGTTGGCTAAAATTAAGGCGGCATGATAGGCAGGTTGGGTAACGGGTCAGAAGAAGTCATATTTTAATGCAAGGCAAAATGTACGGGTCGGTTAAACCTCTACAAACTTTTAATTTCAGTTGTTAGTCTTTGAATGAAATTATTCGTAGGTTGTATCGTAGTAAAAATTATAAGTTCAGATGACTATCAAGTATTTGACTCGTTCGACTACCATTCCCTTCTCAACTACTTAAATAAGCTCTACCCAAGTTGACTCATTTACAAGTACACGAGTCAAAACAATGCCTTCTCTGGCTAAAGTTATTGATGTTTCTAGTGAACTTACATGATGTGTTTGATGACAGTGGAATCAAAGACTGGGAATGAAAATCCAGCATGCGAGGTAACGTTCTTCCATCACGAAGACATGGGCATCCCATGGGAAATTGCAAAATTTGGTGTACGGCAAGGGATGTGGGGAGCAGCCAAGAAAGTTGAGTGTGGCTTTCGATTATATCAAAACGAAAGAGCTTTGTCAAAAAGTATATCACCTCATGTTGTCATGGCCGAGATGAGTACCAAAATTGATGAAGCCCACCTGACTTTGCTAGAATCCAGTAAAGATCAAGATGAAAAAATGACAGAAACCAAAGTGGCTGTCCGGGAAGAGAAGCAGACCATTGGAATGAATGTGCCTAAGCTTTTAGTATTTGGTGGAGCTGTTATTATGGCATGTAGTATTGACCGTGGTCTCTTGACAAAAGCCGCAGTGTTTGGTGTTGCCAAGAGGTTTGCGGCTTTAGGAAGTCAAGCTGGACCCCGACGATGATATTACTGATGTCCCAATTGAGTTTCTTTTGTGGTATCCAGATAGAAATATATGTCCAGATATAGGTGTACGTACTATCGATAATTTTGATACTTCAGGTAGAGGTGACATTAAAAAAAAACTCAAAAAAGAAGAAAAGAAGTGAAACCATTAAAAACTAACTCATCAGAATCGACCCATTATAAAACCCATGGTTCATTTGTTAAATTTTGTTTAACCGATTAGTTGGGTTCGGTTTTGTTTACTGGAAAAAACCGATCATCTAGAAACCGGTCCGCTTCATTTTACGAAATATACGTTGCACGTGCACGTGGATATGATGGAAATAAAGTTGAAAGTTCGGTATTTTAAACTTTATCGGACTGCAAAGTTACCATAGTTCCATATGGGCTTGAAGTTTCAAGTATATTGGGTTTCATGTAGTTAATGAGTTCACATTTAGTTTTTAGACTCCAAAAACTAACTGTAAAATAGAACAGTTCATAACTTTGTCCGACTTCTTACAAATTGTTGCAATCATTTTTTTAAATATTAACAAAAACCAAAGTGTTAAAAAAGAAAACTTATGACCACCCAGAATACGCAAAACTAAAATTTTCCGAAACACTTAAAACTCGGTCTAGATTTTTGATTATTGGGATGACTTAAACTTCTCTTTTGGATTCAGTTTTGGGTCAAAAACCGATACATACTGATTCTGAACTGTATATCATCAATTTAGTTATAACTGAATGACCAAATTATCAAGAAAAATCCGTGTTGTCGTGTTGGTACTTGGTAGGGTAAATGGATTGTCCGTCCGGACTAAAACGAGTGATTTTTAGCATGGGTCAGTGAAGTTGCCATAAAACTCTATAAATAAATACTCATGAGACTACTAATCAAAAGAGTTATTATTACTAATGTTCAAAAAAAAAAAAAAGTTATTATTAATTATTAACAAAGTACATTTAGTACCATATCATGCAATAGGGACATGATCATTTTTGAAAGTTTATTAATTATTATTAATTAATCGCGTATTAATATATCTGGGTTTTTCTTGTCATTGTTCGGCAAAGACTATAAAGACTTTGGGCGTGTTTCTTTTTTTGTCATTAAGTACTGAGTGTATTAAGTGGCTGAATGCATTAAAAATATCTGTATGTATTAAGTAAAATATAAATAACTGACGGTTATTTTTGTTTATTAAGTAAAAAAACAACAACATGAAATTAGACTGAATAATTAAGTTTTTACTATTAAGTTTATTAAGTAAAAAAGAAACAAAGAATTTACCTTTTATCAAATCACTAATTCATGACTTTAACAAAAAAAATTTCCTTCCAAGTGGATTAAAACAGACTTCCATGAAATTAGTTTGTTTAAAACTTCATTTAAAAGTCGAATGCCTTGTTGTTGTTAAAGATGAAGATGATAATTTTCGTCCAAAGATTGAACCAAAGTCGTACGACCGTATTAGTCTAGAGTCATTCATACGTGTTGCAATCGACATAAAAGACAATTTGATATCGATGATTTGAATTTTAAGCTATTTTTAATTATTGCAATCATATGATTTTATAAGATTCTGTGTTTAGAATGATTCAATACGAAGTAAACCAAAAACAAAACATGTGATGCCCAGGATTAAACGAAATTGAAGAACAAAATATGTATAATTGAATCACTCAATTAACATTGAATCAAACTATACAATCTCAGTACACAAATTTGATTGCAAAAAATTGAAACTAAACAAATATATTTATACTAGTCTAAAACGGCGGTTATTTCCAAACCATCACTTTGCTTCGCGAATGGGTGTGTCTTCTTGAACGTTCGTGTCCTTTGTCGTGTCCTTTGTTGTGTGAGGACCAAAACTGCCGGCCCCTTTTCTTGAAGGGACACAACATTCACTTTTTCCCATTTACACTTTACAACCCTCAAGTCTTAAATCAAATACAAATTCTAACAACATGAACTATTTGACATTCTTGAAAATTAATATTAATTGTATGTATGTACAAAGGTGAATTTTGGTTACAACTTTTAAATGAAGAAATATATATACTAATAAGGTACAATTGTCTCAAAACAATTGATGCCATCCAACTCCGGGGCGAATCTAGGAGAGATTTTCATTTTCGATGTCGCCTTTTTAACATTTTGAGACGTAGATGGAGATGAAGATGGAGACTGTTTACTTGATTCTCCATCTTCGGCCTTCATGATCACATTATCTAATGATAAAGAAGGATATTGTTTTATTTTGTTGATGTTGGCATTGGTAACATGAAGCTTTCGCCCGATTGATTCGGCACAAAAAGCATCAATGGAACTGAATATTGACATTAACATTGTGAGAATTGTTAAATTTGATTATTCGGATTTTCTTTTTTGTGATAATGATGATGATTACAAAAGAGGAGATAAAATGGTTTAAATATTAGTGATGGGGAAGAATGAAGAATTTAGAATAATATATGTAGAACAATCGAGAAAGTAAGGAATCATGTTGTTCTTTTCTTATGGAAGGAAGACTCCATATTATTCGAGTACTTTTTATCGAGGATTTGATGAACTTGTGAAACAAATAAATTATTTCAGACTTTTTCTTTTTATTTAGGATTTGATCCGCTAATGAAACTTCTTAAACATGTCCCACCATATCCAAACTCTTTCAAGGATTTTATCCAATTTTAGGCATAATTATCTTTTTTATTTTTTTTATTTAAGGTGCGGATAATTTGCTCGCAACAGAAGATCTAACTTACGTTGTCTTAACCGGGTCTGCGCGAGAGAGCCTCCTCACCCTCAATACCTAGTAGGAGGAGAAACTCTCAACTAAACCGTCCGAATGCACGACATTTAATTGGGATAAAACCTTGCCCCCTCTGCAGGACTCAAACTTGCTTCACTTGAAGACTTTATCTGTGAAATTCCCTCAAATGTCTTTCCCATATCTCGAACTTGAGACCTCCAACATGTAAAGCTCGTGCTTAATCACTGAGCTATAATGAGAAGTACTTATGCATAATTATCTAACTTTTTTTTAATGGTTATAAAATCCTATGATCAGTTGATTTTATTGCTTGCCAATTTGCCATTGATTATTGGCCAAAATCCATTTTAATACTCTCAACTTGGTTGACTAGGTGCTCTACTACCCTAAATTATTAAAGGTGTAGTATATATCCTAGACTTGGTTAACAAGGTCTTCTAGTACCCTAACTCACTAATTAATTTAATTTGTGGTGTTAAAATATAAGTTGGTTTTTAAAAAAAATACTTTCAAGTTTAAATTTGTAATTTTAAAAATAATTGTGTTAGAAATGTTAAAACTATGTTAACAAAAAATATAATATTATAAGTAACGTATTGAAATTAAAAATATGGTTAAATATAAATGTAACACCCGTCATTTAAAAATATGGGTTTTCAAAAACTTTCACCTAACGGTGTTAAAAGATGCGAAAGAAAACTTTGAAAGTTCAAAACCGATAAAACTGTTCGGTTTCTGCATTTATTGGTGTTACATGCAATACCATCGAATAGTTTAAAATGAAAACCCAACGGTTGCCCAACACAAAACAACCGTTCAACAATACTACATAAATTCGACATCAAGTACGAAATGTAAATAAATGTCTAAAGAGATAATCATCTATGGGTAGCTAAGTTCTCCTGCATGCATCTACCCAACTCTCACTCTTCCTGCATCAACTAGTCCTTCAAGCTAAACCTGAGGGAACAACCACATTTAAGAAACATGTGTTAGCTAACGAATTAGCTAGTAAGATAACACTAAGTTATTAAGACATTCGTCCAATTAAAACAATCTTCATTATTAGACAAGTTTATTTAGGCACAACACACATCACACGTTCACACATAACTGCATATCAACTTCATATCAATTAGGGTGAATCCCCCCTAAATGTGCCTATCCTTCATTTTTATCCACACATTATCACACATATCTTCGTTAGCTGCATATAAGTGTAACATAAGTCACACCCGACTAGATGCTTCACCAAAAGGCGAGTCATACTTCGTTGTTAAGGAATGGCAAGCCAATCCAAGAGTAATCCGTATGTGGAGGTTGGTCAAACCCCTCGTATTACTCGCCCTGCATTATAATGACCATGTTGCAAGGAGCCACCCAAGAAACAACTACGTCAACGCACTCGTCCGGCTAAGACCAGTACGGGTTAAGCTTAACACTTTCCCTGCATTATATTTACGAGCTCGGTTTCACACATATGGTTTAGGTAACACACATTCCTAACCGTCACACACATATAGTCTAGGTAACACACATTCCTAGACATTCACACACTTTATCTTCATTACATTTGGATCCTTAAACGTGCAAGTGACATGGCAACCTAATAAGTCTAGTGAGCTAGGTGTACAAGCCATGTAAGCATGCATATATCACACATCCACTTCATTTCTACATTTCATACATAATGAGATACTTCGTAATACTACATAAACTTCATAACAATACACTACATTAAGCAATACTTCATTTCACTACATTAGGGACTGCATTTCAGGTCTCATGGTCAACTACATAACCCATAATACCTCCCGTGTAACCCCATATGCCCACATGCAATATAAAGATACCAAATGGAAGTATTTATGACTTGAAACCAGCTTTTCGTTGAATCCCCCAGCGTTTCAAAGTAGTGTATCTTACCTCGGCGTAGTCCACAACAATCAACAACTAGTCACTGTGTAAAGTAACTATGCTCGTCTACCTATAATTAGTAAACGATCATTAGACAACTACATACTCACGTCATTAAAGCCAATAGCTAGACCCACACACATTAATGACTCACTTTAGTTTCAGGTCTAATCTACAAGTCAAACGACGTTACGGTTCAAAGTATAACATTTTCTGCAAACAGTTGAGTTGCGCCGCAACATAGAGTTGCGCCGCAACTCACGCCTATCGTTGCGCCGCAATGCTTCCCATTGCGCCGCAACTTATCTTTCTGGAAACCAGTTGCGCCGCAACTGCCAGTTGCGCCGCAACTGACCCGATTCTGCACTAGTTTGATCGATTACACCCCAAACCAGGTCCAAACAAATCCAAATCAAATACATGACTTTCATACATCCAAATCCTTCATTTTCAAACCATTACAAAGCATTTCAACCATTAATTACACCATATATGACTTTAATCCATCAAAACTACCATTAATCTTCGTTAAACGATTCCCCCATAATCCAATAATTAATCCTAATGACTCATAATATCAAAAGGACCTGAAAACAATGAAATTATACCTGCTCTACCTGTAGATATCAATTAGGATGCAAAACTCTTGACAATACACACTCGAATCACACGTAAGGAAGCTTTTCGGCTTGCAATTTGATGGAGGAACTATATGGGGCGGTTAGGGCTTGTTTAGGAGGAAGGAAATCTGCAACTAATGACCTAATGACACTCCCTAAACCCCTTAACCCGTTTTTGACTTTGCTCCTATGTCAAAACTAGTCCCTAAGCTTCCTAATCCTTCATTACTAGTCAAAAACTACCATATGGACCATATATAACATGATTACTTCTTTAAATACCACTACACAGGCATTTAGCTACATTTTACACACATATATACTTCATTATAAGTTTAGGCTTTCAAGCCTCACACATAACACACAATAACTACATATAAGCATTAAATCTAAAATAGACTTAACGACACCCTATGTTGACTTAACGAAATTAGTCAACCGTTAAATAAAAAATTTAGGATGTTACAATAAAATATTAAGTTTTTATACATATAAAATATTTTTATAACAAGATATTTATATAGAACATATTGTTGTATTTTAAAATTTTTTATAACTTGATTAATCACATCAACTGAATTATTAATTCATTTTTATTTTATAAACAAATTAATAAAAACTTCAATAAAAAGATGATTATTTATACATATAACTATTAATTTGTACAAATATTTTTATTGTAATGAAACTACCTATTTATTAATAAGGTAATTATGTTTTTTTTTAATTTCAGGAATTTAAATAATAATATAATTTTGATATCTATTAATTGTATAACTTTAAAGTATGTTTTTTTTAAAGTCGGTACTTTAATATTTTTTAATCATTTTAAAGATAACATATACTTTTAATGTCTTTAGTTACTTATTGTTTGTCAAATATATTTTAACATTATATATTAGTTAATTAATTCATATAAATTTTTAAAAGATTTATTAGTGAGTCTAGAGTAGTAGAAAACCTTGTTAACCAAGTGTAGGGTACTATACTAAACTTTTAATCATTCTGGGTAGTAAAACACCTAATCAACCAAGTTGAGGGTACTAAAATGCATTTGATCCTTGATTATTTTGCTGAAAGAAAATGTAAGGGTTAAATTAATTAGAGTCCATAATTATCCTATATACCGGCATAAACGAGGATGCTTATTTTATAAGCGGCCAAAGACAACACACATAACATTAGATTATTATTTTTTTAACTTAAAAACAAGGTTTTGCTAAACGAAGTATTAAAGACTTTCGTTAAGGTGCATTAAATATTTGTACATTTACCATAAAATTCGGGGTAGACTTTTAATATGGAAAAACACAATTTTTTTATACACGTTAAATGAAACCCTAAAGGTTTATTTAGCATTTTCCTAAAAACAATGTACCAGTGAATATTTGTTTTGTAGATCTAATCAAATCTCATAAAATCTCGTCTTATTAGACCAACCTGTTAGATAATTAGAACAAAAAGAAAATTTTTGAGTAAAGGTTTACCTGCGTCTTCAATAGTCAAACAAATTATGCAAATTTTAAAGAAAAGTTTTTATCCACGTTAAAAAGGAAAAAAAAAAAAAACCTACCCGACTTCATAGTGGGGTCGGCAATTGACAGGGATAATGAATGTGATCTCAGGCCACTCCAATGGTACACTCAATTTGTCTGAACATACCAGCACCTCAACAATATATCAACAAACTGTTTCAGCACAATGAACCAACAAGCTAAACTCATTTTGTCTCCAACCCAACAAACTAAACTCAATTTGCTCATACCACATCATTATTTATATTAAATTATACTCCCTCCGTCCCATATTAAGTGTCATAGTTTGACTTTTTGAGTCTTTTTCTTTCAACTTTGACCGTAAATATTTTTGTTTGTGTTATATAACACTTGATGTAACATATACGAATAGATTGAGTTTTAAATGTATTTTTCATTAGTATAACTTTCATCAACTAATATATAACACAAACAAAAATATTTACGGTCAAAGTCGAAAGAAAAAGACTTGACCAGTCAAAATAGGACAATTAAATTGGGACCGAGGAAACATATTACATTAACTAAAGATCATTATATTAAATTTAAAAAATATTAAACCAACATATTTACAAAAAATACTAGTACATGAAATTGAAAAAAAAAATATACTTACTGTACCAACAAAAACACATAGTTCTATACGAAAAAGAAAAACGAAAAATAAAACCTATATGAATTAACAAAAAAGACAAAAGACCCATGTTTTTCTACCTATTACCCAATACCAACCTACATAATCATTTCATAAATCATACAGAGGGTAGGGTTAATGTGAGAAAACAAATATGGAGAGAACCGTGAGAACCACTAGTTTCTCTCCTTCTTTCTTCTTTTTGGTTTGGTTATTTTATTTATTTTTTATTTTTTATTTTTTGAAACTTTTTTTTGTTTTTTATTTTCTTTTAACAAAAACCCATTCAAAAAAAAATAAAATTTTTTTTTTTGTAAAAAATCATATGGGTTACGTGTTGAAAACGTATGGATACGGTACGGGCGTTGCCCTCATCCGTTCTAAAGGGGTTGTCACCGGACGCATATAGGAATGGTATGGATTTGATGGGCGGCGATCCAAGAGATGGTTACGGTTTGATACGGTACGGGCGTAGCCCTTAACTCTAAGGGCAAAGCCCTTAGAGATGGTTTTTTTAGTGGTTCTCACGGTTCTCACCATATATGTTGGTTCTCACTTGATCCCTTCACTATATATATATATAGAAGTAATATAGGCTGTTAGGTACCTAAGCTTAGGTGTGGAACACTCACATATTGTTTTTTTAATCCATAAAATTCATGGGGCCCAAGCATTTATTCATTAATCAAAAATATTAAAAAATTTGTATGTGAGGGGTTCCACACCTAAGCTTAGGTGCCGGACAACCTTATATTCACTTTTCCCATTATATTATATATATGTGTGTGTGTGTGTGTGTATGTGTGTAAAATAATACAAGTGAAATCTTGAACCACATACAAAATGCTAATCAATATGCCTACAAGCAAACCGATGGAGCATTTCGAGCAACATATTGAACTTCCAATGGAGGCATACTGGTGTCCAGTGTGCTTGCCAAAATACTGTCATGGGATCTCCATTGGAGATGGCCTCAAGTAGTACTTTGGGCATTTCTTTGGCCCATGTGGAAAGAGAGGTGAATAGATAATATATAAAATAAAAGGTGAGAAAGAAGTAAAGGTATACAACGAACAATAAAAAGTAGTGCAAAAATAATATTAAAAGGCTAAGTTTTTTGTTATAGTAGAAACACCGTTTCATAGTGTTATATTCTTCTATTGGTCTGTGATTATCCGGTTGTTGGCAACAAATATTAATTGTTTCTTTGGTGGCTTAACTTGAAAAACTTAAAGCTTTGTGGTAAAAAGTTAAGAAAATGAAACTTTGTTGACAAAAGTTATGTGGTAAAAAGTAATGAAAATGAAACTTTCGTGTCGAAAGTAGAAAAGAAAAAGTATAAAAAGTAACAAAAACAAAACTTTCGTGCGAAAATAGAAAAGAAAAAGTATAAAAAGTAAATAAAACAAACTTTCGTGTGAAAAGTAAAAGAAAAAAGTGATGTGGCAAAAAAAAAAAGACGAAAACTTTAGTAAACCTTCTAGTAGAGTAAAAGTGGTTCAGAAAAAAAAAAAAAAAAAAAAAAAAAAAAAAAAAAAAAAAAAAAAAAAAAAAAAAAAAAAAAAAAAAAAAAAAAACAAAAAAAAAAAAAACAAAAAAAAAAAAAAAAAACAAAAAAAAAAAAAAAAAAAAACAAAAAAAAAAAAAAAAAAAAAAAAAAAAAAAGAAAAAAAAAAAAAAAAACAAAAAAAAAAAAAGAAAATAAAAAAAACTTAAAAAAAAAAAAACAAAAAAACAAAAAAAAAAAAACAAAAAAGAAAAAAAACAAAAAAAAAAAAACAAAAAAAAAAAAAAAAAACAAAAAAAAAAAAAAACAATAATCATAAAAAATCATACTAAAAAAAAATAACACAGAATAAAAAAAATTAAAATAAAAAATATTGAAAAAAAAAAAAAAAAAAAAAAAAAAAAACAAAAAAAAAAAAAACAAAAAAAAAAAAAAAAAACAAAAAAAAAAAAAAAAAAACTTGTCGACCTTAGCTTTTTTAAAAAAAAACTTGTCGACCTTAGCTTTTTTAAAAAAAAACTTGTCGACCTTAGCTTTTTTAAAAAAAAAAAAAAAAAAAAACAAAAAAAAAAAAAACAAAAAAAAAAAAAAAAAAAAAAAAACTTGTCGACCTTAGCTTTTTTAAAAAAAAACTTGTCGACCTTAGCTTTTTTAAAAAAAAACTTGTCGACCTTAGCTTTTTTAAAAAAAAACTTGTCGACCTTAGCTTTTTTAAAAAAAAACTTGTCGACCTTAGCTTTTTTAAAAAAAAAAACAAAAAAAAAAAAAAACTTGTCGACCTTAGCTTTTTTAAAAAAAAACTTGTCGACCTTAGCTTTTTTAAAAAAAAACTTGTCGACCTTAGCTTTTTTAAAAAAAAACTTGTCGACCTTAGCTTTTTTAAAAAAAAACTTGTCGACCTTAGCTTTTTTAAAAAAAAACTTGTCGACCTTAGCTTTTTTAAAAAAAAACTTGTCGACCTTAGCTTTTTTAAAAAAAAACTTGTCGACCTTAGCTTTTTTAAAAAAAAACTTGTCGACCTTAGCTTTTTTAAAAAAAAACTTGTCGACCTTAGCTTTTTTAAAAAAAAACTTGTCGACCTTAGCTTTTTTAAAAAAAAACTTGTCGACCTTAGCTTTTTTAAAAAAAAACTTGTCGACCTTAGCTTTTTTAAAAAAAAACTTGTCGACCTTAGCTTTTTTAAAAAAAAACTTGTCGACCTTAGCTTTTTTAAAAAAAAACTTGTCGACCTTAGCTTTTTTAAAAAAAAACTTGTCGACCTTAGCTTTTTTAAAAAAAAACTTGTCGACCTTAGCTTTTTTAAAAAAAAACTTGTCGACCTTAGCTTTTTTAAAAAAAAACTTGTCGACCTTAGCTTTTTTAAAAAAAAACTTGTCGACCTTAGCTTTTTTAAAAAAAAACTTGTCGACCTTAGCTTTTTTAAAAAAAAACTTGTCGACCTTAGCTTTTTTAAAAAAAAACTTGTCGACCTTAGCTTTTTTAAAAAAAATTCAACATTTTTTTTTTTTTATAAAATCTTTTATTTTAATATACTAAAAGACATTTGCTCTAAAAACTTGTTGATCAATCACAAATTTACACTTTTTGACCAATCACAATCTACAACTTGTAGTTATCAACTTGAGATTTTTGTTTTAGATTTTCCTCATTAAATTAATTAAAAAAAATTTAACATTTTATTTTTAATTTTTTTCTTCCATAAAATCATTTCTTAATATATACTAAAAGGCAATTGACTAAATCTCAATTGACCAATCAAAACCCTCAATTTCTTTAAATTAACAAATTAAACATGTGACTTAATTCAATTTAAAAATAATATTAAATGTCGACATAAAAAAGTTCCCTAGATAAATACAACTTTTAAATAAGTTATAACTCTAAATAGATACAACTATAACTAAGTTATAATTTATGTTATTTTTTTAAAAAAAAACTTGTCGACCTTAGCTTTTTTAAAAACCCACATCTAGATTAATAAAACTATATAGATAAGTACAGTTATAAAAATAAGTTTCTGATCTCTTTTAATATTTAAAACAAAACCCAATCTATATAAATACATTTTATTTATATTCTGTCTATTTAGTATAAATAGAATCAGATACCACGAAATTACAAATCTCATGAAAAAAAAACAACAGTTGTTACTCTTATTGTTCTTAATAACAATGGCTAACGAAAAGAAAATAATTTTTTTGCAAGACATCAATGAGAACTTGGTCGATTGCGCCATCAAGGTTAAGATATTGCATATCTTGAAGAGTTTGTTTCAAAGAGACCCCACTAATTAACAAAAGTCAAGGTTAATTAACCTCGCTAAGTAACCTTTTTTCCCGTTGGTCGTTTCTTTCGCAATGACAATTAACAAAAGTCAAGGTTAATTAACCTCGCTAAGTAACCTTTTTTCCCGTTGGTCGTTTCTTTCGCAATGACAATTAACAAAAGTCAAGGCCAATCTTTATCAACCGTTGATTTGTATCTACAACGTCCACTTTTCACACACGGACAGTTGTATGTTACGATCTCTCGGGTTAAGTCGAAAAAAGGATCTTAAGGTGCTGATATGCGATAAGAAGATAAAAAAACACTACAACGAATGTCGCCTGCAAAGAAGTATTGCAAAAGATGAAGGAGGATATATGATTTTTTAAAAAAAAACTTGTTGATCAATCACAAATTTACACTTTTTGACCAATCACAATCTACAACTTGTAGTTATCAACTTGAGATTTTTGTTTTAGATTTTCCTCATTAAATTAATTAAAAAAAATTTAACATTTTATTTTTAATTTTTTTCTTCCATAAAATCATTTCTCTAATATATACTAAAAGGCAATTGACTAAATCTCAATTGACCAATCAAAACCCTCAATTTCTTTAAATTAACAAATTAAACATGTGACTTAATTCAATTTAAAAATAATATTAAATGTCGACATAAAAAAGTTCCCTAGATAAATACAACTTTTAAATAAGTTATAACTCTAAATAGATACAACTATAACTAAGTTATAATTTATGTTATTTTTTTAAAAAAAAACTTGTCGACCTTAGCTTTTTTAAAAACCCACATCTAGATTAATAAAACTATATAGATAAGTACAGTTATAAAAATAAGTTTCTGATCTTTTTTAATATTTAAAACAAAACCCAATCTATATAAATACGTTTTATTTATATTCTGTCTATTTAGTATAAATAGAATCAGATCCCACGAAATTACAAATCTCATGAAAAAAAAACAACAGTTGTTACTCTTATTGTTCTTAATAACAATGGCTAACGAAAAGAAAATAATTTTTTTGCAAGACATCAATGAGAACTTGGTCGATTGCGCCATCAAGGTTAAGATATTGCATATCTTGAAGAGTTTGTTTCAAAGAGACCCCACTAATTAACAAAAGTCAAGGTTAATTAACCTCGCTAAGTAACCTTTTTTCCCGTTGGTCGTTTCTTTCGCAATGACAATTAACAAAAGTCAAGGCCAATCTTTATCAACCGTTGATTTGTATCTACAACGTCCACTTTTCACACACGGACAGTTGTATGTTACGATCTCTCGGGTTAAGTCGAAAAAAGGATCTTAAGGTGCTGATATGCGATAAGAAGATAAAAAAACACTACAACGAATGTCGCCTGCAAAGAAGTATTGCAAAAGATGAAGGATGATATATGATTTTTTAAAACTATTAGATTTAGCATTCATTATTCATATTTGAATATCTCACACTTGATGTATAGTTTTACATTTTAACCTTAAGTATTTTTGTGTTGCATATACTATTTCTTATAATGATAATATTGTATATCCCGTGTATTTGACACAGGTCTAAAATCTAGTTACTAATATTATAAATAGTAAATGACGAGTAAGATTACTATGACCACCTAAATACATTAGATTTTTACCTTTGCACATGAATGCAACAAGCTGCACAAATATTAGATGTAACAAACGTAAAATCATAATGTAATTATAAATATTTATAAAGGTAAATTATTATAATGTGACAATGTCAAACACCAATTATTTTTTTAACATAATTTTGAAAAAAAATTAAACATAACTTTTACATATCGTCTTATATATTGTAACCCAAATTTATCATTTCTTCCTATCTTTCTCATTTATATTGTTTTGCAATTGTTTTTTTAGATTATGAATAATACTAAAGGTTATTTTCTCCACACTTTATAAGTGAAATAATTAAATTGCTATTTGGAATTATAGAGTTTTTAAAACATTTTAACCTAAAAATTCTCAAGCAATGACTTTTATGTTATGTGTCAAATTTTGTCATTGTTTTGACACAAAGAAAAAATATAACTATTTTTGTTATATTTCAATGTTTTTTTTAACAGCAGTGTGATTGGACTCAGCGACATTGCCTCTTCATCGTCCGGTAGAGATCGACCACATCATCAGCACAGTCAATCCGAGGGCATGACTGGCGGTGGAAGTCCCACTACCGTTCTGGAGGAAACTAGCTAAATGCTAGAGAAAACCCTCATGCCCCACCTCATTGACAAAGACTTCCCAATATGCATTTCAAAGGTTTCGAACCCGTGACCAACATTTGGCTGAAAGACATAAGGGGCATTAAATGTCCAGTTGGGCTAAATCCCAAGACTGTTATATTTCAATGTTATATGCTATTGAGAATGATAGATGCTATATAAATCACTACAATATTATTTTTTGTTTGTTAGGCACTCCAATAGAAACACACGTATATACATATATTAACATAAAGGAATAAGATACTCTGAGTACTCTTATTTTCACGAAGACACGAAAAAAATTATGAGCCATCCCCCGCCCCTCCGCTTTCTCTTCCCCTTCTTCTTCTTTTTCTACTTCTCCCCACCACCAACACCATCGTTCTACCGCCTCTGCCACCACCACGACTAACGGCTTTCTTCCCCGCCACCCCCACCACCATAGCGGAGGACGTACCGTATCCAACTACCACCACTTTTGGATCGTCGTTCATCAAATCCAAATCATTTTCAAATACGTTCAGCTTCCAACCCTTTTATATATTTCATTGATGGCCCCTCCCGATATATGTCATGTAATCCAATAGTAAATAGAAATATATGAATAATTATTAACATCCAAAATCTTTAAAATTCAAAATACTTCCTAATGAAGGAATAGAAAATCAAAGTTTGATTAAATATGATCTTATAAATTAATTAAATAAAAAAATAAGTAAAAAGTAAATGTCCAATAATGCAAAGTAGGATTTTCTTTAATAATAATGATGTAATCACATTTTTTTAATATATATTTAAGAGATTATGCAAAGACTTAACAAACAAATTTACAAACCATATACAATTAAACCAGATTCTAATAGTATCATCATTTTTAGACATTAGTATTTATATTTAATTTTACACAATCATTATACAAGATTCAAATACTAATTACATTATTATAAAAACTTAATAAATTTATCTCGCGTATTACGCGGGAAAATAATCTAGTATTTTTAATACAATAATGAAGTAACTTAATTCTTTTAAGATAATAAATATAACTCATGAGTTTTAGCCCCGCGGTGGGGCCCCAATTATCGTATTAATACAGTTTTGTAATGCTATTGTATTTGCATTGAATCTACAATATATCTTCTAATTAAAAACCACCATGTCATGGAGAAACCAAGAAGGTAGGGATGTGCACGGTTTGGTTGAAACCGGCTAAACCATTTAAACCGAGGTAATTGGACGGATTGGTTGGTTTGAAATCAAAATTTTGAACCGTCGGTTCGGTTTTTTCATAAACCATTTATACGGTTTGGTTTTGGTTTTAAACATTATACAATCCGGTAAAACCAAACCGGACTATTTAGTTATAATAATGGAGAGTTTATATTTATATTAATAGTTAATATTGTAATTTATATATTTAGTATTTATTAAAGTTGTAGACAACTAACAAAGTTGAAAATTTTCAAATTCTTATCTTCAGTATTTTAATGTACGGTTTGGTTTAATTTCCTAAGCTAATACTTTGCAATCAATCACAAGCTAATTATTAGAGATTCATAACAAAATTTCTTAATTTAATGTATACTCCTTGCTGTATTTATATAATTTGTCCGCATTTTCATTCCTCTCATCATCTTTGTATTATAGGTATTACTTTATTAGTTTTCTATTTGCGTTTTCATCTTGATATTTGTATTGCTATCAAGTTTGTATAGCTTTTGTAAAATTTTCGATCAAAATCGTGTACAACATTTGCAATTTGTTATTTTTATTTTGTCCAATAAAACTTGTGAACATTTTGTTATGTCATTAATCATTATATAGAATCTCAAATGCTACGTATTACTATATGCTTTTATAAGTAAAACTTTATAAAAAAAAAACACAAACCGTTTAACCGTCCAAACCAAACCGGTTTAATTGGTTTTAGTTGGTTTGGTTTGACATAACATTTTGGACGGTTTGGTTTGAAAAATCATTAAACCGTATGTATTGGTTTGGTTGAGATTTTAGGCTAAAACCGTCCAAACCGGATCATGCATATCCCTACAGGAAGGAAAAAAAGTGAACAAGAAATCAAGAATAAAGGGTGGATTGAGGAACCCTTTGATACCCGTTAGTTTAGCACTACCCGCTCACTACCCGCATTGCTACTAAGCCGGTGAAACACCTATTTACCCTAAATCCCCCATGTACGAGGATCACAACATTTGAATCCTCTCTCAAAGACTTCACATGGAGGACCTAAGGGAACGGTGGCAGTGCCTGTTGATCCACAATCAGTTGGTCAAGAAACCAAGAATAAAAACACCAAAAAACCAAATCTGGGTACAACATGGAACAAGGTAAAAGGGACGACGGTTTAAATTATTACGATTGCGTTTTGCCCCCCCTTCTCCTTCGAGCACCACCCTCTCCTACCACCTCCACTTATACCACCATCTCCAACGACCACCCAACAAATCCCTTTCTAACTTTTTATAATAATCAAACTGGAAACAATTCATTTCCCTCCTCGATCATCCAACAAATTAATTAGCTTAAGAAAATCTATACAAGATAAGCGCACGTGAGTGGATACCATCACATGAAGTTGACCAAATCCACTCAGAAATGAGGTTACAGCCTTCTCCGGTTTTTTATTAGCTCCTTTCACAATGAGACTGACATATAAATAGTTATCCGAAACGTAAATCTATTGGCTTCAGCTTTGACAAGGATCTTGTAATTCAATTGACAACTCGTAATTTATTAACATCGGGTTAGTCTAAATCTCAATTAGACAGTCGTTAGACGTGGAAATTATTAGACTTTTGGACTTTTGACTTAGTCAAATTAGACGTATCTTGATGACGTAGACTATTAGCTATCTAGACGAATGCCGAGTCTTTAAAAATAACTTTAAATAAATATTTAAAGGTTATGTCTTGTACAAAATAAATAGACTGTCTAGACTTAATATTTTAAAGTTTAGTTTGTCGAAGTTTTATTGACTTGTCTTAACTAAAATGACACGAGGGAAAATACCTTTACTTTAATTTATAACCTTTTAGTCATACGGTATTTAATCGTAAGCATTTTACCAAACTAAGGGTATTAATATACCAAGATAGCCACATGGGCCGCTCCTTTTTGTTTGTGGCAGGAAAATGACCACCAAAGCAGCCCCCCCTTTCTTCCTTTTTGCCTAGATCGAACACACCCACAAGACACACACATACAAAAACACTCTATTTTCTAAATTGATTTGGCAAGGAGGAATCAAAAGGGAGATTAAAAGAAAGGGTTTTATAACTATAATAATTAGGGTTTATCATCATCATCTTCACCATCTTCATCATTTTCCTTCAAGAACATCAAAAAGTGGTAAGTAAACTTTTTCTATAAACTTTTGATTTGATTAAATTCCATTTCAAGTTTGATTTCAGTATTGTTAATTGAATTAGATAGACTTGGAAGTGAAATGAGTTTTGGCATATGTTGTGAGATTGATTATTATAAAAATTAGGTCTTTGAAATCAAAAGAATTGAAATTTGCGATATGGTTAGCGATATGGATTATTACCAGGTTCTTTGAACATGTTTATAGTCATTGAAATGAAAAGATTGAAGTAGAAAATGACTTGAATTGCAGAAAAGGGTCAAAAACCAGGTTTTCACTCGTTCAGGTCAAATATCGCGCCGCGAGCCTTCAGGGTCGCGCCGCGATATAGTGTAAATCTTGAATCGCGCCGCGATGGTCCAGGATCGCGCCGCGAGTTTTTGTCTGTTTAACATTTTAGTTTTCGATAACTCGAACGTTTGAACTTGGTGAATATCGAATGGTACTTTAGGCTACCTTATAATGACAATGTCATTGATATTACCAACTAAAGTTAAATAAAATGAAAGTTTAAATCACATTCTCGGTTATGGCATTCTAGGGTCTATAGCTAAGTAGTTCTACATAGGATACTTGTCGTCGTGAGATTTGATCCTCACCATTGGTACTCATATCCTAGGTTTTGGATAGACGTGGAGACCAGACTTGCTCATTCTCAAGTTTGCTCGCCCTTTTAGCTCTTTGATCGCTAAGGTGAGTTTATGGCGCCCTTTTCCTTTTACTTTGGGCCTGAAAAGCATGTACTGTATACACGACTACTTTATAAATGATTTGTCTTTGTCTATGCCATGAGATTTGGTAAATTAAATCATTTGTCTTATGTCTTGCCATGTTGACGGCTGTCTGAAAACGTGTATACATGTCTTATGAAATATTGAACTAAATGACTTTGACTTGCCATGTTGTCGGCTGACTAAATTGTTCTTTGTGTTTGACGAACTAAAATGTTTCCCCTATGTAGTTATTACCATTATGAGATCCTAATGGTTGTCTTGTCAGTTTTTGTGCCTGAATGTCTTGGTTCTGGTCCGCACCCCATTATAGACGGGAGACCTGTGCGAGGTATACTGGTCCGCACCCCATTATAGACGGGAGACCTGTGCGAGGAAAATTAGTCTTATTGTCGGATATTGATCCCGGCTGTCTTGTCATAATATTGTCGGACCTTGCTCCCGACTGTCTTGTCTTAATAACTACATGTCATTGTATGCTCCCAATGACGACTGGTCTTTTAGTCAAACACACTGTAAACTCACCAACTATTTCGATAGTTGATCCTCTCAAATTTTATGCTTTTCAGGTAACCAACAGTAAGTCTTGGATCATCTATGGTATTATAGGGCCATTCTTTTGACATTGGACGTACAATTAGCATCAGACATTTGAGGACTCTCATGTTATTAGCTTTAATTGTATTAGACTGTCCAATTTATTGAACTCGTATTCAGTGGGCCCAGTTCCAAATGAGGATGACTTGTATCCGTATTTTGGGGTCCATATTTGAACGATTGTACTTGTATTGAACATGTATTGGCATTAATGGATGTAATCTCTATTTACCTTCTGATTAGTACGCAATTATTTGTTAACCCTGTATTTCCGCTACAACGGGGTGTGACAAAAATTGGTATCAGAGCCAAGGTTATAGTTAATACAGAGTTTTTCCGCTGGAAAAACTCAATCTATAGCCATTTTCGTTTCAAAAGGAAATCTAAGTCTACTAAGGTTTAGGATACTTATTTCAAGAGTTATATTATTTGTCTATAATTAGACCTAGCCTGATCAACTACGTCCCGATTATGTAAAATAATATAAGGCTCGAAATAAATATCTTAGACTTTGTATATATGTTATAGTTTGGATTATACTCACAACATACTGTAAATGTGGTGGGAAGGCTGCGGGTGACCCTATATATAAGCATTGAAGGTATGTTAGGAGTAGAAACCCAAATCGTATGTGTATACATGGGACTTATATACGTGATAGTTTGGATTATATTAACAATATACTGTAAATGTGGTGGGAAGGCTGCGGGTGACCCTATATATAAGCATTGAAGGTATATTGTTAATAGAAACCCAAATCGTATGTGTATAGTCTAGACAAAGATTTCTTTGAAAAATTCGTATGTTGCGTACGATCACATCCATTTGACTTGTACTGTCTCATCCATTAGACTTATATGGATTCTTTGACTATCCTTTCAGACTTGTCATGTCGGACGGAGCTAGCTCTTATGCTGTTGTTCCTGGTACTCCTCAAGTTCCAGTTGTAGCAAACTCCATTCCTCGTGTTCCCCACTCTTCTGAAGAGGAACAATTTGAGGCTTCGGGCAATGAGTCTCGCACCATCAATCTGGTGTCAACATCCAGTGAATCTGGAAATGAACATGTATCTATTCATGTTTAACCATCTCTGTCACCGGTAGCTCCATATCAGAGGAGGACTACCGAGGGAGCTCGTCTGCCTTATGCTCCTCGAGACCCTAATGCTCCTGGTCCTTCTACACCGGTTCAGGACAACCATGTGTTTGGTCCCTCTTTTCTTCTGGGCGATCCGTATGCTGCGGGTCCCTCCAGAGTGCCTGTTTACAATCCCAATGCTGCTGAAGTGATGCCAGTTGCTGATGCAACTGATAGGTCGGAATATTATCTCCAACAAATGTCAAGGATGAACAACTCTCTCATTCGTACTAGGGAGGCTATTGAGAATCAAGCCCAATCGTTGACTAGAGCTTATCTTCATGCTTCTGATGCTATGACTGTTGCTAAGGAGGGGAAGGAGACTGTTAGAACGTTGGTCTGCATGCTGTTGGTTTTGGTGACCTTGGTTGTGGCTTTGCTAGTTGTTGTTCTTTTCAAGATGTAATCTTGTAGTAGTTATGTATTGTAAGCCTAGAACTTATAACAACTCGTACTTTTGTACTTTGAGTTGTAGTCTATCTGTTGTGGATGTAGTTCCCACATGTCTTTAAGTCATATTACTATGACTATGTAGTCTATCGTTGTGGATGTAGTTCCCACATGTCTTTAAGTCATATTACTATGACTATGTAGTCTATCGTTGTGGATGTAGTTCCCACATGTTTTGAATCGTACCTGTTAGACTATGTAAATTTTGGACCTCAATGAAATACGATCGTCTTTTTGGCTTACATACTTGTTCAAAACTATGTCAATTGCTTATTCTTAACGCTAGAAAATATGATGTTCCATATTTCTTGTCTTGTCTAGTACATGAATTCATAAAATTTTATAATTTATGATTTGCATGGTACTGTCATCTGTCTCGCAAAGCTACTTTCCGATTTACCTTTTAGAGAAATCTCTAAATGACATTTCTGTTCATGTCATAGACTTATGGCTCCCAAGACGTGAAGCAAAATCCAGAAAAAGGCTCCAAGTAAGAAAACTGCTCAAAAGAGAGTTACTCGATCAACTCCTAAACCCAATGAAGCTGAACAGGAAGAACCTGTGATCCAGCAAGAACCAGAAACTGCTGCTGCAAATGTGAACACTGGTCCTGGATCTACCCCACATTCTGGCGGGGAAAATAATATGGCAACATTTGTGACACAACAGTTGTTGGCCGCCATGCCTACTTTAGTTGCTCAGATCACGGCGAGCATGAACGCCAATAATAATCATCATGCTGACAATAGTAACAATGTCGAACCTACTGCTGAACAAGTTATTCCTCGAGTTCATCTGCATGGGAGTGACTTTAAGACCTTCACTTATTGTAAGCCAAAGGAGTTCCATGGCACCGAAGGTCCTGTCGGACTAATCAATTGGCTAGAAAGCATAGAGGCGGTGCTTCATATCAGTCGTTGTGCCGAAGAGCACAAAGTGGAATATGCTGCCTCTCAATTTCAAAAGCACGCCTTGTCATGGTGGAACGAGCAGATAAGGACTCGTGGTCGAGAGCCAGCTAATAGCATACCTTGGTTGAACTTTTAAAGGATGTTGATGGAAAAGTACTGTCCTCGTGAGGAAGTACAGAAAATGGAAGGTGAATTCTGGAATCATAGTATGATTGGACTAGACAACGAGAAATACACAACTCGTTTTCATGAGTTGGCAAGACTAGTCCCTCGTATGTTAGATACGGAGGAGAAATTGATTGAAAGATACTGTTATGGCTTGTCACCTGATGTCCGAAGGTTGGTAGCCGCTTTTAATCCTTTGACTCTTCAAGCGGCGGTTAGTGCAACCAACCGGATCGTGATAGACTTGAAAAGAACCACTGGTTCTTCTGTTGGAAATGAGGCTGTCAATAGAAGGAATGATCATGCCTTTAGTAGTGGATTTGGTGACGGTGGAAATGGCAAGAGGTTTAGGACTGCCAGAAACTTTGATGTGGTTGCTCAAGACGTCAAGAGGTACACTGGCATAGACCCCAAGTGTAATAGGTGTAACCTCCATCACAGGGGAAATTGTCCTACATGTCACCGTTGTAAAAAGACGGGACATTTGATAAAATACTGTAAGGAGAAGGCACTCAATCAATGCTACGAGTGTGGGAGCGAAACTCATATGCGACCCGCTTGTCCACGACTCAATTTAAACCCGAACAACAATGCTATAGTTCCCATGAGGAACAATGCGGGGAACAATCAAGCTAGGAATCAAGGAGGACAAGGCAGAGGTCGAGTTTTTGCTTTGGATGCTGCCGATGCACAACGTGATCCCAACGTTGTGATAGGTACATTCATACTCAATAATCATTATGTCTTTGTGTTATTCGACTCTGGTGCTGATAAAAGCTTCATATCCTTAGAATTCAAGTCTCGATTTAATATAGTAGCTATCCCCATGAAAGAAACTTATATTGTCGAATATGCAAACGGTCAAAAGTATGTTGCTAGAGACCATTTAGTAGATTGCAGTTTGACATTGTACGGTAAAACCTTTAAAATTGATCTTATTCCCATAGAACTAGGAAGTTTTGATGTGATCGTTGGTATGGACTGGTTGTCTAGAGTTCACGCTGATATTGGTTGTTACGAGAAAGTTGTAAGAATACCTCTTCCAAATGACGAAACATTGATAGTGCAAGGAGACAAGTCAGGGAAGGAATTGATTTTAGTGTCGGCGATAAAAGCGAATAGATATTTACAAAAAGAATACCCTGCTTTCTTAGCACTAGTGGTTGAAAGGAAACCAGAGGGTAAAGGCATTCAAGATATTCCAGTTGTTAAAGATTTTCCGGAGGTGTTTCCCGAAAATTTGACGGGACTTCCACCTCATAGACCAGTTGAGTTTGGAATAGACTTGGTCCCTGGAGCTGCACCTGTGGCCATGGCACCCTATCGCCTTGCGCCGTCAGAAATGCAAGAATTGTCCGAACAACTTCAAGAGTTGTTAGCTAAAGGAATGATTCGTCCAAGTTCATCACCGTGGGGAGCTCCAATCCTATTCGTCAAGAAGAAAGACGGCTCTATGCGCATGTGTATTGACTATAGAGAATTGAACAAGTTGACTGTCAAGAACAGGTACCCTTTACCTCGTATTGACGATTTGTTTGACCAACTGGAAGGTGCATCACATTTTTCCAAGATTGATCTCAGATCTGGGTATCATCAACTCAGAGTCAGAGAGACGGACATTCCTAAAACAGTCTTCAGAACTCGATATGGACATTATGAGTTTTTGGTTATGCCTTTTGGTTTAACCAATGCCCCTGCTGTGTTTATGGACTTAATGAATCGAGTATGTCGACCGTATCTCGACAAGTTTGTCATTGTATTCATTGATGACATACTGATTTACTCAAGAACTAAAGACGAACATGAAGGTCATCTGAGAACCATTTTACAACTGCTCAAGGATCAAGAATTGTACGCAAAGTTCTCAAAATGTAAATTCTGGATTAGGGAAGTACACTTCTTGGGTCATGTGGTGAATGCGGATGGAATCCATGTAGATCCATCTAAGGTCGAGGCAATAAAGAAGTGGGAAGTCCCTAAGACTCCGACAGAAATCCGTCAATTTCTTGGACTGGCTGGCTATTACAGGAGATTCATTGAGAATTTCTCTAAGGTTGCTCAACCTTTGACTTTGTTAACTCAGAAGACTAAGGAATTTATTTGGCAGGATGCCAAGAAAAGGCATTTCAGACGTTAAAAGACAGACTATGTAATGCTCCTATTCTAGCATTACCGAATGGCATTGAAAATTTCGTGGTATACTGTGACGCTTCACATCATGGAATGGGATGTGTACTTATGCAAGAAGGTAAGGTCATTGCTTACGCTTCCAGACAACTCAAAATCCACGAAAAGAATTATACAACCCACGATCTCGAACTCAGAGCGGTTGTTTTTGCCTTAAAGATTTGGAGGCACTACTTGTATGGTACAAAGTGTACGGTATTCACAGATCACAAAAGTCTTTAGCATATCTTTGATCAGAAAATGCTGAATATGAGACAAAGACGATGGGTAGAATTACTCAGTGATTATGATTGTGAACTCAAATATCATCCCGGTAAAGCAAATGTTGTTGCTGACGCACTAAGTCGAAAAGATAGAATTTCCCTATCTGTCATAAAAAGAGCAAGTTCTTATATTGGCTCATCATTAAGGGATAGAGTTTTGGACGATCAAAACGATGCCCTACAGCCAGGGCGTATCGAGAAAGAAGCATTGTGGAATGCTGAACGTTTATTTGAATTAGATGGCGATGGGATCCGACATGTTGGGGGGCAGAGTGTGGATCCCCAAGTACAATGGACTTAGAGAACTCTTAATGAACGAGAGTCATCGATCTAAGTATTCAATCTATCCTGGTGCTAACAAAATGTACCATGGACTAAAGGACTTTTATTGGTGTCCTGGTATGAAAAGAGATATCTCCATTTATGTCTCAAAGTGTCTAAATTGTTCAATGGTCAAGGCGGAGCACCAAAAGCCTTCTGGGCTGCTCCAACAACCCCAAATTCTTGACTGGAAATGGGAACAGATTACTATGGACTTTATTACTAAACTGCCTCGAACCCTGAAAGGATACGATACTATTTGGGTCATTGTCGATCGATTAACGAAGTCTGCTCATTTCATTCCAATACGGGAGAATTGGAAGATAAAGAAATTATCTCAGTTATATATTGAAAAGATCGTATCACTTCATGGCGTTCCTTTGTCTATTATCTCTGATCGAGATGGTCGTTTCACTTCACAGTCATGGAGATATTTTCAAGACGCCTTAGGCACTCAATTGCATTTGAGTACGACTTACCATCCACAGACTGACGGACAAAGTGAACGTACCATCCAGACTTTAGAAGACATGCTTCGTGCATGTGTCATTGACTTCAAGGGTAGTTGGGATACCTTTTTGCCGTTAGCTGAATTTTCATATAATAACTATCACACTAGCATCAAATGTGCTCCTTATGAGGCTTTGTATGGACGGAAATGTAGATCTCCTGTCTGTTGGCTTGATGCTGGCGAACGTCGTTTGTACAAATATGGACTAGTTCAGAAGACTACTGATCAAATTGTTGAAATTAGGACACGGCTGAAGGCGGCTCAAGATCGCCAAAAGAGCTATGCCGACCGTAGAAGGAAACCACTTGAGTTTCAAGTGGGAGACAAAGTCATGTTGAAAGTGTCATCTTGGAAAGGCACTGCACGTTTTGGCGTGAGAGGGAAACTTAGTCCTCGTTATATCGGACCATTTGAGATTGTTCAAAGAATTGGTTCCGTGGCTTATAAGCTCGATTTGCCCCAAGAGCTAGAACACGTTCATCACACGTTTCATGTGTCAAATCTTAAGAAATGTCTGACTGATGAAACCTTTGTAGTACCTGTCGAAGAGCTGCAAGTGAACGACTCTCTTCAATTTGTCGAAGAACCTGTTGAAATTCTAGACCAACAGCTCAAGCAACTTAGACGTAGTCGTATCAAATTGGTCAAAGTTCGTTGGAACTCAAAACACGGACCCGACTCGACTTGGGAACGTGAAGACTATATGAGGGATAACTATCCTCATCTTTTTACTAAGCAAGACTTGATTTCGGGACGAAATCCTTAGAAGTCGGGGATGCTGTGACAACTCGTAATTTATTAACATCGGGTTAGTCTAAATCTCAATTAGACAGTCGTTAGACGTGGAAATTATTAGACTTTTGGACTTTTGACTTAGTCAAATTAGACGTATCTTGATGACATAGACTATTAGCTATCTAGACGAATGCCGAGTCTTTAAAAATAACTTTAAATAAATATTTAAAGGTTATGTCTTGTACTAAGGTAACCAGATTTTCTAAAACCATCAGTGGATATACTTCCATTCTAACCATTTTTCACGTGTGAGCGTATCCACCAAGTATCTTTGTTAATATTTTATTAGTATTTCAAACGGTTGCCTCGATTTTCACCATAATGGACCACTTGTGCAGTGTATACGCCGTAACCACTCGAGTACTTTTGAAATTGTGGTACAAGTTGTCACATCAAACTATTTTTATACGTTACTCACATGTGTATATACAACGTATTTTTATACATAAATATTCGTATATTATAATTATTTTTCACTAAAAATGTCCTTTAAAGCCGTTTAATATATATTATATACGTATATTTATTTATTACGTAGGAAAGAGAAAGAATGTGACGGTTCACTTTTTCAGAAGTAGGGGCCCACAACCATACTCAATATATATCAATTCACCCTCACTCTCAGTCTTTTACGCTTCCATTTCTCTCCAATTTCCTTTCCAAAATCTTATTCTCTCTCAAATCTTCTAAATATTTTTGTATATTCATTCCTTCAAACTGTTCATCTTCTTCTTCATATCTTTTTTTCTCATATCAATGGCTTCATCCTCTGAACATCAAGTCGCTGAACAACAAATCCCTGAAAATCAACCAGAATCATCCACACAAATTGAATTATCTCCTGAGGATCTTGCAACTCAAGAACCCTCAAAAATGTCCCCTTATACATGCATTCTGTTGTATTTGATCCAGAAACCATTCTCTCATCTTCTAAAGTCACCTTCCAACCCCAAAAGATAGCTATCAAATCAAATAACTATCTTGGCTCACTTGAAGTGCCTTCGAGCATAAAAGGGTATCAGCCAATGCTGGATTTTATCAAGGCATGTCCAGTCAAAAACGCTATCTACTCAGATCCTGAAGATATGTATGTCTATCTTCTCAGGTAATTCTGGTGGACGTGTGACTACCAGGTAGGGATTGATGCCATCTCTGGTACTGTCATGAAGAAGCAGCACACGATCACAATCACACCTAAAATCATTCGTACTGCTCTTGGTCTCCCTGATCAAACAAAGGAAAGACCGTTTGTGGATCCAGCGACTGCTGAACAATGGAAGGAATGGCTGCCTTCTATTGGTTATGGAACAGATCAGGTGCCTCCTCTATCAGTGCCCAGTAACCCCACAAAGAAACATCTCCCTGGGGTTTGGAGACTGTTATTCCCTCACGTTATTCAATGTCTAGGAGGAAATTCAAGCTCCTATGATCAAGCCACTGCATCTAATATGCAGATTATTCATGCGCTGGCAAATGGCAGGTTTATTGATTTTGCCCAAGTTATCTTTGAAGACTTAAAGGGAAAAGTTCAAGCCAGCAATCGGTCTCATACAATCCCGTTTGCAAGATTTCTCTCGCTGATCTTCAAACAGGTGCTGAAGGAAAAGTACAACCAGTTTGGTGCTACCGTCTACAGAGCACCAAGAATTAGACAATCAGTGTACAAGCAACCAGCTTGTGACACTGCCTTCTTTGATGTCAAATATGCTGCACTCACTAAGCATATTAAAGAGGTACTTGCTCTCTCCTATCCCTCTATCTATAAAAAAGATGGTGCTGGTGGGTCAGCATCACAATCTCATGTGACTGCTGGCTCTCCTGCTGAACACACTTCTGGAGCTGGTTCGCTGGAAAACCCCCCAGCAACCTCCAAAGCTGCTGACGAGAACAAAAGAGCAGCAAGCAACCACCTCAAACTTCTTTAGGCGAGGTTGGTGAAGCACAAGGGTCACCCCAACCCATTAGAGTTGAGTCAAACCCAAAAGATAGCTATCAAATCAAATAACTATCTTGGCTCACTTGAAGTGCCTTCGAGCATAAAAGGGTATCAGCCAATGCTGGATTTTATCAAGGCATGTCCAGTCAAAAACGCTATCTACTCAGATCCTGAAGATATGTATGTCTATCTTCTCAGGTAATTCTGGTGGACGTGTGACTACCAGGTAGGGATTGATGCCATCTCTGGTACTGTCATGAAGAAGCAGCACACGATCACAATCACACCTAAAATCATTCGTACTGCTCTTGGTCTCCCTGATCAAACAAAGGAAAGACCGTTTGTGGATCCAGCGACTGCTGAACAATGGAAGGAATGGCTGCCTTCTATTGGTTATGGAACAGATCAGGTGCCTCCTCTATCAGTGCCCAGTAACCCCACAAAGAAACATCTCCCTGGGGTTTGGAGACTGTTATTCCCTCACGTTATTCAATGTCTAGGAGGAAATTCAAGCTCCTATGATCAAGCCACTGCATCTAATATGCAGATTATTCATGCGCTGGCAAATGGCAGGTTTATTGATTTTGCCCAAGTTATCTTTGAAGACTTAAAGGGAAAAGTTCAAGCCAGCAATCGGTCTCATACAATCCCGTTTGCAAGATTTCTCTCGCTGATCTTCAAACAGGTGCTGAAGGAAAAGTACAACCAGTTTGGTGCTACCGTCTACAGAGCACCAAGAATTAGACAATCAGTGTACAAGCAACCAGCTTGTGACACTGCCTTCTTTGATGTCAAATATGCTGCACTCACTAAGCATATTAAAGAGGTACTTGCTCTCTCCTATCCCTCTATCTATAAAAAAGATGGTGCTGGTGGGTCAGCATCACAATCTCATGTGACTGCTGGCTCTCCTGCTGAACACACTTCTGGAGCTGGTTCGCTGGAAAACCCCCCAGCAACCTCCAAAGCTCCCAAACAAGCCAAGAAAACTAAGGCAAAACTCAAAACATCAACTACCACTTCACCTCCTGCTGCTGTCCCAAAACAGAAGCAGCGAGTATCAAAGGGCTTAACCACTAAGGTTAGGGAGTCCTCACAGCCCAAGGACAACAGAAACCCAGCTAGCCCATCAGCAACCTCAAAAAAGGCTGCTGACGAGAACAAAAGAGCAGCAAGCAACCACCTCAAACTTCTTTAGGCGAGGTTGGTGAAGCACAAGGGTCACCCCAACCCATTAGAGTTGAGTCAAACCCAGAAATTATTCCCTCTTCTTCTTCCTTACCCTCTGAGTCGATGTCAGCACTGGTCAGATCACAGGCTGTGCTAGAGACATCAAAATCTACGGCTGATGACGTTTCAGTGCAACAACACGCTGAGACAGAGGCACTTCATTCTCCTAACCCTATCAATTTTTCTATAGATGAAAGAGATGCAACCACTGCTGTTGATGAAGGGCAGGTTTCTGTTTTTGATGGTTTGAATGAAGGTGTTGGGAATGGTGTAGGTGAAGTTGTTGTTGAAAATGTGGAAAGAGGTGGTGTAGATGAAGAAATTATTACAGTGGTGAATGCTAATGATGAAGATGAGATTGTGAATATGGAAGTTGAGAATGTGGAAGATGAAAGTGATGTTGATTTAGAAGACTTTGTGGCTGATGAGTTCCAGCTTGATTCTTATAATCATGCTGATGAAAAAGAAACCAGTGACATGGAGGTTGAAGAGGATGATGTTGTGATCTCTGAAGAAATTCCTGCCACTGAAACCACACATGTCACTGAAGAAGAAGCTGCTCCAGTGACTCACACTGTCAGGCCTCAACCTCTACCAATTCAACCAGTGAACACCATGCTATCTCTAGGCATGCCCTCATCCTTTCAAGCTGTTCCTGGTTGTAATTCTGTATTGCCAATAGAGGTTGAGCCCCTTCCTGCAAAAGATTTGGGTATTTCTTACTCAACATACTCGTCCAGCAGGTTGGAAAGGGTCGAGCATCAGCTAAATGATCTTACCAAGACAGCCACTCTGGCTGTAGAATTAAAGGAAAAGGAGTCTGGAAGACTGGTAGATACATTGACCAGCTGGTACAGAAAGCAGAAAGAAAATAGCACATACATTGAGACACTCAAAGAAAATTCAGTCTCCATTGCCAAAGATCAAGAACAAATCCGTGCTACAAATAATGTAATTCGTCGCGACCAGCAGCTTATCAAATCAGGTGCCATCTCGCTGCTCAAACTTACTGGTGCCACCAGTTACTCTGCAAAAAAGGCAGCCTCCATCAGCAACAACACTGCTTCTGAGATGAAAAAGCTCAGCGAACTCATCTCTCCTCTGGCCACCCAAATCGAAAAACAAGCCAAGGCAATTAATACCTTAGAAAAACAAGTCGCTGATCTTCCTAAACCTCAAGCTTCATTCACTAAGGAAGATCGCCTAAGGCATGTCAAGCTGGAGAAGGAGATGAGGGATATAAAGAATTTATTACTTCAGCTGGTGGCTCAACAGGGCACCAAGGCTACCAGAGTGGAAGTTGCTACTGATGATGCAACTTCCAAGGGGGAGAAAGTTGATAAACCAGATGAACCCTCACTGCTGCTGTGATTGTCCCTCCTGCTGGTGAAAAGGAGGGGAGGTTGAACAAGAAAAAGAAGTTGTTAATGCTGGCACTTGGGAGGGTCATGTAATAAATGAAGAAGAGGCTCCTGCTGATGTAGAGGGGGAGCAACCACTTATCCAGGCTGCTGCTCAGGGGGAGCTTGAAATAGTTGAAGTTGAGGGGGAGGCTGGCATGGCTGTTGAGATGGCTATTGATAGGTCAAAGGAAACTCTTCCAATTTTCCATAAACGCTTCCTTAATCAAGCTGTGATAACTCCCATGACTGACTCTCAACGCAAGAGACTCGAGGTTCTCAAGAAACCTTCATCTTCTCATCCAGCTGCTCAGTTATTAGAACCTCAACCATCTGGCTCAGAAGCAGCAACCTCAGCAAGTCAAAAACATCAAATCATTGACATACTAGCCTTGACTGCTGAAGGAAAAACACAAGAAGAAGCCATAAAAGAGCTGGACAGGATCAAGAAGAATCAAGAAAATGAAAGAAAAAATTTGGAATACATCCAGCAACTGCCTCTTCTTGAAAAAGATCAATTAGATGGTGAAGAAAGAATGCTTCTGACAACTGTTGGCTCTGCCAGTGTGTAAAAACATGATATCGCCTATTTTATACATAATTATTTTACGCGATATCATCTCTTTTATATTTAAGTTATGATTATTTTATGGACTTTTGATACTTAATGGTTAAATTATTTGAATTGTAGGTTCATATCATGAAGTATAATACAAGTGTTGTTTTTAGCGCAAGTTTGGACTACATTTTACAAGTCAAGAGAAAAGGAAGTCTTTAACTAATGTCATGTGAAATTGGAATGAAAGTGCTGACGGACAACATGAGCTTTCAAAGAATAAATTATATTATTGATTGGAAAAGACTTTGGGCTTGAAGCAGGAGAGTTATCTCATGGGTATTTAGCCTAATAGTAATGGGCCGTGTGAATTGGAGTCGGCTAGAAGAGGTGACGTGGGCTTTCAAGAGATAATTACAATCTCACAAAGGCTTTATTATATTATTATTTTAGGGGGCAGCCACAAAAGGAGAACCCTCACTTTGTGAGGAGGTAGAGAGTCGGCAGAAAGGAGCAGCCGCCAAAGGCAAAGTATTCGTCTTTTGGTTGGTTCGAGCTTACGAAAGCAACAGCAGCAGTTTACCATCGATCTCACATCCATCTATTTGTTTGATCTTTCTTTTTACTTTTATTATTGTTATTCGGTTACACTATTGCAAGACTTATTTACTTTACAAATATTAGTATGGATTCTTTTGTATTGATAATTGTTAGGGTTATTTGTTTTGCCATGAGTAGCTAGATAATTAATCATCTATTAGATGACGTGAAATAATTATGTGATGGTTGCGATGTTTAGTTGGTACACTTAATGTTTTGCCGTGATCTTGATGAATTAATTCCTTGTCATTTGTTATTATTATTGTTGGTGATATATGTGTGCTTCGTTGGTGGTACCAGTTGTATGCATATGTTATTTTAATTGTTTGTCTATGAACAATTAACACTAGTTCATGGTATGATAGTGAACAATATAATAGTAATAGGAATTAATCAAGTGGGATTAGCGGTTGGTGGTACCACGTTACCCCACATTAGGCAAAGCTATTATTTAAATAACCAAACAAACTAGCTAATTAGGAAAACTATAAACGGAAAGGGTGGTACTCACGGTTATAGTGGAACTCATTGGTTAGGGGTTTTAGGTAGGGGATACGGACTTGCTAGCGGTTGGTGGTACCACGTGAACTTGTCTAGTGATTTGCTTGATGCCCGGTTATTGTATCAACTATTTTAAATGCAACCTGAACTGTTATGGATCTGATTCGAAGTAGATGATACTTTTTATTTTTATTGTTTTATATTAAAATCTTTTCAGTGTTTCTTTTGAAACAACCTGCCCCGGTGATACCGGATTCCATTGTCTCTTATTATAATTAGTTTAAGCATCGTGACAACTCGGTCACAGAACCCCCCATCTTCTAGAATTACATTAAACTCACATTTTTCCTAAATAAATAGTCCCTGTGTTCGATCCTGACTTACCATTTTCTATACTATACACGAACGGGTCCACTGCCCGAGAGTGTGCTTTAGTTAATTAATTGGTATTTCTTGTTTATAAATTTAAGACTAGATTTTGCACATCAAACAAAAGCATGAAGAAGTTGAGAAGCAATTAAGTGAGAAGAAAAAGGCCTTCCTTGAAGAAAAAGAAAAATGGATAAGGCATATGATGGCAAGGAAGAGGCCCGAAAAGATTATTGCTGCTCAAGCCTTCCTTGCTGACATGGGAAGAAAAACAAACCTGAAAATACTAAGAGAGGGGATAGACAAACCAGTGATGATTGAAGGAATCAAAAAGACCAAGATAGGTGCCTCTGAATGGCTTAAAATACACATGCTGGTCAAAGATAAGACTGCTGTCAGCTATGCTCCTCTCCAAAGGTTACTCAAGGAATACTTCGATAAGGCAAGAGAGTTTGAGATAAAGTTTAGAGCAAACTTGCCAATGCTGAGACAATACTTTGGAACATCAAAATCCACCTCCTCGACAGCTGGCCAAAGGATTCAAAGAAAAAGAAAAGTTGAGTATCAGTTTGCGCAAGCTGATCTTCCACCAATCACTGGCGATGCCTCTCTGAATACCAGACTTCCTCCCAGAAGTTTCTTTGAGGAAGGGAGATTATTGCAGAACCCTGCTGGTATGTTCTACACCAACATTAAAAATGATCAACTCTTCTTCAGACTTGAGGAGATTGAAAAAGCATCCATTGGGTTCATCATCAGCATCAAAAGAAGGTGTGCTGGCACAACCAACAACAGATGGTTCATCAGCAAGTTAGATGAAGAGCTGCTGAAGCCTCACAGACGTAATGATCCAGTGTTAAGGATTGCAAAGCAAGAAGATGCTTGGGAGATAGAGGCTGTAAATCTTTAAATGTCTTATGATTTAATGTAAAATGCTTGTTAGTCAGCATGAAACACTCAAATGTGAAATATAAGACATCCTTTTCTCACACTTGTATTTATTTCTAGTTTAAGTCTACTCAACAAGTCTTCTCAGCGAATAGGGGGAGATTGTTGAGTCAAGGATTCGCTGACCAGACTTGGTCACTGATGCATTTCATAAAAAAAAAGGGTAATGGGGGGAACCCTAGCCCCGGTATCACAATTGGATACCCATCGACCCACCCCGTATGAGCCATATGATGCCGGTAAAATACCTCTATCCTAATCCCCACATGATCTGGGCACCCCGAAGGATTAGTAAGTCATCAGCGAGTCCGGTGACTCTTGATCAGCGGGATGTTCTTATCCAAATTGTTTGTCAAGGCGGGAAGAATTTGAATCAAAAGAAGACAAGAGTCACATGGTGGTTGTTCCAACTGTAATATACCTTGTATGGCAAAGTTGCAGTTGGATCTAAAAGGAAGGGTTTCTCTCTCATACCCATATTGGTAAAGAAGACAAAAGGCTTCTGATGCAAGTACTTCGAACCAATAGGATTTCGACAACCACCATCCATCACTATCAAGTTAAGGCTGTGTTGCCTTAATTCCTCCCCTATATAAAGCAACACAGCCGCAACTCAAACACTTTGTGTTTGTCACCACAAGTGTGTGTCACTTATATTTTCTCTCTTGTAATTGTTTAAGTTTCTAGTTAGTCTAAACTTAACAATTGTATGTTCATTTATTTTCTTGTAAGACAAGTTGTAATATCGACCGTGTATTCACTGTTTAATCAATGATACATATGATTAGACTTGCATAGATTCGTGTATTTGAACTTTACTCTTGTTCTTGTTCTTTACTTATTGTCCTTTACATTCTTGTCTAGATAATTAAATATAAGTTAAGCAAATCGTGGACTATCAAATATATAATTAAATTGGACGACGTTATCAATATTGTACTGGGATATCAATGTACGACATTTATAGGTATCAATTTATAATATTTTATAATATTTTCTTATAAGCTAATATTTATTTTAGTCATGTAGTCGACATTGATATTTACATGTGTAAATCTATATTTATTTATATAATAAAAAGTCAAGAAAAGTCAAAATTGAAAATTTGAGAAAATCGAGAGATGTGATTACGCGGATTGTTTATAACATTTTTAATATAAGATAAATTATTAAATATATAAATTTAAATGTAAAAATGTAAGTAAAAACAAATTTAAAAGAATATACTTCTAGAACATTGAACACATATATTGTATTTCATCTTTTGAATAATTTTTTGTAGACAATATTTCATATGTTGAAATTTTTTTAATTAATTAAATGATTGTAAATTTTAAAATATTCTCTCAAGTTGATGGCTAAAAATAAATATAAATTAAGTATTCAGGGCTAAAAAGTGTAAATTATTGATGGAAAACAAAAAAGTGTAAATTAATGAGACTTTTTCTACAAATTAATATAAATACTAATATAATAATATATTTGGATAATGATTATTAGAATTGATATAAATTGAGCGGGATAATAATATAATTAAATTAAATGATGACATAAGCGAGAGTCAATTTGATTGGTTAATAAGTAATTAAGTTTTGAAATAATTTTTTTGCATGTAGACAATATTTCATATGTTGAAATTTTTTTAATTAATTAAATGATTGTAAATTTTAAAATATTCTCTCAAGTTGATGGCTAAAAATAAATATAAATTAAGTATTCAGGGCTAAAAAGTGTAAATTATTGATGGAAAACAAAAAAGTATAAATTAATGAGACTTTTTCTACAAATTAATATAAATACTAATATAATAATATATTTGGATAATGATTATTAGGATTTTTAATTTATAGTTAATCTAAATGATGACATAAGCGAAAGTCAATTTCATGAAATTGAAGGATTTGATTGGTTAATAAGTTATTAGTTCAATTGTCTTATAGTATATATTAAGATTAAGATAAGATTAAGATTAAGATGTATCGTATCATCCAAAACTTAATCACTAATTATTGACCCAAATTAGTACCCAAAAGTTACATGAATAGTTCACGAAAAATTATTTTGACCTCTGTCAAATATTCAGCCTCACTATGTCTTTGCCTTCTCAACCACTTCCTCATACTCATCATCTTTCTTCTTCTGGACATCAACAACGAGAGGATGTGATCTATGTTTCCTAACAAGAACACATAAGCCTCCATTGTTAATAATCATTTTAAAAAAGATATCCAGCTTCACATAAAAGAACCTTGATGTCTTGTTTTTTCTTGGTGTAAAATCTTGGAGGTACTTTTACTTTGATATTTTTTGCCTGAGTCAGGGGAGATAACAAGCCATTTGTGGTGTTTCTCCACCACCACACTCACGTCTTCGAGCTTGGAGACCAATGGAAAATGGACGTACCCACTGTCTGTCTTCAACCGATTAATAGCATTCCTTTCCCAAAAGCCTCCTCAGGAATCACCTCTTCATCCTCTTTCAACACGTCCACCTCTTTCAACATAAGGTTGACATCTTCATGTAGTTCGTTCGCTTTTGCTTTCAGCGTAATCCGTCACTACATTGGAGAGATAGACTTACGTGTGCGGCCTGGCATGCTTAAGTATAAAAGGATATGTAATTTTGTTCAATAAGAGTTTATTATTTAGCCCATCCCAACCCACCATCCTTCTTCTAGACATAATCCTCATTCTCACTTCCACATACTGTTCATCTTTCTTCTGGACATCCACAACGAGAGGCTGGGATTTGTGTTTATTCACGCGAAATGACTCAACAAGATCCACAACAGGCATTTCTGTCAGAAATTCTTAAATATCAATAACTATGTTTTTTTGTATTAAAAGATTTTGAAGTTTGGAACAGTAAGTACATACCCGTGTTAAAAAATGACGCGTTGTAATGAACATTGTTACCACCCTTTAAGCAGAAACTCAAATAAACGTCTGCATAAGGTAAATGACGATTACAAATTAAGTGACACAAAAAATGGTGCACATCCTTCCATCAAAACCAAGTGAAGTTTGTAAATACAATTAACATGGAGTTCACTAACTAGAGTATAATTAATTTGGAGTTTACTAAACCCACCATCCTTCGTCTAGACATAATCCTCACTCTCACTTCCACATATTCATCACCTTTCTTTTGGACATCCACAACGAGAGGCTGGGATTTGTGTTTATTCACGCGAAATGACTCAACAAGATCCACAACAGGCATTTCTGTCAGAAATTCTTAAATATCAATAACTATGTTTTTTTGTATTAAAAGATTTTGAAGTTTGGAACAGTAAGTACATACCCGTGTTAAAAAATGACGCGTTGTAATGAACATTGTTACCACCCTTTAAGCAGAAACTCAAATAAACGTCTGCATAAGGTAAATGACGATTACAAATTAAGTGACACAAAAAATGGTGCACATCCTTCCATCAAAACCAAGTGAAGTTTGTAAATACAATTAACATGGAGTTCACTAACTAGAGTATAATTAATTTGGAGTTTACTAAACCCACCATCCTTCGTCTAGACATAATCCTCACTCTCACTTCCACATATTCATCACCTTTCTTTTGGACATCCACAACGAGAGGCTGGGATTTGTGTTTATTCACGCGAACATAGAAGCGCCCATTTTGAATATATACTCTCCCGGAATGGTGTGATTGTCATTTTCTTCTCGCATTCAGGGCTTAGTATTAATTTTTGAAACTTAAAAACACGTCTATAGGTATGCACCATTGAATATTTTCTTTCCAAATATAACAAACCTCGTTTATATCGCATTATGTCCACCAACCTGCCACAATAATAAGAACAAAAAAGAATTTAGAGCAAAGTTTTTATCCACGTCTTCAAAAGTCCAACAATATTCACGCAAAAACAAAATCTAATTACCAACCCACTATCCTTCTTCTAGACATAATCCTCATTCTCACTTCCCCCCCCCCCCCCACCCCGGTCGAGCACCACCCTCTCCAACCTCCACCATTCTCCTCCCACTACCCAACAAATTCCTTTCTAACTTTCTACAACAATCAAACTGGAAACAACCTATTTCTCTTCTCAGTCCCAAGAAACCGAAGAAGTTACAAAACAAACCTACTCGAAAATATTGAAAATGATTAAAAACGCTATTTAAAATTGTAGAAACCATATAACTTACAAAATGTTTTGTAGAAAAAATTAAAATTAAAAGATGCTAAAGACAATATTGATATAGATTAATAGCACTCAAACTATTCATCCAATATTTCCTATTTAAAACAATATTTCAAAGTAATATAAAAACCTAAAAACCAACAATAAATTTTATCTTATATATTTTATTTACTTTATACAAAATACATACTAATTAACTAGATTTTAGACCCGTGTCCAACACTGGACACGGGGTTTACGATATTATCAATATTAGATCTTCATATATTTAAGTCATAAAAGCTTATAATTTTGAAGATATACGGTTCCAAGTGTTATAGTACTTTGCAAGTTGTAGTACAATAATCACAGGTTCGTCACTGTCATTATTAGCTGAGACATATTGATGGAATTGGTTGTCGTAGTCATTCCACAAGGCACATGCTATAATAATTTCTCTATTATATAATTTTTTGAAACCAGTTGTACTCATAATGTGATATTATTAAGAAAGATAATTAAGAATTAAAATATAAACATACTTGTGATCCTGTACTTGACATTATATGTATTTGATCATGATGCGGGTCCATAACACGAATAGGTTTATTTTCAATCATCTGTCATATGACAATTAGATAACAATTAGGATTGTTTTCATATTCCTTTGATAACAATTAGGACTCTTGATTTGAGTGACAATTGTAACTTTAAACATTAATACGCAAAACTAATATATAAAAAAAGAAAATTATGTACCTTTTTGATTGAGAGATAGAATGAATCTTGAATGAAGTTCATATTGATTTGGATTTAGGATTCAAGTTACCTTCTGTTGTAAATCGTGCTTTGTTCTGTGATTGGCCCATGTTATGTGATTCCTATTGTGTTTAGGATAAGGATGTTGTATATCGTTACCTGTTATTATGTTTGGGATATGTATCTAGAGTTCAAATTGTGTTATATTAATATTAAACTAAATATTAATATTTATAATTTATAAAAATCTAATCTAATATATTATTAAATTGGATGACATTATCAATATTGTATTGGGATACCAATGTACGACATTTATAGGTATCAATTTATAATACTTTATAATATTTTCTTATAATCTAATATTTATCTTTAGTCAGTCGACATTGATATTTACATGTGTAAATCTATATTTATTTATATAATAAAAAGTCAAGAAAAGTCAAAATTGAAAATTTGAGAAAATCGAGAGATGTGATTACGCGGATTGTTTATAACATTTTAAATATAAGATAAATTATAAATATATAAATTTAAATGTAAAAATGTAAGTAAAACAAATTTAAAAGAATATACTTCTAGAACATTGAACACATATATTGTATTTCATCTTTTGAATAATTTTTTGTAGACAATATTTCATATGTTGAAATTTTTTTAATTAATTAAATGATTGTAAATTTTAAAATATTCTCTCAAGTTGATGGCTAAAAATAAATATAAATTAAGTATTTAGGGCTAAAAAGTGTAAATTAATGAGACTTTTTCTACAAATTAATATAAATACTAATATAATAATGTATTTGGATAATGATTATTAGGATTTTTAATTTATAATTAAATTAAATGATGACATAAGCGGGAGTCAATTTGATGAAATTGAGCAATTTGATTTGGTTAATAAGTTATTAGGTTTTGAAATAATTTTTTGTAGACAATATTTCATATGTTGAAATTTTTTTAATTAAATTAATGATTGTAAATTTTAAAATATTCTCTCAAGTTGATGGCTAAAAATAAATATAAATTAAGTATTTAGGGCTAAAAAGTGTAAATTATTGATGGAAAACAAAAAAGTGTAAATTAATGAGACTTTTTCTACAAATTAATATAAATACTAATATAATAATATATTTGGATAATGATTATTAGGATTTTTAATTTATAATTAAATTAAATGATGACATAAGCGAAAGTCAATTTGATGAAATTGAGCGATTTGATTGGTTAATAAGTCATTAGTTCAACTGTCTTATAGTATATATTAAGATACTACTATCAAAAATGAAACAACAACTTACCCACCTGCATAGTAGGTTCGGCACTTGACAGGGACAATAAATTTGATCTCAAGTAGCACTTTGTGTATTTCTCTGGTCTCTGTGGAGAGAGGGGGCTCCGGAGATGAAGTCAAATAAGTATAAAAAATAAAAATTGAAGGAGAAGTGGTAGCCGTTCAAAGAAAAGGAAAAGAAATGTGAAAATCTTTTTATGTATTTTGGTTAAGTAAAAGAGTTGGAGTCCGGTGAAGATGTACTATAAAAATGAATTAAGGAAAACATTGAATATGTATATAGTGTATGTATAGTGAAGGGGAGTCAATAACCTAGCTAGTATGTGTGTGTGTAGAGTACATGGAATGGAAATGTATTCATATATAGAGAAACTGGAAAAGAGGACATGGTAGTATAAATGAAGAAAAGGGGAGGTTGGTTGATGACATTAAATAAAACCTGAGGTGAGAGCGGATATGTTTGAAAAAAATTAGATGTAGCTAGTAGCGGTAGCTTTTATCTGTAGCTTTAAGCTATAATTTTTGAGCAAATCTGTTAGCTAGAGTTTTTATTTTTTAAAATTGTTTAATATGGTAGCTGACTAGATGTAGCTGCAACTTCATCAAGAGGTATTTGTGTAATTTTTCAAGATTAAAAGCTTCATCCAAACGTTAAAGCTAAAACTCCTAAAAAGCTCTTAAAAAGTTTATGTCAAACATAACCAGAGAGTGACAGGAAATTAGATATTTATAGAAAGGAAGACCTTTGAATGTTCATTCATTTCATTTCATTTATTTCAATTCAACGATATATATTGCATTTAATAATGGTAGGTAGTCTTTCGTTATTTCCACAACCCCTTCTTGTATACTCTTTAAATCTTGCCTATAAAAAGTTTATGTCACTTTAAACAAATGTAAAATAAGTTTGATTGTGACAAAACTATGTTTATTAGTAATTATAAATAATAAAAAATAAAATGTTAGGTGTATGGAAAATAAAAAAGCCTGACAAAAGCTGAGAATATTTGACTTAAAAAAGTGGACAAACTTAAATGTGTCAGCTTTTATAAATTAAAAATTTTGAAAAAAAAAGGAAAATTGGTAGCTCTAATACACCCCTTCTTTTAATCCTCTATATATATCTCTCACTTCATTTTACTTTACGATGATGGGAGATATAAGAATTGTCTTTATCTTATATATGTCTTTAGTATTGATATTAAAACTTAAGAGAGTAATGGAAGCAGAGATTGTATTGATTTATATGAGACTGTTCATGCCATATATATAGTTGCATCAAGGTTTTTTAGATAGAATATAAACTCTAGAAATAACTTTTCGCTTAGTTTTCATTTAAGAGAGCTTAAAATGGATTTATACAAGTATTATTGAATTTTACTCCCTTAATTAAGCTGTGGTGAGTGGGGCGATAGGTGGGCTGGTTCGCCTTCCCTATCGCCGGCTACACCACCCCCGTTTAGCGATCCACCAAAAAACACACCGCGATCGATTTTATCGCCTAAAACTTCTTTGACCAAAGCCACTTTTTCGGGCCAACGGCTAGTTGTTGATTTTTTTATTTTATTTTTTCTTCTTTCTATATATATACACCAACAATACCATTCAACCAAAACAAAACCAAAACACTTCAACATATCTCTCACATTTATATAAAACATACACTACACTTTTTTTATATTATGGAAGACATCGATGATTTTTCACCTTTTAGTTCCGATTCATGTGGTGATTCGACCGATCTAGATGAGGCTATCGAGAGTACGATCGTATTGACCATTAACACAATGGTAGAAGCCGCAAGGGAAGAGGAAGAAGAGGAGGGGGCGCACCACCGCGTGTTTAGGTTTTTAGGCGGAGGGCGGTCCTAGATCGTAGGCGGCATGAGGCAAACGAACGGTTGATGCGTTTTTACTTTGTTGACGACCCGGTAGATCCCCTGAGGGAGTTTAGGAGGCGTTATCGTATGAGTAAACGTTTATTTTTGCAAATAACAAGTGATTTGGAAGAGGAGTATACGTATTTCCAAAAAGATATGATTGTCGCGGGAAGTTAGGTTTCACCGCGATACAAAAGTGTACTGCCGCGCTTCGTCAATTAGCATACGGTAGTAGCGTCGACTCATTTGACGAAAACTTCGAGATGTCGGCGAGGGTTTTACGGGAGTCACTAGCCAACTTTTGTAAAGGTATCAATCTAAAACTTTTTTATTTACATTTTATTATGTCATACTTATTATAATTTAGTTATAGTTTTACATTTTATTATGTCATACTTATTATTATTTACATTTCCTATTATGTCATACTTATTATTATTTAGTTATATTATTTACATTTTATATTTAGGTGTAATACAATATTTAGTTATATTATTTACATTTTATATATGTCATACTTATATTATTTACATTTTATAACTTTAGGTGTATACATATATATGGGCCGACATTTCTACGTAGGCCGACTTCTAGCGACATACAACGGCTATATGATGTGCATGAGCAGCTCCATGGTTTCCCGGGCATGATAGGTAGTATTGATTGCATGCATTGGGCGTGGGAGATGTGTCCTACCGCATGGCGCGGTACACACACACGAGGGGATATTGGGCGGCCGTCAATGATACTTAAGGCGATCGCATCGACTGATTTGTGGATTTGGAACGCATATTTTGGCCAGCAAGGTTCCAACATTGACATCAACGTCTTTGAGTCGTCGCCCATTCTTGAAGAAATTATATCCGATTTGGCATCTACAGGTTGGAATTACAAAGTTTGACATTATAGTTATTATAAAGTTCGACATTATACTTATTATATAGTTACTAACGTGTTAACTTTCAAAATTTTAGGTCCTTTTTATGCAAACGACAATTATTATAAAGCCGGATATTATTTAAGCGATGACATCTATCCGGAGTATGCTACCTTCGTGAAGACATTTATCGACCCAATTGATGACAAAATAAAATAATTCAAGAAAAAACAAAAGTCGGCGCGAAAGGATATTGAGTGAGCTTTCGGCGTGTTGAAAAAGCGTTGGAAAGTTATTAGTTTCCCTTCGCGGTTTTGGAACAAGGAGAGAATGCATGACGTGATATATTGTAACACCCGTCATTTTAAAATCCTGGATTTACAAAAACTTTGTCTAACGGCGTTCAAACTTTGCGGAAAGCGTACATATAAAACTGCCTCATCCGTAACCGGATGGTACCTTTCATAAAAATGGTGTTACTAAATCGTATCGTCACAACAATAAATGATAAATCCAAGTTATGGCACCAACATAAATGCCATACATCAATACATACAACATAAGTCATTAATAAGTAGCCAAACAATGGCTAACGGGAAGTCTAAGCATCGGGAAACTAATGCTAATCTTCCTTTATTATTCTACCCATCTCACGATCCACGCACTTCACTAGCTTATACCTGCTTATCCTGAATGACACAACATTTTCATAAAAGCAAGTGTTAGCTAATAAAATTAGCTAAGTAAGATACACACATTTTGATAAAACGTTCTTCATTTTACTTTCATAAAACTTCGTCATAATTTACTTATCAAAACATAACCACATTACATATCATCCACAACAATCATAGATCAACCCATACTTCCCTTTTCCCACGTTGCACCACATTTCATTTCATATCAACATATACATCATATCATCATATACTCACATCTTAATCAATATCTTATATCATATCAACATAGACATCATATCATCATATACTCACATCTTAATCAATATCTTATATCATATCAACATATACATCATATCATCATATACTCACACTTAATCAATATCTTATATCATATCAACATATACATCATATCATCATATACTCACATCTTAATCAATATCTTATATCATATCAACATATACATCATATCATCATATACTCACATCTTAATCAATATCTTATATCATATCAACATATACATCATATCATCATATACTCACATCTTAATCAATATCTTATATCATATCAACATATACATCATATCATCATATACTCACATCTTAATCAATATCTTATATCATATCAACATATACATCATATCATCATATACTCACATCTTAATCAATATCTTATATCATATCAACATATACATCATATCATCATATACTCACATCTTAATCAATATCTTATATCATATCAACATATACATCATATCATCATATACTCACACTTAATCAATATCTTATATCATATCAACATATACATCATATCATCATATACTCACATCTTAATCAATATCTTATATCATATCAACATATACATCATATCATCATATACTCACATCTTAATCAATATCTTATATCATATCAACATATACATCATATCATCATATACTCACATCTTAATCAATATCTTATATCATATCAACATATACATCATATCATCATATACTCACATCTTAATCAATATCTTATATCATATCAACATATACATCATATCATCATATACTCACATCTTAATCAATATCTTATATCATATCAACATATACATCATATCATCATATACTCACACTTAATCAATATCTTATATCATATCAACATATACATCATATCATCATATACTCACATCTTAATCAATATCTTATATCATATCAACATATACATCATATCATCATATACTCACATCTTAATCAATATCTTATATCATATCAACATATACATCATATCATCATATACTCACATCTTAATCAATATCTTATATCATATCAACATATACATCATATCATCATATACTCACATCTTAATCAATATCTTATATCATATCAACATATACATCATATCATCATATACTCACATCTTAATCAATATCTTATATCATATCAACATATACATCATATCATCATATACTCACATCTTAATCAATATCTTATATCATATCAACATATACATCATATCATCATATACTCACACTTAATCAATATCTTATATCATATCAACATATACATCATATCATCATATACTCACATCTTAATCAATATCTTATATCATATCAACATATACATCATATCATCATATACTCACATCTTAATCAATATCTTATATCATATCAACATATACATCATATCATCATATACTCACATCTTAATCAATATCTTATATCATATCAACATATACATCATATCATCATATACTCACATCTTAATCAATATCTTATATCATATCAACATATACATCATATCATCATATACTCACATCTTAATCAATATCTTATATCATATCAACATATACATCATATCATCATATACTCACATCTTAATCAATATCTTATATCATATCAACATATACATCATATCATCATATACTCACACTTAATCAATATCTTATATCATATCAACATATACATCATATCATCATATACTCACATCTTAATCAATATCTTATATCATATCAACATATACATCATATCATCATATACTCACATCTTAATCAATATCTTATATCATATCAACATATACATCATATCATCATATACTCACATCTTAATCAATATCTTATATCATATCAACATTACTCATATCATAATAAGCCACTTCATCATACATACATTCCCACATAACCCCGCATAACCCGGAATAACCCAACACACATAAGATAATCCAGTTAAGAGGTTAATTAAAGAAAACTACTTTTGTTGTGCCTCCAGCGTGATAAAAGACATGTATCTTACCTTATCGCATCGCACAACACAAAGATAACAGATGTTACCGAACCTTGCAAATATTCTCGACTACCTATAACAAGTATAGAATCAATAATCTACCATAAATGAGACCCAATTAACACCTGGAAGCTACATATGTCATATGGACACTTATATGTCACTTAACACTTATTTTAAACCTTAATAGTTTGGAAAGACACTTTATGAGTCTCATGCATCAGCCATGAGTCGCATATTAGCAAACAGTGGGAAAACATAATTGACCATGATCAGTTTATGAGTCTCATACCCTTTTATGAGTCTCATATTTTCAAAAGGAACAACATAAATCAAACTTGATCAGTTCATGAGTCTCATATTTTCAAAAGGAACAACAAAAATCAAATTTGATCAGTTCATGAGTCTCATACCCTTTTATGAGTCTCATGCATCAGCCATGAGTCGCATATTTGCAAACAGTAGCAAGCATAAATCGACCATGATCAGTTTATGAGTCTCATACCCTTTTATGAGTCTCATATTTTCAAAAGGAACAACATAAATCAAACTTGATCAGTTCATGAGTCTCATACCCTTTTATGAGTCTCATACCCTTTTATGAGTCTCATATTTTCAAAAGGAACAACATAAATCAAACTTGATCAGTTCATGAGTCTCATACCCTTTTATGAGTCTCATATACTGTAGCTTCGAACAAAACTTCGTTTTTACAAACCCTTTACGACTTTAACACCCATTAACGACCTGGAGACTTACAATTAACATCTTTTATGGTAGAATTGATGACTTTAATTCATCAATTGATCCCTTAATCAAACACAAACATTACCCACTCAATTTGATCACCCGAATGACCCGAAATCGATAACGAATTGCAATTATCCCATCCCAAACCCTAAGACCAGAAACAAGATCAATATAATTGACTCATAGGATCACAAATCAAAGGGAAATCATCTATATTACCTGTAGGGATGATTAATGGATCGAAAACTAGAAGAAACCACCACCGAATCACCCCGAAATTGCTCTAAACTTGAAGGAGACTCTTAGGGTTTTGTGTGAAAGACTTTTCTAGGGTTTTAATCTGATTTCCCAGCCTTTGGGTCGTGGATGAGGCCATATATATACTGGAGCAACTTACAAAACTTTACATCTAGGCCCTCACACTTTGTTACAACTCGTTTCGGCCCTTAACGGCTCTTTTAACGCCTACGGGAACACTTATCGACCCTCATATATTATCGGGAACATTAGTTTACTTTATTAATCATTATCAACTTTAATTTCATTACTTTAAATCACTTTAACACCTATCTCACGTAAATCATTTAATTCACGTAAGCACATATAAAACACATAGTAACTAACGGTCGCTAACGACGAGTTAACGGTCAACGTCAAAAAGTTTCGGGATGTTACATATATGCATGTATTATTTTACATAACATGATTTTGCAGGATGAAGACAAATCTTATTGTCAAGACTTCAACGAGCATGACCCGACTTTAGACGAGGATTATTGGAGGCAAGAAACTCCAATGGAGCAGCGGATTGAGAACTCAAATGCGGTTAGGAGCAGAGAAACACATAACATGTTATTGGCTGATTTGGTGGATCATCTATGGGAGAACCACGCGTCGAATGCGAATGAGGAAGAATACGTGCCGCCTAGTGTTGAGTCCTACTTTAGCGACGACGACTAGTTTATGTTGCATTTTATATTTTTATTTGTAGTATGGTGTGTAATGAACTTTAGTTATTATGTATTGTAATTTTAGGTGTGTAGTAGAATTTTACTTATTATGTATTTTATTGTTATGTGTAATAGATTTTTAGTTATTATGTATTTTATTTATGGAAAGATGGTTTTTTTAAAAACAATATGGAGCTGGAAAAAAAAAAACAATGTGACACATGACATGAGTCACCCACCCCTTGCAAGTAGCCTCACTTCCCTAATTTTGAGAGGCCTTTTGATGACATGGCGACACATGGCAAGAGTCCCCTCCTTCAAGGATAGCCCCACTCTCTTTAGCCGTGAGTTAGACATGAATATAATTACATACTATACTAATTCAATGGGATGTGAACAGTAACTCGCCCGCGTGGCGAGTTACTATTCGTCCATGTTATAACCCGCACCATTATTCGGATTTTGTCAAATCGCATCCCGTTCGGGTTTTCTAATACGAGTTACTTCTTGGTTTTTTTCATATGTTTTTCCTTTCGGGTTTCCAAATAATTATATTGAAAACGTTTATTCTTTTTTTGTAATAATATTCAAATTTTACCACATTGAATCCCTTTCAGGTTTATAATTTTGGGTTACTTCTGGGTTTCTTACATATTTTTTTCTCTTTTGGGTTTTCAAATAGTATATCAAAACTATTTTTTTGTGGTATTGCCTTTGAATAAATATTTATTTCATATGTCAAAGATTTTAACAAACATATATAGCGACACATCATCAATAACAAAACATAATCGTTTCCAGATTTTCAAACAATATATTAAAAATTGTATTAACTTTTTTGTGGTATTGTCTTTCAATAAGTATATATATTTTATATGCCAAAGGTTTTATCAAACATAAATCATCAATAACAAAAAGTAATCGAACTAATTGAAACCGCGCAACGCGTAGACGGAAAACTATTGTGGTTTTGCCTTTAAACAAATATATATTTGATATGATAAACTTTTAAACAAACCTATCAATGACAGAATGTTTGTTAATTCAACGCAAGTATATTAAATAGCACAATCGTTTGACCACAACAATTGATGCCCCACAACGCGGGGAGGAAATTTCCTAGTTATGATGATTGGAGACCAAACGTTAATATTTTAGAAAGTGGTAACTCAAGCACTTTCGGTAATGCTTTTTTCTTTCTTCTTTGAATAACATCCACATATCATAAATAAACCTCTAGCACTAGATGAAATTTATACAAATTGGAAATCGAAAATATTATTTCGTGTAACATCCTAAAATTTTTAGGCCAATGAAAACTAACCTTTATTATATATTTGATATTAAAATAGTTTCCTAGTATTTTATTTTTAAATATGGAATTATTTTTGTTGGAACTTTAGCGGATAGCGGGTAAAATACCCAAAAAAAATTAAAAGGGCGGCATCATATGGAGATGCCAGCCAACCTTCTTCTCTTTTCTTTCATTCTTTTTCTTCTTCATTAACAAATCCTGCTCTCAATCTCATTTTAACAATATTATACCTTCAATGCAATCAAACAACCTTTCTAATGAATGATAATAACAATAACTTCAAGTAATCATATCAAGATTATATTGGGGGATTGACGGAGATATATATGGGTGTGTGATTTGAATTCAAGTAAAGAGGAAGAAGAGAAATTGTGATTTTCATCTTAATTCCAATTCTTAATCTTGAAGGTAATAATTTCTTTTAACCTAGTTTGATTTTAATTGCAAGAATTAGGGTTCATGCAACCAATTATATTTGAGAAATTGGGGGTTTTTCTTTAAATGAGTTAAATTTCTTTAATACAAGTTAGGGTTCTTCAAATTTAATCAATTTGAGGGTGTCAATTTGGGTTGCATGAAAGTTTTGATGAATGTTAGTGACAACAAAATTTTGACAGATTCTGTCTCTGATTTGTGACAAGTAAAACACTGCTGTAACAGATTATTCACTTGTTGATCACTAAAAAGAAAATGTAGCTATATGTGTTAGCTTGAAGTGGCCACTGGAATGAGGTAAAAATATGGTGTAGAACTCTAGTTATGAATTTTTGAAGTCAGTATGGTCATGCTGATCTTTCAGCAAGAAATGATTTTGTGTCTGTTTTTGAAACGAGTAAAACACACTTATACGGGTCAAATCTTGTGTTGGTCACTAAAGATAAAATGTAGCTATATGTGTTAGATTGATGTGGCCACTGGAATGAGGTAAAATATGTGTAGAACTCTAGTTATGAATTTTTGAAGTCAGTATGGTCATGCTGATCTTTCAGCAAGAAATGATTTTGTGTCTGTTTTTGAAACGAGTAAAACACACTTATACGGGTCAAATCTTGTGTTGGTCACTAAAGATAAAATGTAGATATATGTGTCTTCTAAATTTGGCCACTGGAATCTTGTAAAAAGACTAAGTAGAACCAAAGTTATGCCTGTTTGAAGTTAGCTTGGTCAAATATGAAAATGGTAATCTTGTTATGAAAGTGAGTTTGACATTATGATAAGAGATTCATGTTTTGAAAATCAAACCAAGAGCAATATGAGATTCTAAAAGATGAGTTTGGTGCTAAGATGCTATTGATTGTGGCTAAGTGACCTTGTATGTGATTGATGATATTCTATGTATTTGTGAATCATTGCTAGGTTGAAGCATACATATTGTGTACTTGCGGTTTTGTTGATTGTTGATTTGTGGTCGCGAAGGAGGTGATTATTCTTGCATACCTTTATATATGCGTTGGGTCGATTACCATATGATGGTGGATTCCGTGTGTGGTAATCGATTTGGCGTTAAGCCCAATTTGGGGCATTGTGATTATGAGGCCTAAGAACCTATGAGGCCTAAGAACCTCTTGAGATATGAGATATATGAGGCCTAATAACCTCTTGATATGTGATTGATGAGACCTAAGAACCTCTTGTGAATGGGGCCTAAGAATCTCATGATTATTGATATTGATTGTGTTGATATAGTTTATATGGATCCATGTAATGCGTTAAAGTACAAAGGTGAGCATGTAGAAATGGTACGACGGTGCCATAGGCTACATGTAATAGTCCTTTGTGCGTTGCCCTCCTTCGTGTGTATAAACGTATGCAAGATTATTCACTAAGCTTTGCTTACCTTTTAGTTGTTTACCCTTTTTATAGGTTGTCCCGGATGTGAAAACAAAGACAAGTACTTGAAGTTCGAAGTTAATTTATGGATTTGAATGCTTTAGCTAAATGCGGAAAATGGTAATGTTGATAGGACCCGTAGAGACCCCTTTGAACTATTGGCTCTTGGTACATTTGATTGTTTTGGTAAAATATTTGTTATGTCAAGTGTTAGATTCAAGGAGTTTTTGGTTATTTATAATGGGTCATTATGTAATAGTAATGTATGGATCATGATCAAATGTATTTTAAAAACTTTTATCCGTAACAGATTTTGATGTAGATTTTATGAAAAGTTCATGCCGATATTTCTAATTTTTGTGCGTTGTCTTTTATAATGAGTTTGGTTAAATGTATTTGATTGAATTCAGAAATGTTGTGGTCTAAAGCTTGGAAATGAGTTTGAAAAGATTGTAAGTTGAGTCAAATGTCAAAAGTTGGTTTTGGATCTGTCAGGTGCAAATATGCGGCGCATATACTATGTATGCGGCGCATATCTGATAAACATGGGTTTATGCGGCGCAATTTCAAGCGCATGAAAAGTTTCTGATCTTTTTGGCATCGCGATATGCGGCGCATATATAAGGTGTGCGACGCATGTTTATATAAAAAAAATTCTTATTTTTCCATTAATGAGTTGTGTCGTTTCATTTCGTTCATCAAAATTTCTATTTAGTTTAATAAAAGATAAAGTCTTTACAACTTGTAGGCTTTTTTCATAGGCAAACATCTAATTTCAAGGTTCGTTTACAATTAGGGGTGTAATCGAGCCGAGTCGAGCCGACACAGTGCCAAGCTCGAGCTCGACTCGATTGTAAAACTCGAAGCTCGAAACTCGACTCGAGCTCGACCGAGCCTTTATTTTCAAGCTCGAGCTCGAGCTCGCTTTACGAATCGACACTTTCGAGCTCGACTCGGCTCGACTCGATTAAGAATTAAAAATAAGTTTTAAATCAAATTAGTCTTATAAGCTCGACAATTTCAAGCTCGACTCGATTAAGCTCGGCTCGGTAGAATATAAATTATGTAAAAATATATAATATTCAAGGGTAATATTGTAAATAAGTACAAGCTCGATTAAGCTCGCGAGCTTTTCGAGTAGGCTATATTGAGGCTCGAGCTCGACTCGAAAGTCTACTCGAGTAGCTCGAGCTCGAGCTCGACTCGACTAAGACCGAGTCGATTTCGAATAATTTGTGAGTCGAATTCGAGTAGCTCGCAAACTGTATCGTCTCGTTTACACCCCTATTTACAATATACCATTTGAAGGATCCCTTAGAACCTTCAATATAATCGTTAGTCCATGCATACCATGCAAGCTAAATCGTTGGTACTATAAATTTGTAGATAGATTGTAGCTATAATTTTGGAGTTTAATTCCTTATTGAAATTCAAACAAAAAAAAGATAGAGTTGATTAATTCTCTTAGTGAAACCCAAACCAAGCATTTTGTTCATGAATCTCAAGATAGATTTGGTTTTTCATCTGAAAATGATTTAGATCTTGTTTCTGTTGTTTTTATTATTAAAGCCATGGATTCTAATTAATAGTTTTGTTGGACAATCAATTCACTTGTAAATGAAGTTCTTTTTTTGCTGTCTTTGATGAAATAGGAATGGTGTTACAAAGGTTTGACTCCGGTAGTCTACTTGACGAAGGCGAGTTTGCATTCTGATTTTCTATTTCCATTTTGATTCTCCGTTTTCTTGTGGCTGTACATTAATTGAGATAACAATTAATAATGACAGAGTCATATGCCGCGTAATGAGGTGATGATGGTGGTAGTGGCGGGGTTTTTGAGGGAGGGAGTTTTCTTTTTATAAGGTATTATAGATATAGATATAGATATAGATATAGTATAGATATAATATAATTATATTTTTTTTTGAAAGGTGAATTTCGCTAGAAACTTCGTGTCGCGATTCGACAGCGGGAGGTCTAGCATACGTTGTCTTAACCGGGTCTGCGCTAGAGAGCTCCCTCGAAGTAGAAATGCCTATTTCAAATACCCGATGGGGGAAAACCCCCTACTAACCCGCCAGAAGGCACGACGATTAATAGGGGTAACCCCTGCCCCCTCAGACTTGAACCTGGGTATACCCAAGTCAAGCCCTCATAAAGGGACTTTCTTATGTCCTCCCCAAGGCTTGAACACAAGACCTCATAAATGGATATGACAATTTGTGACAACTCGTAATTAATTAACATCGGGTTAGTCTTAATCTCAATTAGACAGTCATTACGTGGAAATTATTAGACTTTTGGACTTTTGACTTAGTCAAATTAGACGTATCTTGATGACGTAGACTATTAGCTATCTAGACGAATGCCCAGTCTTAAATATAACTTTAAATAAATATTTAAAGGTTATGTCTTGTACAAAATAATTAGACTGTCTAGACTTAATATTATAAAGTTCACTTTGACGAAACTTTATTGACTTGTCTTAATTTAAATAACACGAGGGAAAATACCTTTACTTTAAATTATAACCTTTTGGTCATACGGTATTTAATCATAAGCATTTTACCAAATTAAGGATCCAAAATATCCCCAAAAGGGCCACATGGGCCGAATTACTTGTTTTGTGGCAGGGAGGGAAACAACAAAACCCCTTTTCTTCTTGTTGCCTGCGTATCACACCACACACACAAAACACATACAACCCAAAATACAAACACTCCCAAATCTCTCAATCTCTCTATTCTTCATCTAAATCAGTTTTTGCAAAGGAAAGATTGAAGGATTTTAAAGCTATAATTTGGTATTTACATCATCATCACCATCTTCATCCTTTTTAATTCAAGAACTTCAAACTTTGGTAAGTAATCTCTTTTAAACTAAACTTTTGATTTGATTTAAATTCAATCTAAGGGTTTATTTCAGTTTTGTTAATTGAATTAGAAGCCTTTGAACATGATATGAATTTAGGGTTTTGATGATTAATGAAATTTTGACTTAGAAATTAGGTCTTTGAAATCAAAATGGTTGAAATTGTGAAATGGTTAGCGATATGGATTATTACCAGGTTCTTTGAACATGTTTATAGTCATTGAAATGAAAAGATTGAAGTAGAAAATGACTTGAATTGCAGAAAAGGGTCAAAAACCAGGTTTTCACTCGTTCAGGTCAAATATCGCGCCGCGAGCCTTCAGGGTCGCGCCGCGATATAGTGTAAATCTTGAATCGCGCCGCGATGGTCCAGGATCGCGCCGCGAGTTTTTGGTCTGTTTAACATTTTCAGTTTTCGATAACTCGAACGTTTGAACTTGGTGAATATCGAATGGTACTTTAGGCTACCTTATAATGACAATGTCATTGATATTACCAACTAAAGTTAAATAAAATGAAAGTTTAAATCACATTCTCGGTTATGACATTCTAGGGTCTATAGCTAAGTAGTTCTACATAGGATACTTGTCGTCGTGAGATTTGATCCTCACCATTGGTACTCATATCCTAGGTTTTGGATAGACGTGGGGACTAGACTTGCTCATTCTCAAGTTTGCTCGCCCTTTTAGCTCTTTGATCGCTAAGGTGAGTTTATGGCGCCCTTTTTCCTTTTACTTTGGGCCTGAAAAACATGTACTGTATACACTACTACTTTATAAATGATTCGTCTTTGTCTATGCCATGAGATTTGGTAAATTAAATCATTTGTCTTATGTCATGCCATGTTAACGGGAGTCTGAAAATGTGTATACATGTCTTATGAAATATTGAACTAAATGACTTTGACTTACCATGTTGTCGGCTGACTAAATTGTTCTTTGTGTTTGACGAACTAAAATGTTGCCCCTATGTAGTTATTACCATTATGAGATCCTAATGGTTGTCTTGTCAGTTTTTGTGCCTGACTGTCTTGGTTCTGGTCCGCACCCCATTATAGACGGGAGACGTGTGCGAGGTATACTGGTCCGCACCCCATTATAGACGGGAGACCTGTGCGAGGGAAATTAGTCTTATTGTCGGACCTTGCTCCTGACTGTCTTGTCTTAATAACTACATGTCATTGTGTGCTCCCAATGACGACTGGTCTTTTAGTCAAACACACTGTAAACTCACCAACTATTTCGATAGTTGATTCTCTCAAATTTCATGCTTTTCAGGTGACCAACAGTAAGTCTTGGAATCGTATTTCGCATTATAGGGCCATTCTTTTGACATTGGACGTACAATTAGCATCAGACATTTGAGGACTCTCATGTTTTAGCTTTAATTGTATTGGACTGTCCAATTTATTGAACTCGTATTCAGTGGGCCCAGTTCCAAATGAGGATGACTTGTATCCGTATTTTGGGGTCCACATTTGAACGATTGTACTTGTATTGAACATGTACTGGCATTAATGGATGTAATCTCTATTTACCTTCTGATTAGTACGCAATTATTTGTTAACCCTGTATTTCCGTTACAACGGGGTGTGACACAATTTTTGTAACAACTATTTTTGGTGGTAGCGTAATTGGCAACATTAGATGTGTTACGAAAAAATGAGTCAATCCACCCTTTTTGGTGCTCATGGACTCACGGTGTATTTTGAAAAACGCATGGTGTATGTTAAAAACGTACTCCATGTCTCCATCCATGAGCCTGTCCAGCAGCGGCCCAACCAAGCGTAACCAGTTCGGTCTGGGGTCCACCAATCTTTGAATTTTTCGGGCCTGGCCCAGTCCAAACCCAGTTTATGTGTTATCCGAGTCAAACCGAAATTTCAATGGGTTTTGTTTTATACTTCTTGCAACTTAGACCATTCTTGTATGTTTATCTTAATCTTAATCTTATCTTATTTTAATATATATACTAAAAGACAACTAAACTAACCTTAATTAATCAATGACAATTTTTAATTTTTCCAAATTAAGTTATTAAACATGTGACTAAATTTTATTATTTAAAAAAATTAATTACAATAAGATTTATACACGACAATAATATTTTAAAAAAACTTTCAAGTGGAAAAGATCTACTTTTAGACTATAGCATTTATCCTAAAATCTAATGTTCATCTTTATCTTAATAATTATGCAAAGGCTAAATATTATAAACTTTTTTTAATATAGATAATAATCATTAAGTTAGGATAAATATTTTGAAATTATGCAAAGGCTAAATATTATAAACTTTTTTTAATATAGATAATAATCATTAAGTTAGGATAAATTTTTTAAAAGTAAACCATACCATCCAATCCTTTTATAAATCTAATATATTTTTTTTTTATCATTATCACCTTTGCCGTAGAAAAAGCTCATGAACGTGATTTGGCTAATGTTATTATTAGATTAATTTATTCAATCTAATTTTTTTCCCCATTCGATTATTATTTATCTAGGTATTAATATTATAGATTTATCACAATACTAGATTTTAGACCCGTGTCAAATACATAGGTTTTACACATTATTAGTATAAGAAATTGAAAGCACTAATTGGAATCAAACTATATTTAGGATACAAATTCTTCTTATATAAACTGAACCTTAAAAGTCAAATCACAACACACAAAATAATCGAAAAGCTCATGAACCAGTTGCTACTTTTATTGTTCTTAACAACCATGACTAACAAAAATAAAATTACTTTTTTGCAAGATATCAATGAGAACTCGATCAATTGTGTAATTAAAGTTAAGATATTGCTTTTCTATATGAGTTTGTATAAAAGAAACTTGTTATACCATCCAACCTATGTGATTTAGCATTCAATATTTACAATTGAATATCTCAATTTCTTTTTAAGTATATTTTTACATTTTAACGTATAAGTAATTTTTTTGTTCCATATATTAACTCTTATACTGATAATGTTGTAAAACCCGTGTATTTGACACGGGTTTAAAATCTAGTTTACATTTACTTGTTAATATAACTTTTCCTAGTTCAAAATAAAAACTTTTAGATTAACAGTCGTAAGTGGACGTGGTTGAGAATGATTTGCTTCAGCCATTTACATTAAACATTTTCGCATACTTTTACATTCGCACATGTATGTATCTATCATTCTATCTACAAACATTTAGAACTTTATTGGAATAAATACTCGTACTTAACTAATTACAACTCTGACATCTACCAATATACTAAAACATGATTGTAACATCTTTAATGCGACACATGGTGCTTTCATTGAATGACACGTGTCCCATTTAAATATAAGTTAAGTTTTCATAATTATTTAATTAAATGTATATATTTATCAGCTAATCTATACTCCTTTATAATAATTATCAACCCCCTCTTTTTGGAAAGTGTTAGAAAATAGTTATATGCAAAAGTACTAAATTACCCTTAATAAATACCCACTATGGAAAGAGTTTTTATAAATTATCAAATTTATCCTTAATGAATTAATTTACACTCTAAACCTTTATTTTAATAATTAACACTTTAAGCCCTTATCTTCTAAAATATTCCACTATCACCTTTACATCAACCTACACCACTTGACACCGCCACCACCAATAATACCGTCACTAACACCACTAGACTGTCGTCCCCACCACCAACGCCGCATTGCGCGGGTACCAGTCATATATAATAAATTAGCAAATATTAACACCATCATAATATAATTGTCGTGATGCTCATTCCTTTTCTAATTCTAATTCTAAATTAACAGCTAATTATATAAAGAAAATAATAATCAAAACAATGTACGATTCAAATTAATCTATACGTTCGAAAGTCACTTCCTTAAGGCTTTAATCGGAAACTCTTTCCATTGCAAAAGATATTAATCCTTGATAATATCTATTTGACTATTTGGGTTTACGTATGTGATTTCAGTTTATGTATTTTATTTACTTTTTTTTAATGTTATTTACTATTTTTATATCTATTGTAATGGAGTTTTTGTTTTCATCGTTTAATTTACATATATGTTATATAATATTAGGATTATAAACTTTATGTTTTTATATATATTTATGTAAAGATCAATGAATTTATGTTTGCATTGGTTTTAATGTGTATTTTAAGGCTTAATATTTTAGTACTATGAATTTGCTTCAATAATTGATGAAAGACATTGCTTCATAGACGTTGCTAATGCATTTATTTGTTTAGGTAATCATTCGTTTATATGACTCATTGAAGGTGAAACCATTGACATGGTTCATTGAAAGCTAAACCATTAATATGGTTGATGATAAAGAGGTATGTTTTAACTCAAATAAATTATATGTTTTTTTTGAAAGGTGAATTTCGCTAGAAACTTCGTGTCGCGATTCGACAGCGGGAGGTCTAACATACGTTGTCTTAACCGGGTCCGCGCTAGAGAGCTCCCTCGAAGTAGAAATGCCTATTTTAAATACCCGATGGGGGAAAAACCCCTACTAATCCGCCCGAAGGCACGGCGATTAATAGGGTAAACCTTGCCCCCCCAGACTTGAACCTGGATATACCCAAACCAAGTCCTCATAAAGGGACTTAATTCCTATGTCCTCCCCAAGGCTTGAACACAAAACCTCATGCAAGGGATGGTCATTCAACCATTGAGCTAAAGCTCAAAGATTCAAATAAATTATATAATCTATTAAATTGATTATGGCGTAATCCTTGATCGACACGTGTCCTTTTAATTAATTTATTTTATTAAATTAGCTTTTTTAATTGTATATAGATTCAATTTCTTATTAGACTTAGAATTAAACTCTAACTCTTGACTTATTAATATAAAAGACATTATAACCTTATTTGATTGATCGTTTTCTCATTAATAAGTTGTCTCTTTTTCTTTCTCATTTTTTCAACTCCTATTACTTATATTACTTATAATAAATTATTAACATGAACACTTCAAAAAATTGAGTTTACGATCCGAAATCACAAGGCTATTTGTCGTCATCCACTATGCTTATAAGTTCCGATTTTGATGTGATTCTAAAAATTTAAGGTAAATCCAAAACTCTAACTAAACATATATTATATTTATCATTACTGTTTATTATAATTTAGCCTCGATCATCGATTTACTTTAACCACAATTTATTTCATACTCACGAATCGATGTATGAGGCATATTCAAATTATTTTATGATACAATCTATATAAATACTAGTATGGCATATATCATGATTGTGATTAGAGCTTTTTCGTAGACAATATCCAACCCAACTTAGACGTTTTTAAAAAGGACATTTTTTCCAAATATTTATGCATCCAAAAACTAGACAAAAAAGAAAAGAACAAGTAGAAGAACTTGAAAATTAAAACTTGATGTTATTTATAAATTTCATATATACTTTACATACTACAAACATGTACTCCATTAGGTTTCTATACATGATACATCATTACATCTTAGTATCTCTCCACAGGAAAACTGAAAAAATTTACACACTAATCACTGAATTTCGACATCAATTACTTTTCGTTCAAGTTTCATCTTAGGAATGGAGATCAAAAGAACACCATTTTTCAAATCAGCTTTGATGTTATCTTTCACACAATTATCCGGCAAAGCAATACGAGTCTGATACGAGCTACTATAATTCTGTGTAGCCCATCCATCATTTTGTTTTTGCTCTTCCTCTTGTTTTTTGTGTTCTCCCTTGATAACAAGCATATTATCCTCTACATATACCTTCAAATCTTCCTTGGATAGTCCAGGCACATCAAATCTCATGTTGATTTCATTCTCACCATCTTGTATGTCCCATGGAGACCGAATGTTCCAACCAGATTGGTTCCTCATATCAAATATTCGGTCCATTGTGTCCAGCATTTGCCGCATTGTTCTCATTGGAGACAATGGATCCAATAAACCTGCAATTTCAAAGATGTCATTATATGAGATTCAATACTCTTTCAACTATTTTATGTTGTTAATTATAGGGGAAAATGATTGGTGCAGCAACCTGAGCGTGTTGCTGCAGCTATTTTTTATTTAAAAAACAGTGTTAGCCTCTTAAAGATTTAAGTATGATTTCGACTTACCAAAGGGGGATATGGAGGAGGAAGGACGACGTTTTTCTACAGCATCACCTTTATTTTGGGTGTTATTACTTACTTGAACATCAATGGAGGAGTTATTATGATCATTTCGGGCTTGAGCTTTAATTATTGGGACAAATTTAGTACGCATTCGTGAACTAGGTTGGGCGAAGAAGGCAGGGCGCGCCGACTTTGGTGAAGGTTTTGAGATGAGAGTGTTTGAAACTAGAGGAGAAGAAGAAATACCACAACATGTAGCCATTGTTTGAGAAAACAGGATGATGTATATGAATTGCAAAGAAAATATTATTGTTGGTTGTTTAATAATTAGTTAATGAGAATTGTTGTATTTTGGTGATGAGGAAAAGGGTCAAGTGGTTGGTTTATATAAGCAAAAAATAAATGATGGAAGGTGATGGTGAGTTCTTGAAGGAACTGGACAATCTACCAAAACAAACATAAATATCCCCTAGTATACTCTTTTGCTTTCTCAAGTGTTCTAGAAATCTACATGTTATCCAATTCCGTTTTCCTTTAAAACATTGAAATAAAAAAAAAAAAATTTTTTGGCTATATCAAGCAAAGATAACTACTACATACTAATATATTAAAGTTTTAATTACTTGAAATTTATTACATAACACAAAACATAAAAAAATTGGCTATATCAGGAAAATAACTCAGCATTCAACTCCTCAACCATACATTTGAATCTTTATCCAGCATACTTCTATTTTACTCTAAAGTTTGTGAAATAAGTCATTATAAAAGGTGGATATCATTAACATTCAAGTATAGTACTGATGTAACAACTCCAAAACCAGATTTCTCTACCTAACCATATAATGCGAAGAACTGACAAAAATGTATACCAAAATAGGAGAGAAAATGAAGTAATTAGCCCGTGCACCACCTTACATTCTACATATGGTACTTAACGTATACTTCCGTTCTATATTGGGCGTTCTACTTATGTTACATTTGTTACACCCCAAGTTTCACCACACATTTCTCACAGCTTGAATCTTTCTTATGATGATTACACAAAAAGTTTGAAAACTCAAATGTAAATAGTTAAATTCATATAAATTAACAACTTCAATGTTACTCAGAATAGCAAAAGGCCAATGTATATTGGCTAGCTTTATAATCCTGCAAAAAGAAGAAGACAAAAAACACAAATTGCCCATGGCACACAAAACCAGCACCAGCATATAAAAACAATCCCATCCTATACATCTACCGAGTAAGGCAGAAACGAACCAAATAAGGGCCAACGACCAACCTACTGGCTACTGTAAAATTGAATAGTTCAACAAACCAACTTCTAGCAATAGGGTACATAACAAATGACACTTCGAACATCCCCACCTTATAACACCAACCCCGCCCCAAATCATATAGCACCTAAAAGGTAAACCACAAAAAATAATATAGCATAACTAGAAACCTAAAAAAATGAGTAAACAAACATCACAATCACAATTGGTAAATATATCTTTATAGACTAGTTAAACTTTCATTTTTTTCGAACATTCAGTCGGTATACGACATCAGGAAAATCTCACCGTATAATGTGAAGACTTGCACGTACCATACACAACGAGATATTGACCATAAGCCGTTACTAGTTCAACTTTCAATCTCCATAAGTCATTGATGCCAATTAGATCCCATAAGTAATAATTACATATAAACCAACAAAAATATGATCAAAATCCTAATCTCTTCATAAAAACTTCCATCGTTTATTTTGTGGAGCCCACTAAATACACTTATTATGTTTTGGTTGACTACTATCATTTTCTTATTAATCATATTAGAGGGTTAGAAACTAATGATTAAATAAAGTTGAGATTAAATAAAGTTGTTATCAACTTTATTAGTAAAGTTAGTGTAACATCCGTCGTTAAGAAAACCTGAATTTTTAAAAAAAAATCGCCAAACGGCGTTAAAAACTAGCGGAAGCATTAAATGAAATGTTTACAATTCCTACTGGAATTGTCATTTAATAAAATGGTGTTACTAAATCCGCATTCATAGCAAGGCATAAAAGAAACCGTGATGGCACCAACATAAATGTCATCTCAAGTCTTACATAGGTTCGTCTTATAAAACTCAAGACATAAAAGCATCATAATAAAGTCATAAATAATGTCTAAGTGATGAGGTCTCTAATGGGTAGCTAAACATCCAAAAGCATCTACCCTGCCTCACAAGCATCCTTACTTCAAATATGCTTATCCTGAAGGCACAACATTTTCAAGAAACAAGTGTTAGCTAACGAATTAGCTAAGTAAGAATACATGTAATTAATAAAACATTTGCCGATTTTACTTTTCATAAAACATGATCATTTCATTACATTACATAAACATACACATACACATAATCATACTAGGAATCATTGTCCTAATTGTGCCTATCATCATTCACTTTCACTTTATCTTTTCACTTTATACTTTACACTTTTGGTGACATTCGTCACCTATCACATTGGACGGTAGGGGTTGTGTGTAGGCGGTCCTAAGACCTGACAGGGAACCTCACACCCGACATGATGGGTATTGCCTGCCGGCGGTCCATCGGCGTCGTTAAGGAAAAGCAAAGCTAATCCTGGAGTATACCGTTTATGCTCAAACACATTGGTGGTGAGTTACTCCACCCGGATACACTCAAACACATACTCTTCGTCGCAAGGAGCCACTCAAGCGACCACATGGCACACTAGCCCACAAGGAGCTAATGCGGGTTAAGCTTAACACTTTCTTTACACTTTGCTCGAGCTAACACTTTATATTTAGTTTAGGTGTTCACGTTACCTAAACTACACTTTATCACATTTACGTTTGGACCCTTAAACGTGCACGTGTCATGGCATACCTAGTAAGTCTAGTGAAGTAGATGTACAAGCCATGAATTCATCACATATCACATCACGTTTGCATATATATACATTTCATAGCATATCATTACATTTCATAATCACATGATAGCGTTACAAGCTACATTACGTAATACATAGCCCATATAGCCCCCCACATAATCCCGAGTACCCATAAGCAATACAAGATATCATTTGGGGAAGTTATTATATGAAAACTATGTTTTGTTGTACCCTCAGTGTGACAAATCATGTATCTTACCTCGAGGAAGAGCACAACAAGTGATAACGTAAGTTACCGAGCTTTGCAAGTATTCCCGACTACCTATAACCATTAAACGATTATTAATAAACTAAACACTTACTTACTTATGATCATTACCAAGCTTAAATGCTTAAAAGCTTGAACCATGTCAATGCTTGATTCAACGAAGATCCAACCATTAGGTTAGAGTTCACAAAACTCGACGAAACTTGATCTTCGATCATTATTTCAATCATTTTGAGACTTTTAGTTTTGATTCATATTTAAAGGAAATTACCATTGGAAAATAGACTCTCTCACGATTTCGTGGATAACTTACTTGTCAAAAAACGGAGTTACCGTTTGAAAGTTAAGACTATTTCAAAAACTGAGTAGTTTGCATTCTGGACTTGTGATGCGACATGACCACCATGGTCACGACATGACCTCTAAACAAAACCCCCATTTTTGCCACCTCTGTAATTCAGATGCGACATGACCATCTTGGTCACGACATGACCACCTGTGGGTTTGCTCAACTTTGCATGTTTTTCACTCCAAAACGAATCCAAACACCACCCAATCGACCCCAAACCTTATGAACGACTTTTAACCTTTAAAATTCATCATTTTAAGACTCTAATGATGCCATGAAAACATCCATTAACATCCAATTGATTTGCAATACATTAACAATCGTTTTAGGTCACCGAATCGATCAAAACACACGTTTTCAACATCAATCGACCCTTTAAAGACCTAGATCAGTTACCAAACGGATTATATGATTAAAAAGACATAAAATCAATGTTGTTATACCTCTATTACCTGTAGATTACAAAAAGGATGTAAAAGGCTTGATCAAACACACCCGAAACAACACGTTTGAATGATTTTCGTAAAGGAATCGTAAGGATAATATCAGTAATTAGAAACTGATGACCTGCTCCTAGACCCTAATCCCGTTTTTGAGTTTCCACATATGTCAAAACTAGTCCCTAGACTTCCTTATGGCTCACATTAGGCTAAAATAACCTATTGGGAATACTTACAACACATCAAACACTTCAAGCACCTCTAAAGGCATTTAAAATATACCTTAAACACATTAGCACATCAATCATTAAGGCCTTAAAACCTCACACACAAATCACATTAATTACACATATGCATTAAATCTCCTAGAGACTTAACGCACAGATAATGTTGACTTAACGACTCAAGTCAACTGTTAAGTAAAAAGTTTGGGATGTTACAATTATCTCCCCCTTAAGAGGATTCCGTCCTCGGATTCACTTCAGCATCAAATAGGTGAGGATAGTTCTCCCGCATCACGGACTCAGTTTCCCAAGTCATGCTTTCTCCGCGCGTATGCTTCCATTTCACAAGCACAAGATCAATATTCTTCTTACGGAGTTTCTTTTGCTTCCGGCCAAGAATCTCAATCGGTTCATCAATAATCTTCTTCTTTGGGTCAATACTTACATCTTCCAAAGGTATAACATTAGTCTCGTTTGCAAGGCATTTTCTCAAGTAGCACACATGAAATGTACTATGGATGCCCTCCAACTCGGGAGGTAACTCCAACCGAAATGCTTGCTCATTAACCTTTTCAAGAATCTTGAAAGGTCCAATAAAACGAGGACTTAGCTTTCCCCGCTTCCCGAATCGAATCACGCCTTTCCAAGGTGAAACCTTGAGCATAACCATCTCGCCTTCTTTAAAATCAAACGGTCTTCTTTTCTTATCGGCATAAGACTTTTGGCGTTCACGAGCAACAATCAAATGCGATGAAACACCAAAGTACTTGTATATTAAAAAGATCTTAGACCACCAAAAGTTCATAAAACTACCATAGTCGCATAGAAGGAACTTCACTACTAATAAAGCCATAAACGGTTTGCAGAAACCAACATATTATTTCATAAGTTCACATTAAACAAACGCTGACATACAAAAGGAAAAGAGAGATTCAGATCACCACCGTCTATGATACTTTCAGTCACCTGGTCAGGATCAAAACTGATGAACTGTGGCAGCTCTATAAACTTCAGAAGTTGATAACCTTCTGTTTTCCCTGTGCTTAATACAGATACATACTTGAACTTGAGTTCATCTTCATTAACATACACAGTAATTTGCATACCTTTTTTTTTTGATTTATCAAACTTGATCTTGAATTCGTCTTCATTAGCATATGGATCGATTTCTGAATCTAGAAGTATCCCTTCATATCTATACACAAATTGAAAAATAGCGATACCTAATACATAAAAAGATGGGTGATAATATGTACACCACCAATTTTTAGCTGCACACCACCAAACATGCTTTAAGGTGTTGTACAAACATTTTAAAACATATAAAATGGTGTAACCCTAAAAAATAGTGGTGTACAACTCACTTCCAAGAAAAAAAAGATAAAGGTGTGTGAGGTAAAAAAAATAATACTACTATATGTGAATTGAGCTCTCGGCGCTTATCGTTGAGAAATTACTTCTACTACTACCCACATAGGGACGATTGCATATCGTTGAGTACAAAGAAGATGATTTAGGGGTAAATTGTTGAGATTTTCTTACCTATTATCGAAGAATATCTTTTACGGATTTCGACATTTTATTGATGAGCGTCATTTATTATATTCCTTTTATCGCTACATGTGAATAATAATCTACCAATAAACTAAAACAGGATTGAGATGTTTTTGAAACGACACGTGACATAATCCTTGATCGACACGTGTCCTTTTAATTTATTTATTTTATTAAATTAGCCTTTTTAATTGTATATAGATTCAATTTCCTTATTAGACTTAGAATTAAACTCTAATTCTTGGCTTATTAATACAAAGACATTATAACCTTATTTGATTCATCGTTTTCTCATTAATAAATTGTCTCTTTTTCTTTCTCAATTCTTCAACTCTTATTACTTATATTACTTATACTAAGTTATTAACATGAAGACTTCAAAAATTTGAGTTTACGATCCGAAATCACAAGACTATTTGTCGTCATCCACTATGCTTACAAGTTCCGATTTTGATGTGATTCTAAAAATTTAAGATAAATCCAAAACTCTAACTAAACATATATTATATTTATCATTACTGTTTATTATAATTTAGCTCGATCATCGGTTTACTTTAACCACAATTTATTTCATACTCATGAATCATGTATAGGCATATTCGAATTTCTTTATGATACAATCTATATAGCTACCGTACATCGTACGGGTATTAAGACTAATAATAATAATAAAAAAAATACATCTTTCATAAAGGAAAACCCTAGAATGAAAATAAAAAGATCAAATTAATTTGTCTTGTCCTTCAAGAAAACTTGAATCCATATAAATTATTAATTATTAAGGGCAAAACATACAACTACGGATCCAATTGCGCGCTACCTAGGTTCTTGGAATCATTATTAATCTAATCTAATTATAATAATTAAAAGCGTGGGAATGGCTTGTTCTAGGTTTGTATTGACTAAACTTGTTGCTTCCACCAGATCCATCGTCGCCCCATTCCGTGCAACAGCAATGGCAACTAACAATCGTCGTGGTTTTGCGACGACTTCCATCCGAGGTAATTACTTACTTAGGGAGGTTTTGGCATTCCATTTCTAAATTAATTTTGCGTTTTGAGCAAACACTTCTACTAATTATTTGTGCTATGCAAACTCAATTCAAATGGGTGGTGGGAGATTTTTTCCCTTGAGTAAGGTCTTGGGTTTAAGCTTCGAGATATTCCTTGGAGGTGATAAAGAATGTAGTGTGTGGAGTCCATTTGAATATCACTGTGAATTTTTGACCTATTCTACTACTAATTCGCTTTAAAATAAATAAAAATTAAAATGCAATTTCAAACACCATGATCTTTGTGTTGACTTATTTTGAAATTAATTATTAGCTATCACCGATAAGCTAACCCCTTTATTATCATCTAAAAAATTGCATCGATGTTTCAATGCTATACAAAAGTGCAATTTTATGAATTTGTTGATTAAAAATCTGATTGTTTACATTTTTATTGTTGTTAATTACCATTTCATCGTTTCTTAAAATAAAAACATTCTTAGTTGATTACAAGACTATATATATTCAACTGTTTTGTTATAATTTGATGAATGAACATTATTGTTTTCAGATATATATGCTGAACCTCTGATAGGCCCCATGTTACGTGGTGTACCTCATACATTGTTGTATACAACCCAGTTGACTCCTGGTGAAGAAGATGAAAAATACATTAACCGATTACGCTGGAAAGAAACGACCAAGCGCTTAAGTTTTCCCTACATCTCCCTGGAAACGAGAGGATGAGCCTTAATAAGGCCGGAATATCAATATGTCTAGATTTGGGACTGGATTATGATGATGGTACTTTTGATGATCAAATGGTGGAAACCAAAATTATCAGTAAAAACAACGCCTTTTTCATCAAAGGGTACGTGCAGAAACACAACACCCGTAACTACTACTATGCCAGGATTAATTTACCAGATCTGACCGACGAATTGTCTGACTCTGTCAAAACAAAGATTAAAGATGGATTTATGAATGTAACCATTCTGTGGCAAATCGAACCACTTGACTCTGACTCAAGAGTGTAGTACTCCTTTTTAAAAATGTTTTACCTATCATTTATGCATGTTCCCTTGTTATTTGCTATTCTATGATTAAGTTACTTTCTATTGATTAATAGTCTACCGGACCCGGGCATTTCTTCCCAGGCCCGGCCCGATACACTAGTCACTCAATGGCTATGCTCCGATGCACCAATTCTTTTAGTTAAAAGGTTCATTCTATTTTCTTAAATTTTTATTAATAGGCCAAGACGTTGCTTGCCGTGATTAATATATATGTTTTTAATGCTATTTAAGATTCAGGAAATAAAAGAAACTAAAAACCTAGAAGAAGCACGGGTTTTGGGTATAGTGACGAGTATAGGGTCGGTTTTGGGTGAACCATTTGATCCAATAGGGTGCCCCAGTAAGAAAACAAAACCCGTACTCGATGGGAAACCCGAAACCAGACTTTTTGGACCGGGTTCGGGTCCGGGTCTGCACTAGCATATTATCCGCTCAATGCAGCGAGATTAAATATTTTTTGGATGTTGTTTGGTTCGTTGCAGACTTGCAAAACGGGTATAAGAGTATTGAACATAACGTGAATCAACAAAAACATGAAAGCCTAGCTAGTGTACGTGAGTAGTCGTTGTCTAAACTGGATTACATCCCAACTGAATAGGAATCCGAACGAAAACTTCAAATTCCCAATAATTATTGGGTTTAATAGTAATAACTACTGGGTTTAAAAGTAATTACTGGGGCGGTAATAGTGAAAATCCCAAAATGCAATGGATCAAATGGGATTTGACTTTGAATTCAAAAGAAAAAGGTGGACTTGGGTTTGGTAGCTTAGTTGCATTCAACAGGGCGCTTTTATCTAAGTAGAAATGGCGATATGTAAACTCCATGAATGCCCTATGGGTGAAAGTTATTAACGCTATACATCCTCCCTTGCACGAGGAAACCGGTCCAGAACGGGCAATAGCTTATGGAAGGGTATACTAGCTAATGTCGATAAGCTCGATGAGGAACAAATTGTTCCAGCTTCATGTATTAGAAGACGTGTTCTTGATGGAACAACCACAACTTTCTGGCATGACATTTGGCTTAGCGGGTCCTCGCTTGCAAATAGATATAGATGGTTGTTTTTATTAGAAATTAACAAAGATTGCACAGTACGCGATAGATGGCATGATAGGCATTTCAATGGAAACTGGCGGACAGGTATTGAACAAGACGAGCTAGGCATGCTTCTAAATGAGCTTGGTAATGTTACTTTGGAAGAAGGATGTGATCGCCCTTACTGGTTTATGGAGGGTGCTAAAGATTTTGCTGTAAAGGATTTAAGAATGGCGATCGATAATGTTCTTCTACCAACCAAAAATCAAGCTACAAGGTGGAACAAATACATACCAAGGAAAGTTAATATTTTTACTTGGAGAATGTTGTATGGCCATATTCCTACACGCTTATAATTAAGTGAAAAAGGTTTGGATATTCCTTCCATTCTTTGTCCTTTGACTGGAATATTGATGTGTATCACCAACAAACTTTTCAAATTTGTACATGGTTGACCAAATCTTCAAATGTTCTTCATTCTTGCTTCTCTCTCATACTCATATATTCATAATTGCTTCTCTCTCATCATCATAAAACCCAGTATTTTTTTAAAGAAAAAAAACGCCACGCGTACCCCGACCATGGAATAAAGGGTAACCGGACCAGAAACTTTCCGCGGCGATGTCGCCGCGGAAAGTCAAAAAAGACAAAAGTTTCCGCGGCGATATCGCCGCGGAAAGTGCGGGCCCCCATGTCATTAATGGCTAATCTGACAGAATATTAGCGGGCCCCCCCTCATTAGCGGCGAGGTCGCCAGGAAAGTCCGGTCCAGTTACCCTTTATTAGGTCGGACTACATGGGGGCCAAAAAATAATCATATTTTTAGTGATAAAACCCAAATAATTATCTAATGAATCACAATAACCTCTTTCTTTCTTAAAAACCTTCAACTCCTATCTTTCTATTCCCCAATAAGCATTTTTAGACACAAAAAATATCAAATATCCAGTAAGGGTCATATTAAGGGTTGTTGCTGCAAAGATTGAACCATAACTACCGCTGCCATATCTTAATTTTAAAAGGGTAGGTATTAATCAATTCACACATTCACACAAATCTCTACACAAATAAAACATCCAAACTGCTGTCATATCTTAGATTAAAACAAAAAAAATATACAAATAACAAATCAAACCCATATCTTAACACACACACAAAAAAAAAAAAAAAAAAAAAAAAAAAAAAAAAAAAAAATAAAAAAAAAAAAAAAAAAAAAAAAAAAAAAAAAAAAAAAAAAAAAAAAAAAAAAAAAAAAAAAAAAAAAAAAAAAAAAAAAAAAAAAAAAAAAAAAAAAAAAAAAAAAAAAAAAAAAAAAAAAAAAAAAAAAAAAAAAAAAAAAAAAAAAAAAAAAAAAAAAAAAAAAAAAAAAAAAAAAAAAAAAAAAAAAAAAAAAAAAAAAAAAAAAAAAAAAAAAAAAAAAAAAAAAAAAAAAAAAAAAAAAAAAAAAAAAAAAAAAAAAAAAAAAAAAAAAAAAAAAAAAAAAAAAAAAAAAAAAAAAAAAAAAAAAAAAAAAAAAAAAAAAAAAAAAAAAAAAAAAAAAAAAAAAAAAAAAAAAAAAAAAAAAAAAAAAAAAAAAAAAAAAAAAAAAAAAAAAAAAAAAAAAAAAAAAAAAAAAAAAAAAAAAAAAAAAAAAAAAAAAAAAAAAAAAAAAAAAAAAAAAAAAAAAAAAAAAAAAAAAAAAAAAAAAAAAAAAAAAAAAAAAAAAAAAAGTTCCCAGAATAAGATAAAAATTAGGGATTAATCACTAGATGACTAACGTACTTTTTCTCGTGTACATGGTTGACCATTAAACTGGAATATTGATGTGTATCACCAACAAACTTTTCAAATTTGTACATGGTTCAACTTCAAGTGTTCTTCATTTCCACTTCTTCCTATTCATATTTCATATATTCATAACTTTCAACTTTCAACTTTCAACTTTCAACTTTCAACTTTCAACTTTCAACTTTCAACTTTCAACTTTCAACTTTCAACTTTCAACTTTCAACTTTCAACTTTCAACTTTCAACTTTCAACTTTCAACTTTCAACTTTCAACTTTCAACTTTCAACTTTCAACTTTCAACTTTCAACTTTCAACTTTCAACTTTCAACTTTCAACTTTCAACTTTCAACTTTCAACTTTCAACTTTCAACTTTCAACTTTCAACTTTCAACTTTCAACTTTCAACTTTCAACTTTCAACTTTCAACTTTCAACTTTCAACTTTCAACTTTCAACTTTCAACTTTCAACTTTCAACTTTCAACTTTCAACTTTCAACTTTCAACTTTCAACTTTCAACTTTCAACTTTCAACTTTCAACTTTCAACTTTCAACTTTCAACTTTCAACTTTCAACTTTCAACTTTCAACTTTCAACTTTCAACTTTCAACTTTCAACTTTCAACTTTCAACTTTCAACTTTCAACTTTCAACTTTCAACTTTCAACTTTCAACTTTCAACTTTCAACTTTCAACTTTCAACTTTCAACTTTCAACTTTCAACTTTCAACTTTCAACTTTCAACTTTCAACTTTCAACTTTCAACTTTCAACTTTCAACTTTCAACTTTCAACTTTCAACTTTCAACTTTCAACTTTCAACTTTCAACTTTCAACTTTCAACTTTCAACTTTCAACTTTCAACTTTCAACTTTCAACTTTCAACTTTCAACTTTCAACTTTCAACTTTCAACTTTCAACTTTCAACTTTCAACTTTCAACTTTCAACTTTCAACTTTCAACTTTCAACTTTCAACTTTCAACTTTCAACTTTCAACTTTCAACTTTCAACTTTCAACTTTCAACTTTCAACTTTCAACTTTCAACTTTCAACTTTCAACTTTCAACTTTCAACTTTCAACTTTCAACTTTCAACTTTCAACTTTCAACTTTCAACTTTCAACTTTCAACTTTCAACTTTCAACTTTCAACTTTCAACTTTCAACTTTCAACTTTCAACTTTCAACTTTCAACTTTCAACTTTCAACTTTCAACTTTCAACTTTCAACTTTCAACTTTCAACTTTCAACTTTCAACTTTCAACTTTCAACTTTCAACTTTCAACTTTCAACTTTCAACTTTCAACTTTCAACTTTCAACTTTCAACTTTCAACTTTCAACTTTCAACTTTCAACTTTCAACTTTCAACTTTCAACTTTCAACTTTCAACTTTCAACTTTCAACTTTCAACTTTCAACTTTCAACTTTCAACTTTCAACTTTCAACTTTCAACTTTCAACTTTCAACTTTCAACTTTCAACTTTCAACTTTCAACTTTCAACTTTCAACTTTCAACTTTCAACTTTCAACTTTCAACTTTCAACTTTCAACTTTCAACTTTCAACTTTCAACTTTCAACTTTCAACTTTCAACTTTCAACTTTCAACTTTCAACTTTCAACTTTCAACTTTCAACTTTCAACTTTCAACTTTCAACTTTCAACTTTCAACTTTCAACTTTCAACTTTCAACTTTCAACTTTCAACTTTCAACTTTCAACTTTCAACTTTCAACTTTCAACTTTCAACTTTCAACTTTCAACTTTCAACTTTCAACTTTCAACTTTCAACTTTCAACTTTCAACTTTCAACTTTCAACTTTCAACTTTCAACTTTCAACTTTCAACTTTCAACTTTCAACTTTCAACTTTCAACTTTCAACTTTCAACTTTCAACTTTCAACTTTCAACTTTCAACTTTCAACTTTCAACTTTCAACTTTCAACTTTCAACTTTCAACTTTCAACTTTCAACTTTCAACTTTCAACTTTCAACTTTCAACTTTCAACTTTCAACTTTCAACTTTCAACTTTCAACTTTCAACTTTCAACTTTCAACTTTCAACTTTCAACTTTCAACTTTCAACTTTCAACTTTCAACTTTCAACTTTCAACTTTCAACTTTCAACTTTCAACTTTCAACTTTCAACTTTCAACTTTCAACTTTCAACTTTCAACTTTCAACTTTCAACTTTCAACTTTCAACTTTCAACTTTCAACTTTCAACTTTCAACTTTCAACTTTCAACTTTCAACTTTCAACTTTCAACTTTCAACTTTCAACTTTCAACTTTCAACTTTCAACTTTCAACTTTCAACTTTCAACTTTCAACTTTCAACTTTCAACTTTCAACTTTCAACTTTCAACTTTCAACTAAGATTTCAACTTTCAACTTTCAACTTTCAACTTTCACTTTCATCTCGTATATTATAAAGCAAATAGAGTTTTAAGTTTCAACTTTCAACTTTCAACAATGTACAAACTCTAATGCGTGATGTACCATATCTCAACCACTCACTTTTCTCTCTTCTCAAATCTCAACCACTCATTTTTTTCTCTCTCCTTCATAAATCATTTTATTTCTCTAATTCATTCAAAATCTTTTATTTCAAAAACCGTACATCGATAAATTATAAATTATATGGGCGTTCTTAAAATTTCATGCTCTTTCATTAGAGATGTCATTCGATATACTTTCGACGAATTTTAAATCCGAGGGCGGAGCCCGTACGGCTAAGGCATTTGGCTATCAAACTCTATGACCTATCACACTCTATGACTATCACCCCCACTATCTCACCGTCGCAACGCGCAGGTACTTTCTCTCGTAAAAAAATAAGTCAAAATATGGGGTATCAAATAAACCAAATGAAAATAGGGAAAAGTGAGTGTGGGGTTGTGACACACCTAACTTAGATGAAAAACCTCTCACATACAAGTTTTTAATTTTTTTTTATTTTTTATAATTAATAAATGATTGACCCCCATGAATTTTATGGAATAAAAAATTAAGATGTGAGGGGTTTTTCACTCAAGTTGTGTGTGAGACAACTCTCGCTTTACTTCCCCATGAAAATAAGTCAATAAGCCCTACAAATAAGCTAAAGCCATACAACCCCTCAAAAAGAATGAAATATTTTGGTGAAAACTAAAAATTAACCATCCAAAGTTGTCAACAAAGTAGTATCTGAAATCCAGGGGGATAGCTTTATCCAATATGCATTCAGCAATTCAATTAAGCAGGAAGGATCTTCTTTTTTCCAATATGGATTCAGCAATTCAATTATTTGTCCCATGGAGAGCGACTCAAATACATCTGAGTATATCATCATATTAACAATCAATACTTAAATAAATTAAGACTCTAATAAACTACTAGAAGAAAAATCCAAACCTATCAAACTTGAAACCTTGGCAACAGGTAAAATTTCTGGATTCATCATGATATCTTCTATTTTATCCGATAACTTAGTAACCGATTTTGTGACCAATATTATTAGTTTTATAATGTAATAAAATCGGGTAAAAAGAAATTACTCCTGCATAAAAAAAAAAACCTTTGGACGATGGCGTAAATAAGCTCAAGAAACCTTTGTATACAATATTTCATATGTTGAAATTTTTTCGATTAATTAAATGATTAAAAAATAAAAAAATCCTCTCAAGTTGATGGCTAAAAATAAATATAAATTAAGTATTCGGGGCTAAAAAGTGTAAATTATTGATGGAAAACAAAAAAAGTGTAAATTAATGAGATTTTTTCTACAAATTAATATAAATACTAATATAATAATATATTTGGATAATGATTATTAGGATTTTTAATTTATAGTTAAATTAAATGATGACATAAGCGAAGTCAATTTGATAAAATTGAGCGATTTGATTGGTTAATAAGTCATTAGTTCAACTGTCTTATAGTATATATTAAGATTAAGATTAAGATTAAGATTAAGATTAAGATTAAGATTAAGATTAAGATTAAATTAAATTAAGATAAGATTAAGATTAAGATTAAGATTAAGATTAAGATTAAGATTTAAGATTTAAGTTTAGATTAAGATTAAGATTAAGATTAAGATTAAGATTAAGATTAAGATTAAGATTAAGATTAAGATTAAGATTAAGATTAAGATTAAGATTAAGATTAAGATTAAGATTAAGATTAAGATTAAGATTAAGATTAAGATTAAGATTAAGATTAAGATTAAGATTAAGATTAAGATTAAGATTAAGATTAAGATTAAGATTAAGATTAAGATTAAGATTAAGATTAAGATTAAGATTAAGATTAAGATTAAGATTAAGATTAAGATTAAGATTAAGATTAAGATTAAGATTAAGATTAAGATTAAGATTAAGATTAAGATTAAGATTAAGATTAAGATTAAGATTAAGATTAAGATTAAGATTAAGATTAAGATTAAGATTAAGATTAAGATTAAGATTAAGATTAAGATTAAGATTAAGATTAAGATTAAGATTAAGATTAAGATTAAGATTAAGATTAAGATTAAGATTAAGATTAAGATTAAGATTAAGATTAAGATTAAGATTAAGATTAAGATTAAGATTAAGATTAAGATTAAGATTAAGATTAAGATTAAGATTAAGATTAAGATTAAGATTAAGATTAAGATTAAGATTAAGATTAAGATTAAGATTAAGATTAAGATTAAGATTAAGATTAAGATTAAGATTAAGATTAAGATTAAGATTAAGATTAAGATTAAGATTAAGATTAAGATTAAGATTAAGATTAAGATTAAGATTAAGATTAAGATTAAGATTAAGATTAAGATTAAGATTAAGATTAAGATTAAGATTAAGATTAAGATTAAGATTAAGATTAAGATTAAGATTAAGATTAAGATTAAGATTAAGATTAAGATTAAGATTAAGATTAAGATTAAGATTAAGATTAAGATTAAGATTAAGATTAAGATTAAGATTAAGATTAAGATTAAGATTAAGATTAAGATTAAGATTAAGATTAAGATTAAGATTAAGATTAAGATTAAGATTAAGATTAAGATTAAGATTAAGATTAAGATTAAGATTAAGATTAAGATTAAGATTAAGATTAAGATTAAGATTAAGATTAAGATTAAGATTAAGATTAAGATTAAGATTAAGATTAAGATTAAGATTAAGATTAAGATTAAGATTAAGATTAAGATTAAGATTAAGATTAAGATTAAGATTAAGATTAAGATTAAGATTAAGATTAAGATTAAGATTAAGATTAAGATTAAGATTAAGATTAAGATTAAGATTAAGATTAAGATTAAGATTAAGATTAAGATTAAGATTAAGATTAAGATTAAGATTAAGATTAAGATTAAGATTAAGATTAAGATTAAGATTAAGATTAAGATTAAGATTAAGATTAAGATTAAGATTAAGATTAAGATTAAGATTAAGATTAAGATTAAGATTAAGATTAAGATTAAGATTAAGATTAAGATTAAGATTAAGATTAAGATTAAGATTAAGATTAAGATTAAGATTAAGATTAAGATTAAGATTAAGATTAAGATTAAGATTAAGATTAAGATTAAGATTAAGATTAAGATTAAGATTAAGATTAAGATTAAGATTAAGATTAAGATTAAGATTAAGATTAAGATTAAGATTAAGATTAAGATTAAGATTAAGATTAAGATTAAGATTAAGATTAAGATTAAGATTAAGATTAAGATTAAGATTAAGATTAAGATTAAGATTAAGATTAAGATTAAGATTAAGATTAAGATTAAGATTAAGATTAAGATTAAGATTAAGATTAAGATTAAGATTAAGATTAAGATTAAGATTAAGATTAAGATTAAGATTAAGATTAAGATTAAGATTAAGATTAAGATTAAGATTAAGATTAAGATTAAGATTAAGATTAAGATTAAGATTAAGATTAAGATTAAGATTAAGATTAAGATTAAGATTAAGATTAAGATTAAGATTAAGATTAAGATTAAGATTAAGATTAAGATTAAGATTAAGATTAAGATTAAGATTAAGATTAAGATTAAGATTAAGATTAAGATTAAGATTAAGATTAAGATTAAGATTAAGATTAAGATTAAGATTAAGATTAATATATACTATAAGACAGTTAAATTAGACTTATTAACCAATCAAATCGTTCAATTTCATCAAATTGACTCTCGCTTATGTCATCATTTAGATTAACTATAAATTAAAAATCCTAATAATCATTATCCAAATATATTATTATATTAGTATTTATATTATATTTGTAGAAAAAGTCTCATTAGTTTACACTTTTTTGTTTTAAAAACACGATTTACAATAGAGGGTTACTTGAATACTAAATCCAAATCAATATGAACTTCATTCAAGATTCATTCTATCTCTCAATCAAAAAGGTACAAAATTTTCTCCCTTTTTATATATTATTTTGCGTATTAATGTTTAAAGTTACAATTGTCACTCAAATCAAGAGTCCTAATTGTTATCAAAGAATATGAAAACAATCCTAATTGTTATCAAAGAATATGAAAACAATCTTAATTGAAAATATGAAAACAATCCTAATTGTTATCAAAGAATATGAAAACAATCCTAATTGTTATCAAAGAATATGAAAACAATCCTAATTGTTATCAAAGAATATGAAAACAATCCTAATTGTTATCAAAGAATATGAAAACAATCCTAATTGTTATCAAAGAATATGAAAACAATCCTAATTGTTATCAAAGAATATGAAAACAATCCTAATTGTTATCAAAGAATATGAAAACAATCCTAATTGTTATCAAAGAATATGAAAACAATCCTAATTGTTATCAAAGAATATGAAAACAATCCTAATTGTTATCAAAGAATATGAAAACAATCCTAATTGTTATCAAAGAATATGAAAACAATCCTAATTGTTATCAAAGAATATGAAAACAATCCTAATTGTTATCAAAGAATATGAAAACAATCCTAATTGTTATCAAAGAATATGAAAACAATCCTAATTGTTATCAAAGAATATGAAAACAATCCTAATTGTTATCAAAGAATATGAAAACAATCCTAATTGTTATCAAAGAATATGAAAACAATCCTAATTGTTATCAAAGAATATGAAAACAATCCTAATTGTTATCAAAGAATATGAAAACAATCCTAATTGTTATCAAAGAATATGAAAACAATCCTAATTGTTATCAAAGAATATGAAAACAATCCTAATTGTTATCAAAGAATATGAAAACAATCCTAATTGTTATCAAAGAATATGAAAACAATCCTAATTGTTATCAAAGAATATGAAAACAATCCTAATTGTTATCAAAGAATATGAAAACAATCCTAATTGTTATCAAAGAATATGAAAACAATCCTAATTGTTATCAAAGAATATGAAAACAATCCTAATTGTTATCAAAGAATATGAAAACAATCCTAATTGTTATCAAAGAATATGAAAACAATCCTAATTGTTATCAAAGAATATGACACTCAATGACATAATAAGATGATTTTGAGTAAAATGTTGTTTAGTCATATTGATGAGATAATGAAATAGTGATTTTAAGTACTAAAATGAGTTATGACCATGTTTTTGTAAAAGTAAAATGAGATTTAGAAATGAGTCAACTCAAAGATAATATGAGTTTGAATTGGGTAAAAGAATGCTAGTGAATGGTTAGTGCTTGGCTATGGTTGATAGCCTTGATTGTGATGGATGACCTTATGTGTGTTTTGAACTTGACTTGATAGGTTGAAAGCTTATTAATTGTGTTCTTGCGGTTATCTTGATTTGATTGATTGGCTCGCGAAGGAGGTGAGTATTCTTGCATACTTTTATATATGCCTTGGGTCAATTACCATATGATGGTGGATTCCGTGTGTGGTAATTGATTTGGCGTTAAGCCCAATTTGGGGCATTGTGATTATGAGGCCTAAGAACCTCTGAGGCCTAAGAACCTCTTGATATGTGATTAATGGGGCCTAAGAACCCCTTGTGTATGAGGCCTAAGAACCTCTCGTGAATGGGGCCTAAGAACCCCAAATACGTGATATTGATTGAGTTGATATTGCTTATATGGATCCATGTAATGCGTTAAAGTACAAAGATGAGCATGTAGATATGGTACGACGGTGCCATAGGCTACATGTAATAGTCCTTTGTGCGTTGCCCTCCTTCGTGTGTATAAACGTATGCAAGATTATTCACTAAGCTTTGCTTACTTTTTAGTTGTTTACCCTTTTTTTTAGGTTGTCCCGGATGTGGAAACAAAGTAAGAGCTATAGAGATTGAAGTTAAATTGTAAAGCTTGAAGCATCTCTTATTCGCGGTAAAATGACATTGATGATAGGACCCTTAGTGACCCCCTTTGGACTAATGGCTCTTGGTACATTTGAAGTGTTATTGGTAAAGATTTGTTACATATATTTCTGCAAATTTTCAGTTGGTGTCATAGTCTTTGTAACTAAATGAATGTGGTGATTTTGGAGGTTTGACAACTTGGGTAAATGACCCGTTTAGTCTTGTAAACTTGATTTGTAGCAACGGATGGTATAAAGACTTTTGGAAATGTTGTGTTATGTCTTTTATGTCAAAATGAAGTTGTTTATCAGTTGTACGAAGCTCGGTATTGAGAAAAAGGGTCGAAAGATGATTAAAGTGTTAAAGTACAAAGCTGCAGGAGGACGGCCTTTGAGGACGGCTCTTGCAGAAACAAGAGCCGTGCTCTTCTGTAATTTTTCACAAATTTTTACCGAGGCTTCGTTTGATCTTTTCGGGTCCTGAAACTCGCATAGTAGTCTATTTACATCATTTTAAGAACATTCCAAGTGTCTTTTCTTGATTTGAAACATTTTGATTTTTCGCGAAAATTAGCCGTATTTTTCTAAGTATAATTTAACTAAATTGTGTTTCTTTTCTTTTCATGTTCATACTTTTGGGTCTAATTAAGTTGAGTCGTTTCAAGTGGTATCAGAGCCGTGGTTTAAGGGATTTAGGTATTTTATGATTACAAGGATACCTAGACTTAAACCATAGACGTGACTTGACCTTATGTGTATAGTTTGGTTTCTAGTGACATATGGAAGTATTTAGCGAATTTCACTTGAGGTGTTATAATAAGTAATCATAATAATGACTGCAGCATTATTATGATCACATATTTTAATAGCTCAAGTTAAGCCCGCTAAATATTGAGATATGTTAATATGAAACCATAGGTTGGAGACCTTGCTTGGCAATGTGATTTATTTTATATCTTTGCTTGTTGATATGCGAATGTGATAGAGCATAAGTTTTGCTTGAATAATCGGTTACGAGGTCGTAAAAGTGAAGTTTTGAAATGATTTGTGAGTTTAAGAGATGGATTGTCGCTTATAAAGAAAAAGTATGTTGAATATACGGGGAATGTTGAATGTATGCGAATGAGTTGTGATGTTAGTTAGTGAAAGACCATTGGGTAGTGATACCCATGGCATTGTATTATTTGGTGTAAGACCATTGGGTAGTGAGGCCCATGGCATCGTATTAGTTGGTGAAAGACCATTGGGTAGTGATACCCATGGCATTGTATTATTTGGTGTAAGACCATTGGGTAGTGAGGCCCATGGCATCGTATTAGTTGGTGAAAGACCATTGGGTAGTGAGACCCGTGGCATTGTGTTAGTTAGTGAAAGACCATTGGGTAGTGATACCCATGGCATTGTATTATTTGGTGTAAGACCATTGGGTAGTGAGGCCCATGGCATCGTATTAGTTGGTGAAAGACCATTGGGTAGTGAGACCCGTGGCATCCATTATTTGGTGTAAGACCATTGGGTAGTGAGACCCATGGCATCATATTAGTTAGTGAAAGACCATTGGGTAGTGATACCCATGGCATTGTATTATTTGGTGTAAGACCATTGGGTAGTGAGGCCCATGGCATCGTATTAGTTGGTGAAAGACCATTGGGTAGTGATACCCATGGCATTGTATTATTTGGTGTAAGACCATTGGGTAGTGAGGCCCATGGCATCGTATTAGTTGGTGAAAGACCATTGGGTAGTGAGACCCGTGGCATTGTATTATTTGGTGTAAGACCATTGGGTAGTGATACCCATGGCATTGTATTATTTGGTGTAAGACCATTGGGTAGTGAGGCCCATGGCATCGTATTAGTTGGTGAAAGACCATTGGGTAGTGAGACCCGTGGCATTGTATTATTTGGTGTAAGACCATTGGGTAGTGAGACCCATGGCATCGTATTATTTGGTGTAAGACCATTGGGTAGTGAGACCCATGGCATCGTATTATTTGGTGTAAGACCATTGGGTAGTGAGACCCATGGCATCGTTTTATTTTTTTTTTTTTTTTTTTTTTTTTTTTTTTTTTTTTTTTTTTTTTTTTTTTTTTTTTTTTTTTTTTTTTTTTTTTTTTTTTTTTTTTTTTTTTTTTTTTTTTTTTTTTTTTTTTTTTTTTTTTTTTTTTTTTTTTTTTTTTTTTTTTTTTTTTTTTTTTTTTTTTTTTTTTTTTTTTTTTTTTTTTTTTTTTTTTTTTTTTTTTTTTTTTTTTTTTTTTTTTTTTTTTTTTTTTTTTTTTTTTTTTTTTTTTTTTTTTTTTTTTTTTTTTTTTTTTTTTTTTTTTTTTTTTTTTTTTTTTTTTTTTTTTTTTTTTTTTTTTTTTTTTTTTTTTTTTTTTTTTTTTTTTTTTTTTTTTTTTTTTTTTTTTTTTTTTTTTTTTTTTTTTTTTTTTTTTTTTTTTTTTTTTTTTTTTTTTTTTTTTTTTTTTTTTTTTTTTTTTTTTTTTTTTTTTTTTTTTTTTTTTTTTTTTTTTTTTTTTTTTTTTTTTTTTTTTTTTTTTTTTTTTTTTTTTTTTTTTTTTTTTTTTTTTTTTTTTTTTTTTTTTTTTTTTTTTTTTTTTTTTTTTTTTTTTTTTTTTTTTTTTTTTTTTTTTTTTTTTTTTTTTTTTTTTTTTTTTTTTTTTTTTTTTTTTTTTTTTTTTTTTTTTTTTTTTTTTTTTTTTTTTTTTTTTTTTTTTTTTTTTTTTTTTTTTTTTTTTTTTTTTTTTTTTTTTTTTTTTTTTTTTTTTTTTTTTTTTTTTTTTTTTTTTTTTTTTTTTTTTTTTTTTTTTTTTTTTTTTTTTTTTTTTTTTTTTTTTTTTTTTTTTTTTTTTTTTTTTTTTTTTTTTTTTTTTTTTTTTTTTTTTTTTTTTTTTTTTTTTTTTTTTTTTTTTTTTTTTTTTTTTTTTTTTTTTTTTTTTTTTTTTTTTTTTTTTTTTTTTTTTTTTTTTTTTTTTTTTTTTTTTTTTTTTTTTTTTTTTTTTTTTTTTTTTTTTTTTTTTTTTTTTTTTTTTTTTTTTTTTTTTTTTTTTTTTTTTTTTTTTTTTTTTTTTTTTTTTTTTTTTTTTTTTTTTTTTTTTTTTTTTTTTTTTTTTTTTTTTTTTTTTTTTTTTTTTTTTTTTTTTTTTTTTTTTTTTTTTTTTTTTTTTTTTTTTTTTTTTTTTTTTTTTTTTTTTTTTTTTTTTTTTTTTTTTTTTTTTTTTTTTTTTTTTTTTTTTTTTTTTTTTTTTTTTTTTTTTTTTTTTTTTTTTTTTTTTTTTTTTTTTTTTTTTTTTTTTTTTTTTTTTTTTTTTTTTTTTTTTTTTTTTTTTTTTTTTTTTTTTTTTTTTTTTTTTTTTTTTTTTTTTTTTTTTTTTTTTTTTTTTTTTTTTTTTTTTTTTTTTTTTTTTTTTTTTTTTTTTTTTTTTTTTTTTTTTTTTTTTTTTTTTTTTTTTTTTTTTTTTTTTTTTTTTTTTTTTTTTTTTTTTTTTTTTTTTTTTTTTTTTTTTTTTTTTTTTTTTTTTTTTTTTTTTTTTTTTTTTTTTTTTTTTTTTTTTTTTTTTTTTTTTTTTTTTTTTTTTTTTTTTTTTTTTTTTTTTTTTTTTTTTTTTTTTTTTTTTTTTTTTTTTTTTTTTTTTTTTTTTTTTTTTTTTTTTTTTTTTTTTTTTTTTTTTTTTTTTTTTTTTTTTTTTTTTTTTTTTTTTTTTTTTTTTTTTTTTTTTTTTTTTTTTTTTTTTTTTTTTTTTTTTTTTTTTTTTTTTTTTTTTTTTTTTTTTTTTTTTTTTTTTTTTTTTTTTTTTTTTTTTTTTTTTTTTTCTTGAATGAGTTTTTGATTACTTGATGCTTGATGTTAGAAATTAAGATGAAATTGACTTAGTGAGAACATGAGGACATTATATATGGTAGCAATCAACTTGTAAATGGTAAGTACGATTGTTAAAAAGGTTAGAAACCTAGTCTAAAATCTTTTGATCCAATTTGTTTTCTTTATCTTCGGGAGCGTGTGATGCAATGTTTGAGAATAGATTGGCTAAGCGTGAACGATGACAACTTTCGTGAGAAGAGAAGGCGACCTAATTGAATATCCCCATCATAGATAGAACATTTGACTTTGGCGGGAGAAACGAAACAGTTAATTTCTATTGGTATTTTTTTTCGCTCGTGCGTCTTGATAATCGTTATATGGCAGTCAAGTCTTATGTGTTTGGATCATCGACGCCGAAAGAAACCACGTTCTAGGGCGAATATTCTTGTTGTTCGTGATTGTCTCAATGTCTCCTTTTCGTGAATTTATTCGATCTAGCTATACCTAAGAGGTATAATTCCTTTTTGATGAAATCAAAGATGGCATTATGCGTGTGTGTTTATCTATTCGTGAGCTCGATAAATTAACAATCGAAGATGTGTACCTGTTGTCAAGATTTGATGTCCTACTCGATCACTTGGGAGCAGTTTTGCATTATTTAAAGATGGATTTCGGTCTCATTAATCATCAACTTAAAGCACGCGATGAAGATGTTCCTAAAAATGCTATCTATACTCGTTGCAAGCACTTTGAATTCATAGTTAATGTCTTCGATTTTATCAATGATTTTGCAATTTTCATGGGTCTTACGAATCGCAATTGTTTTTGTTATGTATTAAGTCCGTAAAATTGTTTTCTTTGACAACTTTATGTTTATTCTAAAAGTCAATTCGGTCACGAAGTTCTTTTTACGTAAGGCTTGAGAAATACTATAAAAGGAAAAGTTTCACGTCAATTCTTTAGATGAGCAGTCTGAATTGGAGAGGTGCAAATATCTTGATCGTGTGATTACCCAAAAGAGGGAATGAGGATTATTCGGCTTGGATTAATGCAGTGACGAAGTGGAGACAACCTACAAGATCAATATAGATTAGAAGTTCCGTAGTTGATGGGTGATAAATGTCGTTTTACCTTCAGCTTTTTGAAGAAAGTCTCACCGTTGACCGAATTAATTAGAAAGAATGTAAGTGAGCTTGGAGAAGAGAATAAGAAGTTGAATGAAGTACTAAAAGAAATCAAGAAGAATCGTTCCATTCACAATTTAGAATTCATCGAGTTGTTTTTACCTTAAAATTTTGATGTTTTTACCTCTATAGTGACAAGTTTATCTCTAGTTTTCGATCATGAGTCACAAGCACTTTCCTTTTCTTAACGATCAATGAAATCTCAACAACCGTCACAAAATTTTATCGAATCTCGAGAGATTACATCCATGAAATTTTATAGAGGAGGCTCAAGAGTAGACTTAGCTACGCGATCCTAAGCAAATGAGTAGTCAAGGTCACGTTAAAGATCTTTTTGAAGAATTTTGCAATCTTACCTTGCGTCATAATAGAGCTTAGAATTCTTTTTCCTAGCAAATCAAGGAAAATATAAACTCTTTGAAATCCGAATACTTCTTTCGCCGGTATGACAAAGAGGTGTCAAGATCTAAAGAGAGATTATTGGTGACCGAAATGAAGCGACAGATGGTAAGATACGTTAAAGGTTGCCTCACTTGCGCACAAATGAAAGCCTTGCATCAAAAACTTTATGGGAAATGTCATATTGGAAACTTTTAAGTTGAAATAGGAGCATATCATGATGGACTTTTTTTACAAAAATTGCTAAAGACGCCCATAGACCAATATGATTTTATTGGGTTGTTGCTAAACGTTGGATGAAGAACGCTCAAACCCTACTAATTCGGATGCTCACAATTCCGAAATTTTAGTCAACAATTATGTTGAGAAAGTAGTAGCAAGGCGTGGAGTTTCCATCTTTAATGTTTCTGGCAGATATACGCGTTTCGCTTCATGCTTTTAGAGTGAGGGTCAATAAGAAATGGACAAGCTGATTTTAAGCACTGCATATTACCCTAAGGTGGATGGTCATGTGAAAGAATCATCCAAAATTATTAAAGACATGTTATGAACGTAAAAAGTTGATCTTTGACGGAACGTAGAATTTGCATTTTTCCTTAATGGGATCCCGTATAGGAATGGCTATTATGCTAGTATTCAGATTTCCTCCATACAAATATTGTTCGATAGAAAATGTGGAGTTGAGGATAAGTGGGTTATCAAGAGAAGTGTAGCATGGATACCGTGATGAAGATACCTGAAGTGATGGAGATGATAAGATGACGACTTAAAGTGGGTTAAGATCAACGAGAATCTTATGCGGATATAAGAGAAGGACTTATCGAGTTCAAATTTTGGTGATTGACTAATATGAAGAGTCTTTTCATGGAGAAGCGTTTTACGATTTTGCACGCTAGGAAGCTAGAACTTGGTTTAACGGTTCTTCCAGCATAAATGCTCGAGTCAATAGGGTTACTAGTCGTGAGAATTTGCCGAAGAACTTCCGGAAATTTATTCTATCCTTCACGTTTCTCGTTCGGGAAGTATCATGTGTACTTTTAAAAGAAATCGAACTTCTAAACGAATTAAAATACGACAATGTCGAGGAGCATTGGCCTTGTGAAGAAACATTTAAGGAGAATGTAAATCAAAATTGTACGGTGGTGCAAAGTGCTATGAAAGCATGGAAAAATGTCGAAGGGTTAACGGGAAATTTAAAGAAATGATTCTAAATATTGTCGTCGTTAAATGTGACTTGGATCACGAGGACGTGATCCGTTCCAAGTGGGGGAGAGTTGTAACATCCCAAATTTTAAAAAGTAAAATAAAAGAATTATTATTATAGTTTTACCATTAAAATAATTTCCTAGTATTTAAAATTGATCTACGGGATTTATTTAGTTGGAACTTTAGCGGATATATTTTCCCTCAAAATTTGATATGGGGCGTGGCATCCATAGGAAGTGCCAGCCACCCTCCCAACTTATGATTCATCCTTCCACTTATCATCCTCTTCTTCTCTAATCTTCTATTCAATTCTATTTCATACAAAATTTAATCTTTCAATTACCTAAGAATATTTCACTTGAAATCATGGCAACCATATCATTGTGAGAAATTTAAATTGGGAAGAATTTGCGTGTGGTGCAAGTGTGTGTGTCGACACACATAAGGGAAAAAGAGAAGAAATTGGGGCTTAAATTCTTGATAGTTGTTCTTGAATCATTGAGGTAATTATCCTTCTAACCCTAGTTTTAATTGTTCATAGGAATTAGGGTTCTTGGAGTAATCAAATTTGGGGATTTTGCTAGAAATTGAATTGTGTATAGTTTTTCCCCAAATTTTTATATAACCTAGTTTGTTAGTTGAGTTGCATAATAAATTTAACTAAGAATATATGTATTGATATGAAAAGATTGATTTTGAGAAAATGATGATTATTACTAGTCAAATTATATTATGATGAAAGTGATGAATAGAGTTGTCAAGTGAACTTTTGAAAAAGAAATGCAACTCAATGACATAATAAGATGATTTTGAGTAAAATGTTGTTTAGTCATATTGATGAGATAATGAAATAGTGATTTTAAGTACTAAAATGAGTTATGACCATGTTTTTGTAAAAGTAAAATGAGATTTAGAAATGAGCCAACTCAAAGATAATATGAGTTTGAATTGGGTAAAAGAATGCTAGTGAATGGTTAGTGCTTGGCTATGGTTGATAGCCTTGATTGTGATGGATGACCTTATGTGTGTTTTGAACTTGACTTGATAGGTTGAAAGCTTATTAATTGTGTTCTTGCGGTTATCTTGATTTGATTGATTGGCTCGCGAAGGAGGTGAGTATTCTTGCATACTTTTATATATGCCTTGGGTCAATTACCATATGATGGTGGATTCCGTGTGTGGTAATTGATTTGGCGTTAAGCCCAATTTGGGGCATTGTGATTATGAGGCCTAAGAACCCGAGGCCTAAGAACCCTTGTGTATGAGGCCTAAGAACCCCTTGTGATGAGGCCTAAGAACCTCTTGATATGTGATTAATGGGGCCTAAGAACCCCTTGTGTATGAGGCCTAAGAACCTCTCGTGAATGGGGCCTAAGAACCCCAAATACGTGATATTGATTGAGTTGATATTGCTTATATGGATCCATGTAATGCGTTAAAGTTCAAAGGTGAACATGTAGATATGGTACGACGGTGCCATAGGCTACATGTAATAGTCCTTTGTGCGTTGCCCTCCTTCGTGTGTATAAACGTATGCAAGATTATTCACTAAGCTTTGCTTACTTTTTAGTTGTTTACCTTTTTTATAGGTTGTCTTTGGAAACAAGATTTATGTTTTTTTTTTTTTTTTTTTTTTTTTTTTTTTTTTTTTTTTTTTTTTTTTTTTTTTTTTTTTTTTTTTTTTTTTTTTTTTTTTTTTTTTTTTTTTTTTTTTTTTTTTTTTTTTTTTTTTTTTTTTTTTTTTTTTTTTTTTTTTTTTTTTTTTTTTTTTTTTTTTTTTTTTTTTTTTTTTTTTTTTTTTTTTTTTTTTTTTTTTTTTTTTTTTTTTTTTTTTTTTTTTTTTTTTTTTTTTTTTTTTTTTTTTTTTTTTTTTTTTTTTTTTTTTTTTTTTTTTTTTTTTTTTTTTTTTTTTTTTTTTTTTTTTTTTTTTTTTTTTTTTTTTTTTTTTTTTTTTTTTTTTTTTTTTTTTTTTTTTTTTTTTTTTTTTTTTTTTTTTTTTTTTTTTTTTTTTTTTTTTTTTTTTTTTTTTTTTTTTTTTTTTTTTTTTTTTTGTTCTGTTATGTCTTTTATGTCAAAATGAAGTTGTTTATCAGTTGTACGAAGCTCGGTATTGAGAAAAAGGGTCGAAAGATGATTAAAGTGTCAAAGTACAAAGCTGCAGGAGGACGGCCTTTGTTTCCAGGGACGGCCTTTGAGGACGGCTCTTGCAGAAACAAGAGCCGTGCTCTTCTGTAATTTTTCACAAATTTTTACCGAGGCTTCGTTTGATCTTTTCGGGTCCTGAAACTCGCATAGTAGTCTATTTACATCATTTTAAGAACATTCCAAGTGTCTTTTCTTGATTTGAAACATTTTGATTTTTCGCGAAAATTGGCCGTATTTTTCTAAGTATAATTTAACTAAATTGTGTTTCTTTTCTTTTCATGTTCATACTTTTGGGTCTAAATTGAGTTGAGTCGTTTCATTAATATATTGAGAACAATTTGGAGTTCAATTAAGTGCAATATGTTCATGTAGATCAATTCACCATTTAATTTGGGACTTATGTGCTAGTCGAGGTCATTAGTTAGTACTAATCGATTCTTACATTTTAGATGACATTTAATTTAACTAGTAAATGTAAATGGATCCTATCCATGGGTTATGTCCAACCCATGACCCATCCAAGATGACCCAACCCTATCCCCACCTATCCATCTCTCCTCCCATTCATTCATTTCTTATCTCTTTTCTCTCTCTCTCACTAAATGCAAGACTCTTGCACTCTCTGTCTCTAAAATTCTCTGTAGGTCCCAACTCAATAGATGGTACTACCTGAAGACACCTCTATGTTGATGGTGAGGTTACTTTGCAATATAAACACTGAACTAGAGACGACCAGTTACAGTGAGTGTATACCAAGTTCTTGGATATATTACTTATTACAGTGACAAGGTGTAATAAGTAAAGACAATGCAATAAATAAATACTTGTAAAGTAAATCTGGTGAGATCGATATGTAATTTTTCAAGTGTAATTTATTTATTATCTTTAAATAAATTACAAGGTTGTTGCGGAACCAAGATAATACAAATATGTAAATATCCTAACAACCTATGAAATACAATGATCTAATACTTGGAAATTCTCTTCAACAATCGAAACACTTAAAGTTGTGAAATGTTCCTTTTTGCGATTGAGAGAATATTGCACAAGTTCACCAAGAAATGCAAATGTCTGAATATGCAAAGTTGTTTCTTGGTTGTGCAAAGACCTCTATTTATAGATAAAGTTGTCATTGGGATTCCAACTTTATCGTACAAATATGGTTGAGAGCATTTAAGGAAGCAATACGACTTCCAATTAAATACTGTATAAAGTATGACATAAAGTCACTTTATTCAACCTGCTTTATGTACTTTTGTAATTTAAACATAGACAATTGTTATTGTCCGGTTAATAGCACATTAAGCATAAAGGTCTTCCTCGTAATCAGTGTAAAGCTTTGTAAAGGCTTTAAACTGATGTTCTCCAGTTTCTATCTGAATAGAATGTCAACTGGGCTTCGCTGCCATTGTCATTCTCTATCTTCTATTTGTTGTCTTCGACTTCAATTGGAATGTCTTCACATCTGGTCAGATTTCAACTGGAGGAAGTCTTCAGTTGCGTTAACTGTACGTTGCAACTGGACTTCAATATATTTCTGGACAATTTCTTCAGGTCTCCAGATGCAACTGGAGACTGGCCAGTTTATTAGTAAACTGGTCCTAACAAATTCCCCCTAATTGTCCTGAAATATTGCCAAGTCTTTTCTAGTTCTTGTATCTATATAAGTATGAACTAGAAAGACTTGTTTGACTAAATCTACTTAAATTTTCCAAGGCATTTTTATAGATCATTAAATGCCTTGGGTATTTCTTTTAAGTTCGCTATATTTGATCTGTTATCTACCTTGTGGTTACAAACTGGTAACTTCATTTATACAAGGAAATGAAATTTATACAAGTTACAAGAATGTAAATATAATTACAAGATGATAACTGAAGGAGAACTTATGCAGATGGCCCTTCGCCAGTTTTCCTTCTCTTGGCAACTGAAGAGATGGGTTGGTTGTCTTCAGGATCAAAGTTCAGTTTTTCTTCAACACTTTCCTTGAACTTGATCAGACTTTGAAGCACATGAATCCAACCTCTTTTCAACTTGTTCTTCTGATGCCTAGCCTCCAACACATTCAGCATCTCCACATGCTCAGAATGACCATACCTATGAACATCTGGATCTTCAGTATAGCAGAAAGGTCCATTGGAATACTTAACAACAACATAGAAACATTTTGTTCCTGGCTTGATCAAGATCTTTACATCAATGATCTTGTCAGGGTGATATCTCCGCTGTAGCACTTCACTTAGATATGCCCTTGCCTCAGATTCATTTGCCAGTTTGATCTGGAGAGTGCTCAGTTTCTGCACTGCAGCTCGGATATCTTCAGTTGTTGGCTCATTTGGTTGCACCCAAGTCCTCAGGTCTGCATCTCTTGGCAGTGGCTTTAGCTTTCCTTTGGACTTAGGTGGGTTAAGTACTCTTTTAACAACTTTCTGGACATTCTGAATTCTTCTTTCAATTCCAGATGCCCTCAACTCTCTAGCCTTCTCCACTGACACATTTATTGATCTGGCATCAAGATTAACTTCATCATCTGGATAGTCTCTTTCCAGTTGAATGTCAACCATTTCACTGACCATTCCAACTATTCTTGGGTCATTCTTTATGCCCTTATATTGTTCCAGTGTGATGCCCAACAGATTGGCATCATTTATGTCCAGCAAACCCAAACCTTGCTGTTGAACCCTTGAAGCTAGCCGATTGGATTTTCTTTGTTTCTTTCTTTCTTTGATTGCATTGCCAACAGCTGCCAGTTTCCTGATTTCAGATTCAGACACTGGAGGAAGTTGATCAGGATTACCAGTTTCAAGCACACTGGCATCAGTACCAGTTGCTTTTGCTTGTGTATCAGTGGCCAGCTCAATACCCTTTCCCTTGTTTACATTCCCCCTATCAACCACATCTTCAAATTGTTCAATAACTTGCCCACTAGCATCAGTACTAGTGGCTTCAACAATTGCCTTATCACCTGGAGTTTCAACAGTTGAACTTGGTGCATGGACTGATCTTTCCCCCTTGGCAGCATCTAGTCCTTTACGAATAACATCAAAGTCAAACTGGCTAGATGGCAAGCGACCTAGAGGCTGCCACGATTGTAAGTCCTTGCACTCCTTGAACACTCCACAAACCATGCGAACTGTCCTCCACAAATGATTCACTTCTTTAGACTGAGTCAGAACATTGGCAGATGTTTCATCCTGACTAGTCTTGATGGCATTCAAAAGTGTAAGATCATCTGTAGAAAGCCCAGTTGCAACCAATTCTCTTTCCTTTACAATTTCCTTCTCCTTTTCTTTCCCAACTTCAGTTGTCAGTTTGTCTAAAGCTGTTGAATGTTCAGACACTTTGGCAGCCAGATTATTGAGACTACCCTTCAACAAGTCAACCTGTGAAGTGATTGGAGTCAGGTCAACTGGTGAAAAGGTAATCTTGGTGATCTCAGACATCACCCTTTGAATCAATACTTCTTCCCTCTCTGCCAAGGTATCCTTAATGATCTGACCAACTGAAGTTGCCAACTGCTGCCCAAGCTCAGTCACATTAAGAGCAGGTCGATCAACCAATTCCTTGACCTGTCTTTCAATCTCCTTCAGTTCATTTTTAGATGATCTGATAGTTGTGCCAAGTAAACTGGAGATTGATGAGGTGACTTTTGTTTGAGTTAGGTTAAAGGCTTCCTTTAGAGAAGTGGCCAGATTGTTACAGCCAGTGACCAACTCATTGAGCTTGTGAAATACCAAGTCTTCATTCTTTGCAAACCTATTAATCCCAGGTCCACCACTTTTTTATTGGTCGGACTGTCTTTGTTGTACCTGGAGATTGACTTGGCATTTTTCTCAATTGTCTTATGAACATCCTCCACCCGTTTAATCAGATCTTGGATGTCGGTTGAGAAAGAGATAAATTGAGTGTCCAGTGACGGAGGGGGAAGTGTCACTGGACCAGCAGCAGGGACCACTGGAGTAACTGGAGGAGGCACATGAAGAGAAGCCTCACCAGGTAACTGACCAGTAGTCAATGAAGTAGAAACAGGATGGGTTAAGGAAGAAGAGGTAGGAAAAACAAGTGGCTGAATGTACTGAGTATTCTCAGGTACATTAGCCGGCGGTGGTGGTAGCATGTGTCTATTTCTAGGCACAGGGAGTGAAGATATGAGGGATGGTTGTCTAGGTCGTTGACTTTGAGTGAGCATTTGTGTGGAGGAAACTGAAACTGTTTGTTCTGGGGGCGGATCAAGAAATGAAGGGAGTTGATCTTGTACAGAAGCATCAACTATTTCTTGATCAGAAGCTGTTCCTTCAGAGTTCGAAGACTCTAGCTGGAACTCATCAACATTCATGCCCAGATTCATGAATGATAGAGATGGCTGATCAGGTTGATCAGTCTCCTGATGACCTTCTCCAGTTTCCTGGAAGGTTTCATCAGTTGGTGGTGCAGTTTCCGTAGCAACTTCACCAGGGATAGAGGTCACAGGGGTTGCCTCAGTTAAAACTGCTCTATCCACAGTCATAACATCACTGGCCGAAGACATCGTCAGCTCGTGCAATAAAAAAAGTGTCAAAAATTTGGTCAGACTCAAATTGTGCAGACACAGACTCTACTCTGGGTTGGGGTAGCCCAGTATTATCTTCACCACTCTCTCCTACAGAAATTTCGAGAGTGGTTGCTTGCGGTTCACCCATTTGACTATCTCCAGCAACCTGTTGGGAGGAAGCTGGAGGGCTGGTTGGGTTTCTACTGTCAGTGGCAAGTTCTGACTGTCTCCTAAGACGACGTGATCTGGTTGCCTTTGGAACACCCTGGAGACCTGTTGGGAGGTCTCCAGTGACAGTGGAGGGAACTGACAAGCTGGAGCTGGAAGGGTTAGACAGTTGTTCAGGCCCAACAACCGTCACTAATCCAGCAGACGAACTGGTGGGTCCCTCATTATTTTGAGGCCCGCCCAGTTGCCTTTCTGACTCACCTTGGACTGGTGCATCAGTTTTAGCGAATGCCAGCCGCATTCTTTCAGGAATATCAACCTCCCCAATTGTTGATGCTAGGGAGTCAAGATTCCTTAACATTTCTGGGGCAGTGTACAAAGATTGAGTGTTATGATATTCAACACACCCCAGAATTTCAAGGAAACAGAGGGATAAATACCTGGAGAAGGGGATGCACAATCCCCTGGTGCCCTTCAGCTTTTGAACAAGGCCCCTGAACAGGATATCGGCAAAATCCACTCTGAGTCCATACCACAAGCAGTAGGCCATTTCTGCTTGTGTGGAGTTTATCTGGTCTAATCCACCAGAACTCCCACCCATGCTTTCCACCAGATGGATGAAGAAATACTTCCAAGATGGAGAGAGACCTTTCATGGTCATGGGTCCTTTTGTCTTCAACACCCCATTTTCCAAGCAATCCTTGTGTCCCATATCAAGGAGAACTTGTCTAAAATTTTGAGTGGGGGAGATGACAACTGGAGATTCTCCTTGTCTCCAGTAGTTGAGGTGTAATGCATTCCTCAACGTTTCTGCCGTTATTGTACACGCGACTGTTTTTTAAGAGTGAAGGAGATGGATGAACAGTCGTCTGAGAGTTGTGCAGTGTACCAAAACTCACACAAGTAATCATGATATAACTTGCGTGGGTTAAGAAAGAAAGACTCACCGATTGGAGAATCACGAAGAAAGCGTTGGATTCGTCCAATGAGAGTATCGGCAGTCTGAACTCCTTGCAAACTAGCCATCGGATTATTCGGATTCAATTTGATGAGCGTAGTATTGCCAGGAGCACCAGGTGCCTGTCTAACACCTGGTGGGGGAACATATGGGACAGTAAATAGATTTATATCTCTTGATCTGGATGATTTAGGTGCCATTGAAAGTGAAATTGAGAATTTTGGAATTAGGGTTCTTGATTTATTGAGCAGAGAGAGAAAAGAAGCAATTGTTGATGATTGGGAAGTAAATGAAGGAATGTGAAAGGAAGTAAATGGTAACCGGAGTAAATGTGGGGGTATTTATAAGGGTACAAAATCCATATAAAAAAACATATTATTTTAATCCCCAAATTTTATAGAACAAAAGATATTTTGATTTATTGAAAATTTGAATTTCAAAAATATTTAATACCATTAAGTCAGAATTAAATGCTACGACAGATGGTATTCCCACGCGCCCACTAACCTTTTACAATCCCCATTAACAGTTCATCTTTTTACAAAAAAGTCTTTCACACGTCATACGACGGTTGCAAGTGGGAAAATACACTTGAGTATCATCACGTGTCACAAAAATTGACCAAGTATTTTTCCAACGTTATGAAATCTGGTTGACCACCAGTTTTAAGACAAGACGGAACATGTACACTGGAGGATTAATCCAGTGCCAGTTTCCAACTGGAGAGTTCTCCAGTTGCCATTTTCAAACAAAAAGAATTTTAGTAAGAAAATTATTTTGAGTCTTTTCCCCCTAAAATGATGATCCAGAAATCGATTAGTGCCAGGATAGTATCACAAAGGCGTTCGATAGCCTGGCAAGCAAAGATTATCTGGACCTCCTCAACTGGAGAACTTCATCAGTGTCACTGACGCGTTCATAACAAAATCTCCAGTTTTAAGGATTTAACATTCCCAATTCTCTGATAAGATGTTTAAAGGTTTTCTCATCAAGAGGTTTTGTAAAAACATCAGCGAGCTGTTTATCAGTGGGAATGAAATGAATTTCAATGTCTCCTTTCATAACATGATCACGAATAAAATGATACCTGATGTCAATATGCTTTGTCTTTGAGTGCATCACTGGGTTGTGAGATATAGCAATTGCACTGGTGTTGTCACAAAAGATTGGGGTCCTTGTATACTTCTGACCATAATCTAGTAACTGTTTCTTGATCCATAGAATATGGGCACAACAACTGGCCGCAGAAATGTACTCTGCCTCAGTAGTGGACATAGAGACTGACGTCTGCTTCTTGCTGGTCCAACTCACCAGTTTTCCTCCAAGGAAATGACAACCTCTAGTTGTTGACTTTCTATCTATCTTACAACCTGCATGATCCTGAATCTGAATAACCCATTAGATCTAACCCTGAGCCTTTGGGATACCAAAGACCAAGGCTAGGACACCCTTTCAGGTATCTGAAGATGCGCTTAACAACATGCAAATCTGATTCTTTTGGGTTAGCCTGAAATCTGGCACATAGACATGTTGCAAACATTATATCTGGTCGACTGGCAGTTAAATACATCAGTGAACCAACCATACCACGATATTCAGTGGTGTTCACTGGTTTTCCAGTTGGGTCAGAGTCCAAATTTAAAGGTGCTGCAATAGTGTGTTTTTAGATGGGATTGAATCATATTTGTATTTTCTTAACAAATCTCTGACATATTTTTCTTGGTTTATAAAAATTCCATTTTCAGTTTGCTTAATCTGAAGACCCAAGAGAAATGTTAATTCACCCATTAAACTCATTTCATACTCAGATGACATGATTTTAGAAAACTTTTTAGACATTGCATAATCAGTTGAACCAAATATAATATCATCAACATAAATTTGTACCAGTAAGATATTACCTTTTTCTTTCAAGATAAATAAGGTATTATCTATTGCACCTCTTTGAAAACCATTTTTAAGAAGATGTTTAGTTAAAGTATCATACCAGGCTCTTGGGGCTTGTCTTAGACCATACAAAGCTTTGTTCAGTCTATACACCCAGTGAGGATGCTTCTCATTAATGAAGCCTGGAGACTGTTTAACATACACTACTTCTTCCAGTGTTCCATTCAGGAACGCACTTTTGACATCCATCTGGAAGACTTTAAACTGCAGATGGGCTGCATAAGCCAAGAAAATTCTTATGGCTTCAAGTCTTGCAACTGGAGCAAAAGTCTCATCAAAATCAACGCCCTCTGCTTGACAATAACCCTGGGCAACTAATCTGGCCTTGTTTCTCACAACATTGCCATTTTCATCCATCTTGTTTCGGTAGACCCATCTTGTACCAATGGATTCTTTCTTCAACCCTGGTGGACAAGGAACAAGTTCCCATACATTGTTCCTTTCGAACTGGATAAGCTCTTCTTGCATAGCTTCTACCCAGCTTGGATCTGCCAAAGCCTCGTCAATCTTCTTCGGTTCAATTAGTGATAAGAAGGTGACGTTCAAGCATTGCTCACTTGTGGCTCTTCTAGTCTGAACCCCACTACTTGGATCTCCAACAATCTGATCAATTGGATGTGCTTGAGTCCATTTAGTGTATTGACTAGGCTGGTGAACAACAATATCAGTGCAAGTCACCTGGTGATCCTCTTCAGGTGTTACAACTGGAGGAGGATCAGTCCAAACTACTTCTATATCCTCATCAGAGTCAATGAGGTCACGATTTGCATCATGAAATTCTTCAATTGAAGGCATTTCTTGAAGAGCTGGAGAAGTTGGAGTTTGAACTGGTGCTGATATTGGAGTGACACGTACATCTGATCCAATCACCAGTTTCTGTGGTAAGTTGAAACTGATGGAGGGATAAAATGATGTATCACTGGTGGTTTTCTTCTTTTTAGCTGGTTCCAGTTGAGTGTAACTGGAAACATTATCTGGTGAAACAACTGACTGATGAACTTGGTCAGTTTCACCAAAATTTATTGGAACGACTGGAGAGATATCAATGTTAGGTCTCTTATTGATTGCATCATTTGATTCGTCAAATGTGACATGAATTGTCTCATGAACCTTTTGGAGTCTATAATTATAAACTCTAAAAGCCTTTCGAATATCTGAATAGCCTAAAAATACACCTTCATCAGCTTTTGCATCAAACTTTCCAAGCTGACTGGAATCATTTAAAATATAAACTGGACAACCAAATACGTGGAAATATCCAATATTTGGTTTTCAATTCCTGAGTACTTCATAGGCGGTCTTCTTGTGTCTCTTGATGTAGACTGACCGGTTTAAGGTGTGACAAGCTGTTGCCACTGCTTCTGCCCAAAAACTGGTGGGAAGACCTGATTCAGATAGCATGCTTCTGCCCCCTTCTATCAGTGTGCGATTCTTTCTTTCCACAACTCCATTTTGCTCTGGAGAATGTGCTGATGAGAAGTTTTGAGAGATGCCAGTGTCATTACAAAATGTTTCAAGTACTTTATTTTGAAATTCAGTACCATTATCACTTCGTAACTAACAAACTTTTCGAGTGTACTTGAGTTCAATTCTTTTGATGAGAGATATGATTTCAGTAGGTGCATCACTTTTGGATCTCAGGAATACCACCCAGCAATATTTGGAGAATTCATCAACCACAACTAGAGTGTATTTCTTTCCATCTCTAGTTTGAACATTCACTGGACCAAAGAGATCCATATGAAGCATGTGATGAGGTTCAGTGATGCTAAAGTTTTGCCTAGTCTTGAAACTGACCCTTTTCTGCTTGCCCATCTCACACCCTGGACATGGCTTTTCTTTATTAAAAGAAATCTGAGGTATCCCATCCACCAATTGTTTTTGAGACAATTTGTTAATATTTTTGAAATTAAGATGGGATAATCTTTTATGCCACAACCAGTTGGTGTCCTCATCAACCTTGGTATAGAAGCACTGCTCTTTTGGAGCTGGTTCCATATCCATGATGTACACATTTCCCTTCCTTGGTGCAACCATTACCACTTTCCAATCCTTGTTAAATATGGTGCCTTGAGCAATATCGAACAAAACTCTGTAGCCATCATCACAAAGTTGGCTTACACTGATCAGGTTGTATTTCAAACCATTCACAAATGCAACTCTTTTGAATTCGACCTGTTCGTTATTGAGCACACCATAACCTTCAGTCTTTCCATTTTGATCATTACCAAACGTCACTGCCGGTCCATCTTGGACAGTGAACTCTTCCAGCAGGGGCTTACATCCGGTCATAGTCCGGCCAGCAGCGCTGTCCAGATACCAGGTGTTCTTCTTTCGATCGCCCTGCACACCCACAAAAAATCATCAGTTATTTTTGTGAACCCGTCTTTTATTTATGGGTTCATTGGACTTCACTTCAGAAGTCTTAGTTGATTGTTGTGGTGTAGAACTGGATGCTGTATCTGGAGCTGTTTTATCAGCTCCAGGTGCAGGAGTAAAAACGATTGGTACTTGATATTTGCTCCCCTTTTTCTTTTCATTTTTAGCTCCAGATTGAGCAATTTTTTGTTTTTGTTTTAAAGGGGTTTTGACATTCTGTTTTACAACTGGAGGAGACGAGGCTCCTTCCAGATTTTTAATTCTGGCAGTGCAACTCTGAACCTGCCTGGAAAAAAGTTGGAGTTGACTTTCCAGTCTTGACAAAATATCATTTTCAGTAGGCTGCTGAACCTTGGACCTAGGTTCAGCTGGAGTTTTAGTCTTAGGATTCTTGGGCTCCTTGGACTTTTGAGGTAAAGGCTTATCACCAACAGCCTTTTTAACTGGAGCTCTAGCCTGATTAGCTCCAGGTTTAACCTCAGAAGGGGTGGTCTCAATGGGTTCAGTTTTGATATCTGTAGGTTGGTCATATGGGGTAACTGGCCTAAGAGCTGGAGGCATAGTGTGGATATCTGGAATGATACTGGCCATGTGCACATCTCCAGATTTATAAGCATTTTTCTGTGCATCAATGGTGTTTATAAAAGCATCATAATTTAATCCAGATGCCCTTATCCAGGATTTGACAATCTTCTGTTCTTTTTCAAGATCAGATTTTAGTTTTAGATTTTCAAAATCCAATGCCTCATATTTCAAAACTGACTCCTTGAGAGCCAACTGGACACTTTGCAAGTTTGAAATTTGTGGTTTCAAATTATTTAATTCTGTCAGAACTGTTTCTAAATATCTTTCACTGTTAGTTCTAACAGTTTCAACAAAAATCAAATCACTGTTAAGTGATTCAGCAAGGTCCAGTTTCAGTTCTGGGTCAAGTTGAATGTCATACTCACAAACCTTTTTCAAAATGATGTCCACCCATATTCCAGAAATGACATCATCTTTCACCACATGTTGCTGGTCTTCCAAAGCCATGAAACACATGTCCCTAATCTCTTCATCATCATCAGATGAGTCATCAGAGTATTCCCATTTTCCCTCAGTTTGTGCCATCATGCACTGATCTTTTTCTTTTTCCATGGACAATAAAGAAATCTGGGCTTTAAGCTTCTTGTACTTAGCTTTATAGCCATCATCAGCCCGATTGTTGTTAGGGACAGGGGGACCAGTTTGATTGTTCAACTGACTAGATCTGCATTCCTTCATGAAATGACCTTTCTTGCCACACTTATAGCATGTAAGATTGGTCTTATCCAGAGAGTTGGAGCTGGAAGCATTGTTGGAACCATTAAATCTATTAGATTTATGCTTAAACCTGTTAAAGTTTTAGCAATCATGGCTACCAGATCATCATTGTCAGTTTCATCACAATCATCACTGATTTCAGTGGTCAAGCCTGAGTTCAGAAAACTATTCAACATCTCCTTCAAAGAATGTGACTGGACATTCTCAGTAGATATTAAAGCAGCACAAGGTTTCTCAGTTATACTAGAAACCTTTGAACTCTGGGCATGATTTAGAGCATCCTGCTCAGCCATCAGTCTTTGTGCATTGTTATCTTCAGTGAATCTGAAGGCTCCATAAAGAGATGCAAGAGTGTGGTTGTGCAGGGTCTTACCTTGTCTTAGGACAAGAATCATGTTTTCCCATTTGGAATGAAGAATATCACAAAACTTCTCAAGAAGAATGTCCTTATCCTTCTCTACACCCAGCCCTCTCAGTTGATTAATCACACTGGTGAATCTGGTATAAGTACCAGTCAGGCTCTCATTGGGTAAAGCAAAGAAGGATTCATACTTCTTGTTTAAAGCAACTTTCCTGGTAACATGGTGTCATCACCTCCTTCAAACTGGTGTCAAGCACAATGCCTTGGCACTGAGGAACGACACAAGTGTTGGAATAAGGTCTTCAGGAACAGCCCCAAGGATCATGTTTTTCAGTCTGGTATCCAAGTCCACCAGTCTGCGATCCTCATCAGACCAATGGTCTTCAGGCTTTTCTCTAGAGCCTCTTCTAGATCCAGTAGGATCAAGAAAAGGACTCACCCCTTGAGACATGGGTACATGTGGGCCATCCTTTAGGATTCTCAACATGTATCTCTCTATCCCACCAAAATGCAAGAGCATCCTGACCTTCCATGTACCAAAGGTCTCGCTGTTTCCATCGAATTTGGGAATAGGAGTATTGGAATAATGTACCTGGACATGGTTAGGGGGTGTAGGAGGAGGAGGATTAGTATTAACATTTTGAACAGGTGGATTATTAACATTAGGATTTTCATCTTGACCAGAACCATCCCCACCTTCAGTAGTAGTCATCTAAGCATATCTAGGCAAATATATTAGCCTTCTGCTCTGATACCACTTGTAGGTCCCAACTCAATAGATGGTACTACCTGAAGACACCTCTATGTCGATGGTGAGGTTACTTTGCAATATAAACACTGAACTAGAGACGACCAGTTACAGTGAGTGTATACCAAGTTCTTGGATAGATTACTTATTACAGTGACAAGGTGTAATAAGTAAAGACAATGCAATAAATAAATACTTGTAAAGTAAATCTGGTGAGATCGATATGTAATTTTTCAAGTGTAATTTATTTATTATCTTTAAATAAATTACAAGGTTGTTGCGGAACCAAGATAATACAAATATGTAAATATCCTAACAACCTATGAAATACAATGATCTAATACTTGGAAATTCTCTTCAATAATCGAAACACTTAAAGTTGTGAAATGTTCCTTTTTGCGATTGAGAGAATATTGCACAAGTTCACCAAGAAATGCAAATGTCTGAATATGCAAAGTTGTTTCTTGGTTGTGCAAAGACCTCTATTTATAGATAAAGTTGTCATTGGGATTCCAACTTTATCGTACAAATATGGTTAAGAGCATTTAAGGAAGCAGTACGACTTCCAATTAAATGTTGTATAAAGTATGACATAAAGTCACTTTATTCAACCTGCTTTATGTACTTTTGTACTTTAAACATAGACAATTGTTATTGTCCGGTTAATAGCACATAAAGCATAAAGGTCTTCCTCGTAATCAGTGTAAAGCTTTGTAAAGGATTTAAACTGATGTTCTCCACTTTGTATCTGAATAGAATGTCAACTGGGCTTCGCTGCCATTGCCATTCTCTATCTTCCATTTGTTGTCTTCGACTTCAATTGGAATGTCTTCACATCTGGCCAGATCTCAACTGGAGGAAGTCTTCAGTTGCGTTAACTGTACGTTGCAACTGGACTTCAATATATTTCTGGCCAATTTCTTCAGGTCTCCAGATGCAACTGGAGACTGTCCAGTTTATCAGTAAACTGGTCCTAACATTCTTGCATTTATTGCAATTCTCAAGCAAGATTTATGTTAGATTCATCATCCTTATCATCAATTATATAACATATTAAGAAATTGAGTCTTCAAGTACAAGAAACCTTCCCTTTTTGTATCAATTTCGGATTTGAGCTTTGTGGTGAGTAATTCTTGATCTAATTTCACTTTTGAGTAGTGTATGATTTGATTTTTTGTACATTTGAACGAGTCTTGGTCGATTTTTATGTCAAAAACGGTTTTGGGTTGAAACTAGGGTTTCATTAGGGTTTGGGTTGATTATGAACGAATTTGAGCAAGAATAAGTGTTATGGAGTGTAATTAGGTAGTGGGTTTTGTCTATCTATGTTCAAGAAATAGTTTTGAAGTGGTCTTAAGTCGTTGTGAAGTCAAAATCGAGTTTTGGTGTTCTTGGGTTAGCCATGGCCGAATTTAGGCATGGAAAATGATGTTTTGATTCAATGTTTGAATGATAAATTGTGTTCAAATGGATTAAACATGTTTGGTTAAGTCCTAAACTGAGTACTTAAGCTTTAAAAATCGATTTAGATACCAAAAATGGGGTTTGGGTAAGCTAGAAGTCGTGTTTGGATCTTGACTAGTTGCAGGTTTGGTGTGGTTCGCGCCGCGAGGAACCAGTGTCGCGCCGCGAGTCTTGAGCCTCAAGCAAGGATCCTGGACAGCGATTTTTATCGCGTCGTGAGTCTGGGCCATCGCGCCGTGATGTTTTGTGCTGGTCGCGCCGCGATAGTACCCCCATCACGTCGCGACTTGTATTGTTTTCTTGACAAATTTTCAAATGCTTATAACTTTTGATCCATAAGTCCAATCGAGTCATATGACCTATCGTTGGAATTGTATGAGAGTCTAGTTTCTTGTGATAACCTCCATTTGGGGTGAATCTTCCCCCATTTCTAAAAGTGTCGAGTCAAGTGTCTTGTTCTTACTCGGGAAAGTCGTTGTAGCGTTTATGGGATTGTGACTTGATTTGAATTAACTAGGCCGACTTGTTTAAGGGTTTAGAGTTGACATTGATGACATTATGATATATATTGATAGGTCGTGAACGTTTGGTGAACAATTGACGTTGTAGCTCATTCTAAACTTATCATCGCAAGGCGAAGATGAGTTTTCGTAGCTACCTTACTCTTTTAAGAGTCGGGCTGAAAAGTGTACGTGCGTGCATGATTACATTGTGATTGAATGTTCGGTTGATTGAATTGTTTGACGTGAGACTAATTGATTGTGTTATAGTTATTGTGTGTGATTGTTTAAGTGTTTATTAGGGTAGTTGTGCTTACATGGAAGACGTTAATGCCTTTGAAAGGTTGTAGATATGGTGGGAAGGCTGCGAGTGACCCTATATATAAGCATCTACGATTTATCAAAAGTAGTAACGTACGAAGTGTATGCACATGGTGTTTGGTAATGTGTGGACATTGATGGTCATAAATGAACAATTTGTGATGTGGTGAGAACAATGATGGACATGATGGACACGATAACAATATAAACGGGCACTTTAAGTGCTTGATGACATTATACGGGTACTTGATGACATTATGGATTACATGAGGACAATTGAGGGACATTGTGTACATGTGTGAAATCATAGAACTTACTAGATACTTATTTATATCTTATCTCCGCTCTTTGTACTTGCTTATGGTATGGATGACATTGGTACATGTTCTTGTCGTTTCTTTCCTACGAACTCACCAACCTAGTGTTGACATTGTTTAGTACACTTTTTAGGTAACCAAGAGAACCCAAGAGCTTGATGTGCATTGCTAGGAGTTGGTCTATGACTATGGATCCGTGATTCATTACCCGTAGATGGGCTTTGCTTAGGATCATGAGCCATCTTTTGATATTATTTTGTAAACTTTTGATGGTTGTATGCTCCTTATGCTTTTGTGACTTTGTGTATTAATTGTTGGATTCACGGAATCCTTTTAGATTCATATAGTCTCGTTCTACGATAATTCCATCTTGTGTCATGCTTTTCGGTGCATTTCGAGCCTAGCTCGGGGTGTTACACATTATTATTATATATACATTTCCCGTGGCCATTGACACTGTAGCTTTTACTGTAGCTCTACAGTACCGACATGTTGACGTCAGCTATTTTGTCCTTTTTTTTTATTTTTACGATAGTATACTTTTTGAGTTTCGTATTTTTACCACTAAACTTTTTGGTTTTTTGACTTTAGTCCAAAATTTTTATAGAAACTTAAATGTACTTTATTTACTTTTACAAAGTTGTAAGTATAATTTATTTCTACAAAAGTTTTTTAACTTTAATCATCAAATCTTTATTTTTTACTTTTTATCACTTATTATAAGGTTTTTAACTTTTGTCATCGAACTCTTGGTTTTTCCAACTTTGGCAGCCCAATATTTTAACTTTCTACCCCTTATAGTAAACTTTAAGTGTCCAAACTTTTGGGTAATGCTATATGTATGTTTGCATGATGCGACGGCGATCCGGGGCAACGCCCGGGGTTAAAATTCTTGTTATGAGTACAAATGGTTTCAAAAAATTCTATAATCGAGATATTATTGTAGCATGTGCCTTATGGAATGACTACGGCAAACAATTCCATCAATATGTCTCAGCTAACAATGACAGTGACGAACATTATTGTACTACAACTTGCAAAGTATAACATTTGGAACCGTATATCTTCAAAATTATAAGCTTTTATGACTTAAATGTATGAAGATCTAATATTGTTAATATCGTAAATCCCGTGTCCAGTGTTGGACACGGGTCTAAAATCTAGTCTATATCTATACTATCTATACTATATTATAAAACAAATTTACATTTGAGTTTCAATTGAACTTAAATTTCAATATAGATTTTAAGTTTTAACAATTCATTAAAACTACATTACATCAATAACCTAAACTACTCACCACCACCGCCACCGCTGCCGTCACCACCATCCATCCTCACCACCGTTGCCGCCGTCACCGCTGCCGCCACCGCCACCTCTACGCGCCCCACCGCAATCCGTCACCGCCACCATTACACCGCTGCAACGCGCGGGCATAACTCTTGTATTATAAAGCAAATCTCATATTCAACTTTCAACTTTCAATATTGAATTTTAAGTTTCATCGATTCATCAAAACCACATTACACCAATAACCCACACCACTCCTCGCTGCCACCACCACCAATCACCGCTACTGCCGCGCGCCACCACCACCCGTCATCGCCATCACGGCCGCCGTCATTACATCGCCACCACCCATTACCGCCGCCATAATTACACCATCGCATCGCGCGGGTGCCGACGTGCCGTTCTAGTTTACTCAAATGAAATTTTGGTATTTGTAAACATAAAGACATAATAGAATGTTATACATATGAAATCGTTGTAAGTTATTAATTTTGTAACTTCCATGTATTAAATATTTGTTCCAACTTCCCTACTTCCATGTAAAGTATTTGGTGAACATCTGAAGTCGTTGTAAGTTGTTAATTTTGCAAAATATGTTATTGTGAAAGATTTAGAGGGTTTTCGTTAAACACAAAGTGCATGAGGACTAAACTATGAAATTAATATTTTTTTTGTTTAAATGTCAAAAAGAAAGAGAAGAATGCTTGAAAGGGATGGATTTTTTGAAAAAATAATGGGGTTTTCACATTTTGGTTATATCCCATATTAGCTATGAACAATAAACTAACCCTTTTATTATCATCGAACAAATTGCATCGATGTTACATAAAAGTGCAATTTTATGAACTTTGTTGATTATCAATTTGACTATTTTTATATTTTTTAAAATTTTTATTGTTCTTACCATTTTCTTAAGATAAAAAAATCCAACTCTAAATTTTACTGTATAATAAAAGTACAACACTTTTATACCTAACTCTTTATTTAGCTGTTTTGTTAACATATGTTCTTTGATGAATGAATGATTGTTATTGCTTTTCAGATATATACAATGAACCTGTGTTAGGCCCGATGTTACATGGTGTACCTCACACATTGTTGTATACAACCATGTTGACTCCTGGTGAAGAAGGTGAACAATACATTAACCAATTATCGCTGAAAAGAAACGACCAAGAGCTTAAGTTTTCCCTACATCTCCCTGGAAACGAGAAGATGAGCCTAAATAAGGCCGGAATATGCATACGTCTAGATTTGGGACTGGGTATGTACCACAATCTTGATGGTACTTTTGATGATCAAATGGTGGAAACCAAATTATCAAGTAAAATCAACGCTTTATTCATCAAAGGCTACGTGCAGAAATCCGACATCTGTAACTACTACTATGTCAGGATTAATTTACCAGATCTGACCGACAAGTTGTCTGACTCTGTCAAAACAGAGATTAAAGAAGGATTCATGAATGTAACCCTTCCATGGCAGATCGAACCACTTGACTCTGACTCACGAGTGTAGTAGTAGTCGACGTATTCCTGTTTCTAGATCTTATTACCGATCAACATGTTCCCTTATGATTATTTATTAAATCTTAATAGTTACATCTTCTCCTCTCTCTTTGTTTGCTTGCTATTTGCTATTCTATGATCAAGTTACTTTCAGTTTAATCCATAGCCTACTATAGTAAATCTACCGGGACCGGGACAAGTCTATCCGGACCCGACCCGATAAACCAGTTAATCAATGGCTATGCTCCGATACACCTGTTCTTTTAACTAAAAATAATCAGGTGACTACTTCAACATGTCCCTTATTAGGTCCACCGAAAATAGAAGTGGGATCAGAGATCCATTACTCTCAAAGCAGTTCGTGAGTTTTGGCCCTGTATTGAATGAATTGAAGGGAGATTCTTTGGGTAGTAACAAAGACATCTTCCTCTTGAGACTTTTGGGATCAAAGTCGTATGTGAATGCACAACTGAGTTTCGCCACTTACCAAGCGATCAATAATACCACGAGAAGCACACCATGAAAAGCCTTTTTCCTGCTTTTCCCATTAATGCAAGCCGTGCTTCCACATGTAATGTCTTCAATGGAGTAAGAAGAAGCAAGGGCATTCAACTTCCACCAAGTCCAAAATTTACGCCATATTGGGGAGCTTTTTGCACATAAAAGTAGGACGCGGTCAGTGTCTTCACTAGCCGAGTTGCAGACAGAGCACAAGATAGAGTCCAAACTCCAAAGTCACCCCAGAATTACAAAGCTTAAGTGGGGCCCGGATATCATTCTGAGACGCCCTCTAAGCAAAGACTAACTTTTTGGGGAACCAACGTGTTCCAGAGATAACGAATGCCCCTACCCGCATCAGATAGGAGTCGGTTATAGTGATCTGACCGTAAACATCCCAGAAGTGTTAAGAATCCAATGCCATCCATTTGTCTGCAAAAAGACCTAAGACTGGGTTTGGTTCGTGGTATTTTGGGGGATTCCATGGGATTTAGAGTTGAAATTCATGAAATCCCATATTTGGTTTACAAAAGCTAGGAAACTCTAATTTCATGGGAATCCTTAAAAATCCCACGCATGAGGGATTTAACAAATCCTCCTAACCCCATAGGATTTTGAAAATATTAGGACTAAGGATTTTCATTCCGCCAATTTAGAAAACAACAGTTGAAAAACTCATCTCTGGTAACCCTAATTGAATTTCCTTTCGTCCCTACCAGGTCAATTGTTGCAATGTACTACTGTCCTCCATTACTCCATCCATTACAATCCTATATCTCTAATCGTCAACCATTCATTGTTTCTATCAAAACTAGAGTCGGTAAATCGTTGAAATATCATCAAGCTTCTTAAATAAATGACATGTGCTCATCAAAAAGTCGAAACTTAGTTCAGTCCATCCAATTGTTGAGTTTGTATGTTAGAAAACTAAGAAAATCTTGGCCCAAAAAGATGTTTCTATATCACACATTCATCACAACACTAAACAGAGGGCAAAACGCACGGCGTTTGATCTTAAGTAATCTCAGACACTATAATTAAGCAATTTATTCAGATCCCATTTCATGAATATCTCAATAGTTACATAAGTACACAGTACTCGGAACCAAAATTACAAAAGTTGCACCACAGTAGCTATTTATCATATAAAATTCATCAATATCGATCTTTTCAAAACTTTTGTTGCACATAATCACTATAGATGATACTTACAAGTAAAGAGTACGATAAACAAGATCTAAAATAATTTAAAACAAACCTCACAATTCGAATTCATCTTCATACTTCAAAACCTCAACAGCGGCTTCTTCTTCATCATCAATCGCAAAGTAAGGGTTATGAGCCTTTGGCCTAAAACTATATCCCGTAAACACATAAAACGCCAATGTAGCCATTTCAGCAGCCAACACACTCGTCCACGCATACTTATAAGATGTGATCGTCTCCAACACATAAACCGCCACCCTCGTGAAATATATATAACATATCACGACAACATAGTACTGCCTAAACAACGTCAACTTCATCAAATTCACAGCCGCCTTTCCATCAGTCATTGCAGCTTCCCTCAAATTCTTAATAGACCAAATAATCGGAAACAAAACCGCACAACAACAAACTATATCCACCAACAAAAAAACTTGCCTCCACGTATACGAATCCTCCCCAAACGGACCCGTCTCATTAATCACCACTTGTGCCACGTTCGCAACAACTTGTAACGGAATCACTATCATTAAAACCTTCTTTTCCCTATCTTGTAAATACGGTTTCAAAAACGACCAACCCGTCCCAATCAAAACAATCAAAGTAAACAATGTAATCCCTTTCAAGAAACTAAATATATAAAACAAAACATCCCAACCATGAGCCGTCCCGGTTTTCTTAATATACGATTTATCCTCGGTTTCACACAACAAGTTCAATCCTTTAAGTATCAATACAGCCAACATAAAAAAATGAATCCGAAAAACCGACGATTTCCTAATGTAAAGAACATAAACCCATATTCCACAAAGCAATACATACATCAAAAAAAACAAGAAATATATAACTGGTAAATTTGTTTTACCAGCAGACAAATAATCACGGCGGTAATTATTTTTTACATCAAGATTATACATAACAGAAACAACATCAACAGAAACTTTAAATTTACCATTTTCACAGTTAGCGAAAACGAGGGTAAATTGATTAGCATCAGTAATATTGAAAACGACGTCGTATGAAGGGGTGGTAGTGGTGGGTTTAAGATGGTTAAAAGTGAAAATGGTTTTTACAGCGGGTGAATCAAGTGGGCAAGATATCTGATTAGATTGAAGTTGTTGGATGACGTTGACAATTGAGTCACGGGTACAGAGGAAAAACCCGATTCGGGAAAGGTCGGGTTCGGGTGGGGAGAATTGGATATGGGTTAGGTTGAGGTGGAGACGGCCGGTGTGGGTAAACCCGAATTCCGAAATGGGGATGGTGGAGCGGGTGTCGGATCGGATATGGGTTGAGTGGATTTCGGAGGTGGTTAGTGGGATTAGGAAGAGGAGGAGGAGGAGGATGTGGAGGGGGGATTTGATTGGGGGCATTTTTTGAGATGAAAATAATTGGGGTTTCAGGGGATGGGGGGCATGGAAATATAATGGAGAAGGTGAAACAAGAAAATTGGGGAAAACAAGAAAATTGATATTGTAAACGACGACCTTAACGACTGACTTTTCCTATACTCCAACCACAACGATCTTAGGAAGAGAGCCGGTAACCCCAACGGGACTGAAACGGCAATTATTTTGTTGATAAGATTTTATTATTTCACAATCGTAAAAGGGAATTAATATAGGTATCAAAGTTTCTTATTAACTAGATTTAAACAACCAACTCCACTTAGGTGGGTTGACCAGAGTTATCTTTTAAATCCACTATGTGGGTCCCGGAGGTGAGTTTTTCCCAACGTCTCGGGTTTGAGTCTTGGGTTTCTCATCTCAAGGTATTTTCCATGAGGAGGGGGTTGGAGGTTCAGCAAATCGCTGGTTAAAATTGCCTCCAGCACGTCTGAATCGAAACTAACTTTACAAAAAAAAACTAGATTTAAACCCATGTCAAATACACGGATTGTTTATGATAAAATTAAATATATGTAATTCAAGAAAAGTTATGAAATAACAAACCAGTGAAATATAAAGAATATAATTAAAATTATGAAAAAATAAACCGGTAAATTCAAGTATAAATAATGTAATGAAAATCAAAGTAACATAATGTAATATTCGAACATTGACGAAAGCGTTTAACTTGTTCATCTATCAATATCATGTCAAGGTTTGCTATTGTAACTGTTTTTTTAACAATACTATTAAAAAAAACTTCTTGTAGTTTTCGTTGTGATATTTGTTATTCATTAATGTTTTGGATTATATAGTTATTATCAATTAGATATATTACTTTTTATATATAATCATTGATAATTTATAAATATTAAATATAACTTAAATAAGTTATAATTACAGTTGGATGAAGACTAATTGTAAAGAAAGTTGTTTGTCTATTAAAAATTTTAATTAGTTGATGACTACAAAGTGTAAAAATTATAAGTATTTAGTGAGCTAAAAAGTGTATATATTGATGAAAACAAAAAAGTATAAATTAGTGAGACTTTTTCTACAAATACTAATATAAATATTAATATATTAATATATCTGGATAATGATTATTAGGATTTTTAATTTTTAATTAAGTTATTACTGACATCATCAATGTTCAATTTTGAAGAATAGAGAGATGTGATTGGTCAATAAATTATTAGGTCAGTTGTCTTTTAGTATATATAAAGATAAATATCGGGTTAAAGTGTAAATTGGTGATGGAAAACCAAAAAGTGTAACTTAATTTAGACATGTGTTGATTTAATTAATTTTGAGAAATTGAGGATTATGATAGGTCAATTAAGGTTAGATCAGTTGTCTTTTAATATATATTAAGATTAAGATTACCATTAATTACAATTTTACATCATAGTAAACAAGTCAATGAAGCATGCATATGGTAAGTGTATCAATTTACATGATACCAATATATGCTCCCAATTAAAAATAGTGCAATAGTAAAAAATCCCTCAACGAGGATTTCGATTTAAGGGGATTCATATTTAAGTTTTAAAGCCAATGTTTTTTCTTAATATGTTGTCATACCTTTGGGCGGACTATTAGGTAGTTTTTTCTTCTATTACGTATTGGGTAAGTAGGCTCTCTAGCGTGGACCCTCCGTTGTAATATTGGATTCACACTATTCAAGAAAAGTAATTAAAAAAATACAAATAGTCGAGTAATATTTGCTCATCATTAATTAAACGTTCAATCTAAGTTAATACGAGTACTTTGAAATAATTTTTTATTTTATTTCAAACTTTTAGTCAGGATATGACATTAGGAAAAATTCACCGTATAATGATGAAACGAGTAAAAAAGACAAATTAAAGTTAAGACTATCTAGCTTCGGCGACGAATGTCACAAAACTCAAATCAATTGTTAAATAATTTATCGAGGCATTACTTAGTATGCATTTAATGAACTTATACTTACTTCGAATATGAAAATATGCAATCTTTTTTTAACATTCAAAAGATTGATTGAATATGAAAAAGCTAGATCACAAAAAAAATACATGTTTTAGGGAAAATAAATGACAAAATGATAACAACAACATAATTAATGTTTATCACAAATCAAAATTTATAGTTAAACTGTATTATATTAAAAATTTAGCTCAATCATATTTCACAAGGGCTTCGTTAAGAGTATTTAGATATAGAGAATGGTAAAAGTATTGAATAAACATACTTCTTAAGAGTAGATAATACAATCTTTACTTAATACTGGGTAATATACCATTATCCAATAAATTAATGGGTAAGAAAATAATTAGAGCCGACAATCTTAGCCCAAACTTATAAAATCGGGTTATTTTGGGTAATATTCATAATCAATTGGGTGATTTTGGGCGATCCTTTATTTTGGAACGGTTGAGAATGGATGATAATCTTTTACCTTCAAATTTGAAACGGGTCAAAATGGGCGGAAAGGTTGGAAGAGTTCGGTTTGTTGTTCACCCATATGTCCATATAGAAAGGATGAATTACTTTGCTACTATTCACGACCACCACCTACCTCCACCTTTGTTGTCACAACCACCCTTTCACTACCGGCGTTTTTTACCATGGATGATTAGCGACGGAGAAAACGATGTTGGAGTACGAAGGAGAAAGTGATGATTACCGGGAGTAGTGACATGGTGACGGAGATCTCAAGACCGGCAACGGAGATCTCATGGCCGACGGAGAAAGTAATTTTGGAGTGCAACAGAGAAACCATGGATGTCTAACAATAAAGTCGTGAAATCTTGGATGAGAGACCATTGATATGGATGATGAGAATTAGAAAACAGTGATATGAATGGGAAACTGAAGCTTTCTTCCTGCAACTATTTTTGGATTTAGAGGATATAAATGAAAGAGACAATATCATTTTTTTATACAGAGTACTACCTTTGCACCCCTCACCTAACACTCTATAAATTATAAATTATATTATTTTATTTTATATACATCTCTATATTATATTAGACTAATGTTAAAAAAAATATTAGACTATATATTAATATAATAAATAAAATTATGAATTCTAATTATTATATCATAAACAGTAAATATTATAAAAAATAATTGTATAATTAACTTTTTTTTTAATTGACCCGTATTGACCCGGGTCCATTTTGACCCGAACCCGATTTGACCCGGACCCAATTGATCCATTTTCAAAACGACCCATATTGACCCGGACCCATTTTGACCCGGACCCGTTTTGACCCGTCACCCAACCCGATCCGACCCGTACATTTTGCCACCTCTAAAAATAATAACTCACTCGATTTCTCATCATCACTTTCTTCTTCTTATTATCACGCCACCACCTCCATTACTACCTGCCACAACCACGACTGCAACCACCACCTCCTTTATCACCGCCACCATCACCAAATGCCACCCCCAACAACACCACCCGTTCTACTCGATCCAAAGCCACCACTTATTCTAATATCACCGTCACTGTCACAATCATTATCCGCCGCCATCATCATCAACACGAGTTCTACAACAACCACCACCACCAGGTCTTATCTAATACTATCTTATAAAGCATTTTGTCCTTTTTTTTTTAAGAAAAGATGATTTGAACTACCCAAAATACCCCTATTCTTTATTCACTAATTTAAACATCTCTACCTAATATACCTATAATAACCTTAAATCTCAACCACTCATTTTTCTCTCTCTCCTCAAATCTCAACAACTCGTTTTTTTTTCTCTCATCCATAAATCATTTTATTCCTCTAATTCATTCAAAATCTTTTATCTCAAAAACCGTATATCGATAAATTATAAAAATTGTATGGGTGTTCTTAAAATTTCATGCTTTTTCATTAGAGATGTCATTCGATATACTTTCGACGAATTTTTAAATCCGAGGGCGGAGACCGTACGGCTAAGGCATTTGGCTATCATACTCTATGACTTGACCTATCACCCCTACCATCTCACCGCCGCAACGCGCGGGCACTATCTCTCGTGTATTTATAATACATAACTTACTCTATTTCTTTGTAATTTTGCACATCATCATCATTAACATATATTATACCATAACGGTATGAAATAGAATACTATGTGTCAAATTCTATGAGTAACGTACTTAATCCCTACTCCAACACACGAGTAATGATACAAGTTACATACGTTACATATATCTATTAGTAACCCAATTGAACAAAAATTAAACCATCGATCTTATCTGATACCACTTCTCGTTTTTGGGAGAGGCTGTGAAGTAGCTATATGACAGTCAAAGGTGGTTATGACAGTCAAAGGTGGTCATGACGATCTCACAGTATTCATAAAACTTTGTATTTTTAGTATTATATTTAATTATATAATTTATTGTAGTTCAAATTTATTGATCACCCAACATAACATACACTAAGAGGGGGCTTCTATTCTTTGAAATAACCGAAAGAGTGGTTTGAATAGCTCCGATCCATCAAAATTTGAGCTGCCTTATCCACGCTGAAATGAGGTGTTGTACGTTACATTATGGAACAATTTCAAAATCACAAATCATACACACGAGAGAATGAAAATCAATGTTTAATTTCTTCTATCAAAGTTTAAGTTGGTCAGAAGTCTATTAAGAAAAATTCGGCAAGAATATTTTGGAGTATTATCAAGGTTTATATGCCTCTTAAAAATACAGAAGTACAACTAATTATTCATTTTTCTATCAAGCAAAAGTCAACTATCACTACTACACGCTATATTTCTTAAATAAAATCCACCATATTTCTTAAACTACTTGTGAATTCTATAAAGAAAACCACTTAACTGGGATGCAACTCACAAAAACATGAGGAACTCTCAACTAGCCTCTTTCTTGTTCCTCTTGGTTCTTCTAACATTTTCTTTTCCTGTTTCATGGGGTGAATTATCCTCCATTCTTGAGGTCACACCTGACGGTGGAGATTTCATAAGCTGTGTTGAATCAACCTCCGATAATTTTACTGCCATATCTCGGCTTATTTATACCGCGGTCAACTCTTCTTTCTTTAAGACGAGGTCCGGAATCTAAGTTATAATAATCTAAGCGTAGCCTCCGATACCTAGCTACGAAGGCTACGGCTAGCCAGCAGACAAACAGTACAATTTAGAACGTGCACTAGTACGTACGACTTGTACTTGTACCTTCGGGCCAAAGATCGTGACAAAGCTGTCTAACGATAACGGCTACATGTCTAATGTTACCGTTAACCCTCCAGCTTCTGGATCCTTCCCTGAGGGCCTATAAATACCCCTCAAAGGATCCACCTAAAACCCTAATGAAAAACACACACAAACACCTAAATATTACACTTGGTGGCGTGAAGCTAATTAGTTCTTCACACCATTAGGGAACCGCCAACAAGTATAAAATCACCTATTTTCACCCTATTAATCACTCATTATCGTTTTCTTATACAAGATTAAACCTCCCTTAATTTAAGAGTAACTTTACCCTTAAACACTAGGTGGTAAAGCTTTACACAAGATATTTGTGGCGTGTATTTGGTTGTTGTTAGGGTTGTCGTCAAGAGGTGAAAAATTCAACTGGTTTACGCAACTGGGCAAAAGGAAACAGCTCTTAAACAGGGGCACATGGTGTTCAAATCCACAATTGAACTTATAACTTTCATAATTCCAATTGGGGATATTTGTTTAATATAGTGGGAAAACTGATTTTAATATACACAATAGGCTGTGATGGTGTTTGGTGATGTTGAATAAATTGGGAAGAAGAAAGTGATATGGCATCTTAGTTGGCAAGACACATAATTAATATATTGATTTAAATAATACAAAATGAAATAAAAAGTAACAAAATGACCGGTAACCTGAATACAGGCCCTATAAAGACGTTTTTGCCGGTTTTTATCTCACAATAGGACACTTTTTTCTTTTGACCTCAATAAAGTAAAAAGTGACAAGTTGAGGTACTTTCTGGTGTGACAACTCGTGATTAATTAACATCGGGTTAGTCCTAATCTCGATCATTATTTATAATTTCGTCTAATTTAGAGATTATGACGTGAAATTATTAGTTAATTGAACATTTGATATAGTTCAATTAGACGTATCCTATGACGTAGACTATTAGCTATTTAGACGAATGCCGAAGTCTTAAAATGACGTTAAATAAAGATTTAAATTTATAATTGAACACAGTAATAGACTGTCTAAAATATTTCTAAAAGTTTAGTTTATTTAATTTTATTTTATTTACTTGTCTTAACTAAAATAAGACGAGGGAAAATAACTTTACTTTACATTTTGACTTTTAGTCAAACGGTATTTAATCGTAAGCATTTTACCAAATTAAGGGTATTAAAAATATCAGAAAGAAGCCACATGGGCTTAATTTTGTTTGAAAGGCTGGGAGGGAAACAACAAACCCCCCCATCACCTCTTTTCTTCTTCTGTCTGACAAAACACAAACACACACACACAGAACCCACACAAATTCACCAAAATATTTTCCAAATACTCTCAATCTCCCTATCATTCTTCTAAATCAGATTGTTGCCAAGGAAAGATTGAAGGATTTTAAAGCTATTATTTGGTATTTGCATCATTTTCACCATCTTCATCAAATTCCTCAAGAACATCAATTTTGGTAAGTAAACCATTTCTCAAACTTTTAATTTGATTTAATTTCCATTTCAAGTTTAATTTCAGTATTTCTAAATGAATTAGATAGCCATGGAAACGAAATGAGTTTTTGGTTTGGTTAACCTAATTAGGTTTTTGACTTAGAATTAGGTTTTGAGGTCTAAGATGATTGAAATGGCGAAATGGTTGGCGAAATGTAATGTTTCCAGGTCTATTGCACTTGTGGAAACTTGTTATAATGAAAGAAATTGTGTCGAAAACGATTTGGGCTTTTTCTGCACTGGGAGCTGCTGGTGCTGGCTGCAGAACCTGGCCACTGCGGCGCAGTGGCATGGGTTAGCCCCACTGCGGCGCAGTGTCCATAATCTGGTCTGGTCTCGACTTAGGCCACTGCGGCACAGTGAGCTTGGATATAGCTCACTGCGGCGCAGTGTAAACCCTCGGAAATATTGTTGTTGGCTGACTGCGGCGCAGTGGGGTGAAACTTTTCCCACTGCGGCGCAGTGTTAGGTTGCTGGAATGTTTGACATTTCTAGTTTTTGGCAACTTGAACGTTGGGACTTGGTGAATATCGAATGGTACTTTAGACTACCTTAAAATGAAAATTTCATTGATTTTGCCAACAAAAAGTTAAATAAAATGAAAGTTTAAATCACATTTGGTCGTGGCATTCTAGGGTCTATAGCTAAGTAGTGGTACGTAGGATACTCGTCGTCAAGGATTTGATCCTCATATTTGGTAATGATATCATAGGTTTTGGATAACCAGGAGAATTGACTGTGGATCTTCTCGAGCTACATTATACCTTTTAGCATTAGATCGCTAAGGTGAGTTTATGGCGCCCTTTTCCTTTTACTTTGGGCCTGAAAAGCATGTACGGTTGTATACACTATTTATTAAATAAATGATTGTTTTGTGTATGCCATGTGATATGGATGCTTAAATCATTTGACTTAAATTTGCCATGTTGGGCTGTCGAAAATGTGTATACGTGTCATTTATTAAATGTTGAATGAAATGACGTTGAATTGCCGTGTGATGGCTGATTAAATGGTTTCCTTGTGTTTGACAAACTAAAATGTTTCCCCTATTGGTTGTATTGTCGGATCTAGATATCTCGACTGTCTTGGCTACGGTCCGCACCCATTTAGAACGGAAACCTGTGCGAGGCATATTGATGTCATATGCTGTCATCAGATCTAGATATACTGATTGACGTGATATAAGATGAGTTTGGATTTGATATACCCTATCTTATTTTAAATTTTGATATATGACGTGTCCAGATTTAGATATACTGGCAGTCTTGTTATGAAATAAAAGAGATGAGTCAGATTTGATATACTGACTATCTTGTTATAAATTGTGATATAAGAGTTGTCAGATCTAGATATACTGACAGTCTTGTATAAAAGGTCGGATCTAGATATACCGACGGATTTTGAAATAAAAGTATTGTTAGATGTTGTATTCTAACTGCCTGGTCTTTTATAACTATAGGTCATTGTGTTGTAACAATGACGAATAAACATTTGGTCAAACATACTGTAAACTCACCAACTATTTCGATAGTTGATCCTCTCAAATTTCATGCTTTTCAGGGAACCAACAGTAAGTATTTGGAAGCGTATATGGCATTTTGAAGCCATCTTTTGAACATTGGACGTACAATTAGCGTCAGACCTCTGAGGACTATAGCTTTATTTAGTCCTAATTGTACTTAGCTGTCCATATGTTATATTTGTATTTAGTGGGCCCATTTCCAATTGAGGATAGTTTGTATCCGTGCATTGGGGTCCACTTCCGAACGATTATACTTGTAATAAACTTGTATTTGAATTAATGGATGTAATCTCTATTTACCTTCTGATTAGTACGCAATTACTTGTTAACCCTGTATTTCCGCTACAACGGGGTGTGACAAAAATTGGTATCAGAGCCAAGGTTATAGTGAATACGGAGTTATTCCTCGTGAATAACTCAATCTATAGCCATGGTCGCTTCATATAGGAAATCTAAGTCATTAAGGTTTAGGATACCTATCTCGAGAGTTATGCTATTTGTCAATAATTAGACCTAACCCGATCAACTACGTCCCGATTATGTAAAATAGTATAAGGCTCGAAATAAATATCTTAAATTGTGTATATACGTGTTAGTTGAATTATATTCACAACATACTGTAAATGTGGTGGGAAGGCTGCGGGTGACCCTATACATAAGCATTTAAGGCATGTTAGGAATAGAAACTCGACTCGTATGTGTATGCATAAGGTTATATACGTGATAGTTTGGATTATATTGACAACATATTTAAATGTGGTGGGAAGGCTGCGGGTGACCCTATATATAAGCATTTTAAATATGTTGGTAATAGAAACCCAAACCGAATGTGTGTAATCTAGACAAAGATTTCTTTAAACCTCAATGTTGCGTACTGTCACCTTCATTTGATTCGTGCTGTCTTATCCAGTAGACTTATATGGATTATTTGACTATCTTTTCAGACTAGTCATGTCGGATGGAGTTAGCTCTAATGCTGTTGTACCTTGTACACCTCCAGTTCCTGTCTTGGCAAACTCCATTCCTTATGTTCCTGACTCTTATGAAGAGGAACCAATGGAGGAATCGGGCAATGAATCTCGCCCTATCAACCTTGTATCGTCATCCAGTGAATCTGGAAGTGAACATGTATCTATCCATGTTCAATCATCTGTAACACCGGTATCTCCATATCAGAGGAGGACTACGAGGGAGCTCATATGCTTTATGCTCCTAGAGACCCTTATGCTCCTGGTCCTTCTGCACCAGTTCAGGGCAACAGTGGACCTGGTCTTCATTCTTTCAGGGAGATCCGTATGCTGCGGGTCCCTCAAGAGTGCCTGTTTACAATCCACATGCCGTTATGCCAGTTGCATCTGCAGCTGATAGGATGGAATATTATCGCCGGCAGCTGTCGAGGATGAACAATTCCCTCATCTGCACCAGAAAGAGTATGGAGAATCAAGCTCAGGAGTTGACTGGAGCTTATCAGCAGGCAGCTGAGGCTATGACAGTGGCTAGGGAAGGGAGAGAGACTATTGATAGAATGGTCTGGATACTATCAGTTGTAGTGGTCTTGGTGGTGGCATTGCTTGTTGTAGTTCTTTTCAGGATGTAATCAGTAATAGTTGTAGTAGTAGTAACGTATTGTAAGCCTTAGAACAATTGACAACTCATACATTTGAGTAATCTTGTTGGTGGATGTGCTGTGACAACTCGTAATTAATTAACATCGGGTTAGTCCTAATCTCAATTAGACAGTCATTTGACGTGGAACTTATAAGACTTTTGGACTTTTGACTTAGTCAAAATTAGACGTATCTTGATGACGTAGACTATTAGCTATCTAGATAAATGCCGAGTCTTTAAAATAACTTAAATTAATATTTAAAGGCTATGTCTTGTACGAAATATTTGACTGTCGAGACTTAATATTATAAAGCTCACTTTGACGAAACTTTATTTACTTGTCTTAATTTAAAATGAGACGAAGGAAAATACCCTTACTTTAAATTTTGGCCTTTCGGTCAAACGGTATTTAATCATAAGCATTTTACCAAATTAGGGGTAAGGATTTTATCTATTTTGGCCACATGGGCCGAAATGTAAATTGAAAGGCTGGGAGGGAAACACCCATCACCCCCTCTCTTTCCCTGCTTCACCTTTGATCAACACACACATACACCACACAAATACAAGCACACACACCACACCAAATACTCATACTCTCAAAATTTCAATCTCTTCTATCTTCCCTTCTAAATTAGTCTTTCAAGAGAAGGAATCATTTGGAAATTTTAAAGGTTTATTATCATCATCATCATCTTCATCAAATTTCTCAAGAACACCATTTTTGGTAAGTTAACTTTTATTCAAACTTTTGATTTGATTTAAATTCATTTAAGGGTTTATCTCAGTCTTGTAAATTGATTAAGAAGTCTTGGAATGTGATATGAAATTAGGGTTTATTTATTTAATGAAGTTTTTGGATTAGGAACTTGGTTTTGAAATCAAAAGTGATGATTTAGTGAAATGGTTGATAAAATGGGTTGTTACCAGTTTCTTTGATCATGTATATAGTCTCTTTAATGAAAGGAATTTTGTTGAAAATGTTTTGGTTACGACAAATGGTCAAAAACTGCACTTAAGAACTGATCTGGGCGCAGGTGCGCCGCACCTCCTCTTTGGTGCGCCGCACCATGAACCTCTTTGGTGCGCCGCATCTCTTTGGTGCGCCGCACTCTCTTTGGTGCGCCGCACTCCTCTTTGGTGCGCCGCACTTCTTTGGTGCGCCGCACCTCCTCTTTGGTGCGCCGCATCCTCTTTGGTGCGCCGCACTCCTCTTTGGTGCGCCGCACCTCCTCTTTGGTGCGCCGCACTCCTGGCTTGGTGCGCCGCACCTCCTCTTTGGTGCGCCGCACCTCTGGACTAGGGTTTCCCTGCACCTCGTTTTGTGCGCCGCACTTCCTCTTTGGTGCGCCGCACTTGGCTTGGTGCGCCGCACCCCTCTTGGTGCGCCGCACCTCTTTGGTCGCCGCACCTCCTCTTTGGTGCGCCGCACCTCCTCTTGGTGCGCCGCACCTCCTCTTTGGTGCGCCGCACCTCCTCTTTGGTGCGCCGCACCTCCTCTTTGGTGCGCCGACTCTCTTTGTGCGCCGCACTTCCTCTTTGGTGCGCCGCACTTCTTTGTGCGCCGCACTTCCTCTTTGGTGCGCCGCACTTGGCTTGGTGCGCCGCACCCCTCAATGGTGCGCCGCACCTCTTTGGTGCGCCGCACCTCCCTTTGGTGCGCCGCACCTCCTCTTTGGTGCGCCGCACCTCCTCTTTGGTGCGCCGCACCTCCTCTTTGGTGCGCCGCACCTCCTCTTTGGTGCGCCTGCACTCCTTTTGTGCGCCGCACTTCCTCTTTGGTGCGCCGCACCTCTCTTGGTGCGCCGCACCTCCTCTTTGGTGCGCCGCACTCCTCTTTGGTGCGCCGCACTCTGGCTTGGTGCGCCGCACCTCCTTTTGGTGCGCCGCACTTCCTCTTTGGTGCGCCGCACTTGGCTTGGTGCGCCGCACCCCTCAATTTGGTGCGCCGCACCAAAGCTTGGACTGCGCGCACCTCCTCTTTGTGCGCCGCACCTCCTCTTTGGTGCGCCGCACCTCCTCTTTGGTGCGCCGCACTCCTCTTGGTGCGCCGCACCTCCTCTTTGGTGCGCCGCACCTCCTCTTTGGTGCGCCGCACCTCCTCTTTGGTGCGCCGCACCTCCTCTTTGGTGCGCCGCACCTCGTTTTGGTGCGCCGCACTTCCTCTTTGGTGCGCCGCACTTCTTGGTGCGCCGCACCTCCTCTTTGGTGCGCCGCACCTCCTCTTTGGTGCGCCGCACCTCTCTTTGTGCGCCGCACTCCTCTTTGTGCGCCGCACTCCTCTTTGGTGCGCCGCACTTGGCTTGGTGCGCCGCACCTCCTCTTTGGTGCGCCGCACCTCTTTTGTGCGCCGCACTCCTCTTTGTGCGCCGCACTTCCTCTTTGGTGCGCCGCACTTCTTGGTGCGCCGCACCTCCTCTTTGGTGCGCCGCACTCCTCTTTGGTGCGCCGCACCCCTCTTTGGTGCGCCGCACTCTCTTTGGTGCGCCGCACCTCCTCTTTGGTGCGCCGCACCTCCTCTTGGTGCGCCGCACTCTCTTTGGTGCGCCGCACCTCCTCTTTGGTGCGCCGCACCTCCTGGACTTGGTGCGCCGCACTCCTCTTTGGTGCGCCGCACCTCCTCTTTGGTGCGCCGCACCTCCTCTTTGGTGCGCCGCACCTCTCTTTGTGCGCCTGCACCTCCTCTTTGTGCGCCGCACTTCCTCTTTGGTGCGCCGCACTTGGCTTGGTGCGCCGCACCCCTCTTGGTGCGCCGCACCTTCTTTGGTGCGCCGCACCCCTCAATTTGGTGCGCCGCACCTCCTCTTTGTGCGCCGCACCCTCTTGGTGCGCCGCACCTCCTCTTTGGTGCGCCGCACCCCTGGTGCGCCGCACCTCCTCTTTGTGCGCCGCACCTCCTCTTTGGTGCGCCGCACCTCCTCTTTGGTGCGCCGCACCTCCTCTTTGGTGCGCCGCACCTCCTCTTGGTGCGCCGCACTCCTCTTTGGTGCGCCGCACCCCTCTTGGTGCGCCGCACCTCCTCTTTGGTGCGCCGCACCTCCTCTTTGGTGCGCCGCACCTCCTCTTTGGTGCGCCGCACCTCCTCTTTGGTGCGCCGCACCTCCTCTTTGGTGCGCCGCACCTCCTCTTTGGTGCGCCGCACCTCCTCTTTGGTGCGCCGCACCTCCTCTTTGGTGCGCCGCACCTCCTCTTTGGTGCGCCGCACCTCCTCTTTGGTGCGCCGCACCTCCTCTTGGTGCGCCGCACCTCCTCTTGGTGCGCCGCACCTCCTCTTTGGTGCGCCGCACCTCCTCTTTGGTGCGCCGCACTCTCTTTGTGCGCCGCATCCTCTTTGGTGCGCCGCACTTCCTCTTTGGTGCGCCGCACTTGGCTTGGTGCGCCGCACCTCCTCTTGGTGCGCCGCACCTCTTTGGTGCGCCGCACCTCCTCTTTGGTGCGCCGCACCTCCTCTTGGTGCGCCGCACCTCCTCTTTGGTGCGCCGCACCTCCTCTTTGGTGCGCCGCACCTCCTCTTTGGTGCGCCGCACCTTCCTCTTTGGTGCGCCGCACTCTCTTTGGTGCGCCGCACCTCCTCTTGGTGCCCTGATCGTTTTGTGCGCCGCACTTCCTCTTTGGTGCGCCGCACTTGGCTTGGTGCGCCGCACCCCTCAATGGTGCGCCGCATCGTCTTTGTGCGCCGCACTTCCTCTTTGGTGCGCCGCACTTGGCTTGGTGCGCCGCACCCCTCAATTGGTGCGCCGCACCCCTCTTTGGTGCGCCGCACCTCCTGGACTTGGGTTCCCTGCATCTTTTGTGCGCCGCACCTCCTCTTTGGTTAGACTTCGGTCTGAACCGTCTTGTCATATTATTTAGGTTAGACTTCGGTCTGAACCGTCTTGTCATATTATTTAGGTTAGACTTCGGTCTGAACCGTCTTGTCATATTATTTAGGTTAGACTTCGGTCTGAACCGTCTTGTCATATTATTTAGGTTAGACTTCGGTCTGAACCGTCTTGTCATATTATTTAGGTTAGACTTCGGTCTGAACCGTCTTGTCATATTATTTAGGTTAGACTTCGGTCTGAACCGTCTTGTCATATTATTTAGGTTAGACTTCGGTCTGAACCGTCTTGTCATATTATTTAGGTTAGACTTCGGTCTGAACCGTCTTGTCATATTATTTAGGTTAGACTTCGGTCTGAACCGTCTTGTCATATTATTTAGGTTAGACTTCGGTCTGAACCGTCTTGTCATATTATTTAGGTTAGACTTCGGTCTGAACCGTCTTGTCATATTATTTAGGTTAGACTTCGGTCTGAACCGTCTTGTCATATTATTTAGGTTAGACTTCGGTCTGAACCGTCTTGTCATATTATTTAGGTTAGACTTCGGTCTGAACCGTCTTGTCATATTATTTAGGTTAGACTTCGGTCTGAACCGTCTTGTCATATTATTTAGGTTAGACTTCGGTCTGAACCGTCTTGTCATATTATTTAGGTTAGACTTCGGTCTGAACCGTCTTGTCATATTATTTAGGTTAGACTTCGGTCTGAACCGTCTTGTCATATTATTTAGGTTAGACTTCGGTCTGAACCGTCTTGTCATATTATTTAGGTTAGACTTCGGTCTGAACCGTCTTGTCATATTATTTAGGTTAGACTTCGGTCTGAACCGTCTTGTCATATTATTTAGGTTAGACTTCGGTCTGAACCGTCTTGTCATATTATTTAGGTTAGACTTCGGTCTGAACCGTCTTGTCATATTATTTAGGTTAGACTTCGGTCTGAACCGTCTTGTCATATTATTTAGGTTAGACTTCGGTCTGAACCGTCTTGTCATATTATTTAGGTTAGACTTCGGTCTGAACCGTCTTGTCATATTATTTAGGTTAGACTTCGGTCTGAACCGTCTTGTCATATTATTTAGGTTAGACTTCGGTCTGAACCGTCTTGTCATATTATTTAGGTTAGACTTCGGTCTGAACCGTCTTGTCATATTATTTAGGTTAGACTTCGGTCTGAACCGTCTTGTCATATTATTTAGGTTAGACTTCGGTCTGAACCGTCTTGTCATATTATTTAGGTTAGACTTCGGTCTGAACCGTCTTGTCATATTATTTAGGTTAGACTTCGGTCTGAACCGTCTTGTCATATTATTTAGGTTAGACTTCGGTCTGAACCGTCTTGTCATATTATTTAGGTTAGACTTCGGTCTGAACCGTCTTGTCATATTATTTAGGTTAGACTTCGGTCTGAACCGTCTTGTCATATTATTTAGGTTAGACTTCGGTCTGAACCGTCTTGTCATATTATTTAGGTTAGACTTCGGTCTGAACCGTCTTGTCATATTATTTAGGTTAGACTTCGGTCTGAACCGTCTTGTCATATTATTTAGGTTAGACTTCGGTCTGAACCGTCTTGTCATATTATTTAGGTTAGACTTCGGTCTGAACCGTCTTGTCATATTATTTAGGTTAGACTTCGGTCTGAACCGTCTTGTCATATTATTTAGGTTAGACTTCGGTCTGAACCGTCTTGTCATATTATTTAGGTTAGACTTCGGTCTGAACCGTCTTGTCATATTATTTAGGTTAGACTTCGGTCTGAACCGTCTTGTCATATTATTTAGGTTAGACTTCGGTCTGAACCGTCTTGTCATATTATTTAGGTTAGACTTCGGTCTGAACCGTCTTGTCATATTATTTAGGTTAGACTTCGGTCTGAACCGTCTTGTCATATTATTTAGGTTAGACTTCGGTCTGAACCGTCTTGTCATATTATTTAGGTTAGACTTCGGTCTGAACCGTCTTGTCATATTATTTAGGTTAGACTTCGGTCTGAACCGTCTTGTCATATTATTTAGGTTAGACTTCGGTCTGAACCGTCTTGTCATATTATTTAGGTTAGACTTCGGTCTGAACCGTCTTGTCATATTATTTAGGTTAGACTTCGGTCTGAACCGTCTTGTCATATTATTTAGGTTAGACTTCGGTCTGAACCGTCTTGTCATATTATTTAGGTTAGACTTCGGTCTGAACCGTCTTGTCATATTATTTAGGTTAGACTTCGGTCTGAACCGTCTTGTCATATTATTTAGGTTAGACTTCGGTCTGAACCGTCTTGTCATATTATTTAGGTTAGACTTCGGTCTGAACCGTCTTGTCATATTATTTAGGTTAGACTTCGGTCTGAACCGTCTTGTCATATTATTTAGGTTAGACTTCGGTCTGAACCGTCTTGTCATATTATTTAGGTTAGACTTCGGTCTGAACCGTCTTGTCATATTATTTAGGTTAGACTTCGGTCTGAACCGTCTTGTCATATTATTTAGGTTAGACTTCGGTCTGAACCGTCTTGTCATATTATTTAGGTTAGACTTCGGTCTGAACCGTCTTGTCATATTATTTAGGTTAGACTTCGGTCTGAACCGTCTTGTCATATTATTTAGGTTAGACTTCGGTCTGAACCGTCTTGTCATATTATTTAGGTTAGACTTCGGTCTGAACCGTCTTGTCATATTATTTAGGTTAGACTTCGGTCTGAACCGTCTTGTCATATTATTTAGGTTAGACTTCGGTCTGAACCGTCTTGTCATATTATTTAGGTTAGACTTCGGTCTGAACCGTCTTGTCATATTATTTAGGTTAGACTTCGGTCTGAACCGTCTTGTCATATTATTTAGGTTAGACTTCGGTCTGAACCGTCTTGTCATATTATTTAGGTTAGACTTCGGTCTGAACCGTCTTGTCATATTATTTAGGTTAGACTTCGGTCTGAACCGTCTTGTCATATTATTTAGGTTAGACTTCGGTCTGAACCGTCTTGTCATATTATTTAGGTTAGACTTCGGTCTGAACCGTCTTGTCATATTATTTAGGTTAGACTTCGGTCTGAACCGTCTTGTCATATTATTTAGGTTAGACTTCGGTCTGAACCGTCTTGTCATATTATTTAGGTTAGACTTCGGTCTGAACCGTCTTGTCATATTATTTAGGTTAGACTTCGGTCTGAACCGTCTTGTCATATTATTTAGGTTAGACTTCGGTCTGAACCGTCTTGTCATATTATTTAGGTTAGACTTCGGTCTGAACCGTCTTGTCATATTATTTAGGTTAGACTTCGGTCTGAACCGTCTTGTCATATTATTTAGGTTAGACTTCGGTCTGAACCGTCTTTTCAGATTAGTCATGTCGGATGGAGTTAGCTCAAATGCTGTTGTACCTTGTACACCTCCAGTTCCTGTCATAACAAACTCCATTCCTTATGTTCCTGACTCTTATGAAGAGGAACCAATGGAGGAATCGGGCAATGAATCACGCCCTATCAACCTTGATTCATCTTCCAGTGAATCTGGAGGCGAACATGTGTCTATCCATGTTCAATCATCTGTAACACCGGTATCTCCATATCAGAGGAGTACTACCGAGGGAGCTCATTTGTCTTATGCTCCTAGAGACCCCTATGCTCCTGGTCCTTCTGCACCAGTTCAGGGCAACGGTGGACTTGGACTTTCTTTCCTTCAGGGAGATCCGTATGCTGCGGGTCCCTCCAGAGCGCCTGTCTACAACCCAAGTGTTGTTATGCCAGTTGCATCTGCAGCTGATAGGTCGGAATATTATCGCCGACAATTGTCAAGGATGAACAATTCCCTCATCTGTACAAGGGAGAAATTAGAGAATCAAGCTCAGGCGTTGTCTGGAGCTTATCATCAGGCGGAGGAGGCATTGACTGTTGCTAGAGAAGGGAAGGAAACTATTGGGAGGTTGATCTGGATACTGTCGGTTGTGGTGGTTTTGGTGGTAGCTTTGCTAGTCGTTGTTATTTGCAAGATGTAATTTTGTAATATGTCTTTCTGTATTGTAAGCCTAGAACTTATAACAACTCGTACTTCTGTACTTTGAGTTGTAATCTTTTGGTGGATGTATTTCCCACGTGTCTATAAATCGTATTGCTCCGACTAAGTAGTCTATCGTTGTGGATGAAGTTTCCCACATGTTTTTGGACTGTACATACCTGACTATGTAAAATTTTGAACATCAATGAAATACGATTGTCTTTTGGCTTACTTACTTGTTCAGACTATGTCAACTGCTTATTCTTAGCTCTAGAAATATGACTTTTCATATTTTTCCTGTCTTGTCTAGTACATGAATTCATACAAGTCAGCAATTTGTGACTTGCATTGTACTGTCATCTGTCTTGCAAAGATACTTTCTATTTAACCTATCAAGGAAATCTCTAAATGACATTTTTGTTCATATCTTAGACTTATGGCTCCTAAGACGAAAAGCAAGGTTCAGAAAAAGGCTCCAGTCAAGAAAACTGCACCAAAGAGAGTTACTCGATCCACTCCTTTGAATAATGAAGCTGAACAGGAAGAACCTGTAATCCAGCAAGAACCAGAAACTGCTCCTGTCCAGGTGAACACTGGTCCTGGACCTACCCCAAATACTGACGGGGATAATAATATGGCAGCATTTGTGACGCAGCAACTGTTGGCCGCCATGCCTACTTTAGTTGCTCAGATCACGGCAAGCATGAACGCAAATAATAATCATCATACTGATAATAGTAACAATGTTGAACCTACTGCTGAGCAAGTTGTTCCTCGAGCTCAACTTCGAGTGGGTGACTACAAGACCTTTACCTATTGTAAACCAAAAGAATTTCATGGTACAGAGGGTCCGGTAGGTCTAATCAACTGGCTAGAAAGCATAGAGGCGGTGCTTCATATTAGTCGTTGTGCCGAAGAGCACAAAGTGGAATATGCTTCCACTCAACTTCAAAAGCACGCTCTATCATGGTGGAACGAACAGGTTAGGACCCGAGGTCGAGACCAAGCTAATCGGATACCTTGGTTTGATTTTAAAAGTATGTTGATGGAGAAATACTGTCCTAGGGAGGAAGTACAGAGAATGGAAGGCGAATTTTGGAAACGTACAAGTCAGATTATGTAAAAAGTTTTCGGTATAAATGAAATATGATAGTTCTTCGGCTTACTTACTTGTTCAAAACTATGTCAACTGCTTATTCTTAGCTCTAGAAATATGACTTTTCATATTTTTCCTGTCTTGTCTAGTACATGAATTCATACAAGTCAGCAATTTGTGACTTGCATTGTACTGTCATCTGTCTTGCAAAGATACTTTCTATTTAACCTATCAAGGAAATCTCTAAATGACATTTTTGTTCATATCTTAGACTTATGGCTCCTAAGACGAAAAGCAAGGTTCAGAAAAAGGCTCCAGTCAAGAAAACTGCACCAAAGAGAGTTACTCGATCCACTCCTTTGAATAATGAAGCTGAACAGGAAGAACCTGTAATCCAGCAAGAACCAGAAACTGCTCCTGTCCAGGTGAACACTGGTCCTGGACCTACCCCAAATACTGACGGGGATAATAATATGGCAGCATTTGTGACGCAGCAACTGTTGGCCGCCATGCCTACTTTAGTTGCTCAGATCACGGCAAGCATGAACGCAAATAATAATCATCATACTGATAATAGTAACAATGTTGAACCTACTGCTGAGCAAGTTGTTCCTCGAGCTCAACTTCACGGGACAGACTACAAGACCTTCACATATTGTAAACCAAAAGAATTTAATGGTACCGAGGGCCCGGTAGGTCTAATAAATTGGCTAGAGAGTATAGAGGCGGTGCTTCATATCAGCCGTTGTGCTGAAGAGAACAAAGTGGAGTATGCAGCTTCTCAGTTTCAAAAGCACGCTTTGTCATGGTGGAACGAACAGATTAGGACTCGTGGCCGAGAGCCGGCATATAACATACCTTGGATGAACTTTAAAAGGATGCTAATGGAGAAGTACTGTCCTAGGGAGGAAGTACAGAGGATGGAAAACGAATTTTGGAACCATGCTATGGTTGGATTAGATAACGAGAAATACACTACTCGTTTTCATGAGCTGACAAGGCTAGTTCCTCGTATGGTGGATACGGAGGAGAAGTTAGTGGAAAGGTACTGCTATGGATTGTCACCTGACATCCGAAGATTGGTGGCCGCTTTTAACCCCATGACTTTACAGGCGGCAGTTAGTGCGACAAATCGGATGGTGATAGATTTAAAAAGAACCGCTGGTTCTTCTGTTGGAACTGAGGTGGTCAAGCGAAGAAATGATCAAGCCTCTGGTAGTGGTTTTGGAAATGGTGGGAATGGCAAGAGGTTTAAAGCTGCCAGAAACTTTGCAGTGGTCCCCCAGAAAAGAGGCAAGGTCCAGAAGAAGGCTGCTCCCAAGAGAGTTACTAGATCAACTCCTCAACCCAATACAACTGAACAGGAAGAACCTGTGAACCAGCAAGAACCAGAAACTGCTACTGCAAATATGAACACTGGTCTTGGATCTACCCCACGTGCTGACGGGGAAAATAATATGGCAGCGTTTGTGACACAACAACTGTTGGCCGCCATGCCTACTTTAGTTGCTCAGATCACGGCAAGCATGAACGCCAATAATAATCATCACACTGATAATAGTAACAACGTTGAACCTACTGCGGAACGAGTTATTCCTAGAGTTCATCTGCACGGGACAGACTACAAGACCTTCACATATTGTAAACCAAAAGAATTTAATGGTACCGAGGGCCCGGTAGGTCTAATAAATTGGCTAGAGAGTATAGAGGCGGTGCTTCATATCAGCCGTTGTGCTGAAGAGAACAAAGTGGAGTATGCAGCTTCTCAGTTTCAAAAGCACGCTTTGTCATGGTGGAACGAACAGATTAGGACTCGTGGCCGAGAGCCGGCATATAACATACCTTGGATGAACTTTAAAAGGATGCTAATGGAGAAGTACTGTCCTAGGGAGGAAGTACAGAGGATGGAAAACGAATTTTGGAACCATGCTATGGTTGGATTAGATAACGAGAAATACACTACTCGTTTTCATGAGCTGACAAGGCTAGTTCCTCGTATGGTGGATACGGAGGAGAAGTTAGTGGAAAGGTACTGCTATGGATTGTCACCTGACATCCGAAGATTGGTGGCCGCTTTTAACCCCATGACTTTACAGGCGGCAGTTAGTGCGACAAATCGGATGGTGATAGATTTAAAAAGAACCGCTGGTTCTTCTGTTGGAACTGAGGTGGTCAAGCGAAGAAATGATCAAGCCTCTGGTAGTGGTTTTGGAAATGGTGGGAATGGCAAGAGGTTTAAAGCTGCCAGAAACTTTGCAGTGGTCCCCCAGAATATTAATAGAAACCCGGGCGCAGACGGAAGATGTAACAAGTGTGGCATGCGTCATATAGGAAATTGTCCTACTTGCTACCGTTGTAAAAGAACGGGACATCAGGCAAAGTTCTGTAGGGAAAAGATACCAAATCAGTGCTACGAGTGTGGAAGCGAGAATCATATGCGACCCGCTTGTCCACGACTTAATCTGAACCCGAACAATAATGCTATAGTTCCAGTAAGGAACAATGTGGGGAACAACCAGGCTAGAAATCAAGGAGGCCGAGGTAGAGGCCGAGTTTTTGCTTTGGATGCTGCTGATGCACGACGTGATCCCAACGTTGTGATAGGTACATTCATACTCAATAATCATTATGTTTTTATATTATTCGACTCCGGTGCTGATAAAAGTTTCATATCCTTAGAATTTAAGTCTCGTTTTGGTATAGTAGCTACCCCCATGAAAGATACTTATGTTGTCGAATATGCAAACGGTCAAAAATATATTGCTAGAGATCATTTAGTAGATTGTAGTTTGGTATTAGCCGGTAAAACTTTTAAAATTGACCTAATCCCCATAGAACTAAGCAGTTTTGATGTGATTGTTGGTATGGACTGGTTGTCTAAGGTTAGAGCTAATATAAGTTGTCATGAGAAAATTGTTAGAATACCTCTACAGAATAACGAAACCCTAGAAGTGCAAGGAGATAAGGCAGGAAAGAAATTGATCTTAGTATCGGCAATAAAAGCTAATAAATATTTACAAAAAGAACACCCTGCTTTCTTAGCATTTGTAGTAGAAAGAAAACCAAAGGGGAAAGAAATGCAAGATATTCCTGTAGTTAGAGATTTTCCGGAGGTGTTTCCTGAAGATTTGACGGGACTTCCACCTCACAGACCAGTAGAGTTTGGAATAGATTTGATTCCTGGAGCTGCACCCGTGGCCAAGGCACCCTATCGTCTTGCGCCATCAGAAATGCAAGAATTGTCCGAACAACTTCAAGAGTTGTTAGCTAAAGGACTAATTCGTCCAAGTTCATCACCTTGGGGAGCTCCAATCCTATTTGTGAAGAAGAAAGACGGCTCTATGCGGATGTGTATTGATTACAGAGAATTGAACAAGTTGACTGTCAAGAACAGGTACCCTTTGCCTCGTATTGACGACTTGTTTGACCAATTGGAAGGTGCATCACACTTTTCCAAGATCGATCTCAGGTCTGGGTATCATCAACTCAGAGTCAGAGAGACAGACATTCCTAAAACAGCTTTCAGAACTCGTTATGGGCATTATGAGTTTTTGGTTATGCCATTTGGCTTAACCAATGCACCTGCTGTGTTTATGGACCTAATGAATCGAGTATGTCGACCGTATCTTGACAAGTTTGTCATTGTATTTATTGACGACATACTGATATACTCAAGGAATAAAGACGAACATGAAGGTCATCTGAGAACCATTCTGCAACTGCTCAAGGATCAGAAGTTGTACGCGAAATTCTCAAAATGTGAATTCTGGATTAGGGAAGTACACTTCTTGGGTCATGTAGTGAACAGGGATGGGATCCACGTAGATCCATCTAAGATTGAAGCAATAAAGAAGTGGGAAGCCCCAAAGACTCCGACAGAAATCCGCCAGTTTCTTGGATTGGCTGGATATTACAGAAGATTTATTGAGAATTTCTCAAAAGTTGCTCAACCCTTGACGTTGTTGACCCAAAAGGCCAAGGAATTTATTTGGCAGGATGCCCAGGAAGAAGCATTTCAAACGTTGAAAGACAAGCTATGTAATGCTCCTATTTTAGCGTTACCGAATGGAATTGAAAACTTCGTAGTATACTGTGATGCATCACATCAGGGAATGGGATGTGTGCTTATGCAGGAAGGTAAGGTCATTGCTTACGCTTCTAGACAGCTCAAGATCCACGAAAAGAATTACACAACCCACGATCTTGAACTCGGAGCGGTTGTTTTTGCCTTAAAGATTTGGAGGCACTATTTATATGGTACAAAGTGTACGGTATTCACAGATCACAAAAGTCTTCAGCATATCTTCGATCAGAAAATGCTGAATATGCGACAAAGACGATGGGTAGAATTACTGAGTGATTATGATTGTGAACTCAAATATCATCCCGGTAAAGCAAATGTTGTTGCTGACGCGCTGAGTAGAAAAGATAGAATTTCACTATCTGTCATAACAAGAGCAAGTTCTTACCTTGGCTCATCCTTAAGGGATAGAGTGTTGGATGATCAGAATGAGGCCTTACAACCAGGGCGTATTGAGAAGGAAGCCTTGTGGGATGCTGAACGGTTATTTGAATTGGATGGTGATGGGATCCGACATGTCAAGGGCAGAGTGTGGATTCCCAAGTATAATGGACTTAGAGAACTCTTGATGAACGAGAGTCATCGATCTAAGTATTCAATCCATCCTGGTGCTGACAAAATGTATCATGGGTTAAAGGATTTTTATTGGTGGCCTGGTATGAAAAGAGATATTGCCACGTATGTTTCAAAGTGTTTAAATTGTTCAATGGTTAAGGCAGAGCACCAAAAGCCTTCTGGGCTGCTCCAGCAACCCCAGATTCCTGACTGGAAATGGGAACAGATTACTATGGACTTCATTAACAAAGTTGCCTCGAACCTTGAAGGGTTACGATACTATTTGGGTCATTGTTGACCGATTGACGAAGTCTGCACACTTCATTCCCATACGGGAGAATTGGAAAATAAAGAAATTGTCTCAATTATATATCGAGAAGATCGTGTCACTTCATGGCGTTCCTGTGTCTATTATCTCGGATCGTGATGGTCGTTTTACTTCACAATCATGGAGATATTTTCAAGACGCCTTAGGCACTCAGTTGAAATTGAGTACGGCTTACCATCCACAGACGGACGGGCAAAGTGAGCGTACCATTCAGACGTTAGAAGACATGCTTCGGGCATGTGTTATCGATTTCAAAGGTAGTTGGGATACCTTTTTGCCGTTAGCTGAGTTTTCATATAATAACAGCTATCACTCAAGCATTAAATGTGCGCCTTTTGAGGCTTTGTACGGACGAAAATGTAGATCGCCTGTTTGTTGGCTAGATGCTGGTGAGCGTCGTTTGTACAAGTATGGTTGGTTCAGAAGACTACTGACCAGATTGTTGAAATTAGGGCACGGCTGAAGGCGGCTCAGGATCGCCAGAAGAGCTATGCAGATCGTAGAAGGAAACCCCTTGAGTTTCAAGTGGGTGATAAAGTTATGTTAAAAGTGTCACCTTGGAAGGGCACTGCACGCTTTGGCGTAAGAGGAAAACTTAGTCCTCGTTATATCGGACCATTCGAAATTGTTCGAAGGATTGGTTCCGTGGCTTATAAGCTCGATTTACCCCAGGAGCTTGAACATGTTCATCCCACATTTCATATATCGAATCTGAAGAAATGTTTAACTGATGAAACGTTGGTTGTACCTGTGGAAGAGTTGCAAGTAAATGACTCTCTCCAATTTGTAGAGGAGCCTGTTGAAATTTTAGACCAACAGCTCAAACAGCTTAGACGAAGTCGTATCAAGTTGGTCAAAGTTCGTTGGAACTCAAAGCACGGACCAGACTTGACTTGGGAACGTGAGGATTATATGAGGAATAAGTATCCCCATCTTTTTACTAAGCAAGACTTGATTTCGGGACGAAATCCTTAGAAGTCGGGGATGCTGTGACAACTCGTGATTAATTAACATCGGGTTAGTCCTAATCTCGATCATTATTTATAATTTCGTCTAATTTAGAGATTATGACGTGGAAATTATTAGTTAATTGAACATTTGATATAGTTCAATTAGACGTATCCTTATGACGTAGACTATTAGCTATTTAGACGAATGCCGAGTCTTAAAATGACGTTAAATAAAGATTTAAATGTTATAATTGAACACAGTAATTAGACTGTCTAAACGAAATACTTCTAAAAGTTTAGTTTATTTAATTTTATTGGCTTGTCTTAACAAAAATGAGACGAGGGAAAATATCTTTACTTTACATTTTGACTTTTAGGTCAAACGGTAATTAATCGTAAGCATTTTACCAAATTAAGGGTATTAAAAATATCAAAAAGAAGCCACATGGGCTTAATTTTGTTTGAAAGGCTGGGAGGGAAACAACAAACCCCCCCATCACCCCCCCCTGACATAACACCCCCCCCCCCCCCCCCCCCCCCCCCCCCCCCCCCCCCCCCCCCCCCCCCCCCCCCCCCCCCCCCCCCCCCCCCCCCCCCCCCCCCCCCCCCCCCCCCCCCCCCCCCCCCCCCCCCCCCCCCCCCCCCCCCCCCCCCCCCCCCCCCCCCCCCCCCCCCCCCCCCCCCCCCCCCCCCCCCCCCCCCCCCCCCCCCCCCCCCCCCCCCCCCCCCCCCCCCCCCCCCCCCCCCCCCCCCCCCCCCCCCCCCCCCCCCCCCCCCCCCCCCCCCCCCCCCCCCCCCCCCCCCCCCCCCCCCCCCCCCCCCCCCCCCCCCCCCCCCCCCCCCCCCCCCCCCCCCCCCCCCCCCCCCCCCCCCCCCCCCCCCCCCCCCCCCCCCCCCCCCCCCCCCCCCCCCCCCCCCCCCCCCCCCCCCCCCCCCCCCCCCCCCCCCCCCCCCCCCCCCCCCCCCCCCCCCCCCCCCCCCCCCCCCCCCCCCCCCCCCCCCCCCCCCCCCCCCCCCCCCCCCCCCCCCCCCCCCCCCCCCCCCCCCCCCCCCCCCCCCCCCCCCCCCCCCCCCCCCCCCCCCCCCCCCCCCCCCCCCCCCCCCCCCCCCCCCCCCCCCCCCCCCCCCCCCCCCCCCCCCCCCCCCCCCCCCCCCCCCCCCCCCCCCCCCCCCCCCCCCCCCCCCCCCCCCCCCCCCCCCCCCCCCCCCCCCCCCCCCCCCCCCCCCCCCCCCCCCCCCCCCCCCCCCCCCCCCCCCCCCCCCCCCCCCCCCCCCCCCCCCCCCCCCCCCCCCCCCCCCCCCCCCCCCCCCCCCCCCCCCCCCCCCCCCCCCCCCCCCCCCCCCCCCCCCCCCCCCCCCCCCCCCCCCCCCCCCCCCCCCCCCCCCCCCCCCCCCCCCCCCCCCCCCCCCCCCCCCCCCCCCCCCCCCCCCCCCCCCCCCCCCCCCCCCCCCCCCCCCCCCCCCCCCCCCCCCCCCCCCCCCCCCCCCCCCCCCCCCCCCCCCCCCCCCCCCCCCCCCCCCCCCCCCCCCCCCCCCCCCCCCCCCCCCCCCCCCCCCCCCCCCCCCCCCCCCCCCCCCCCCCCCCCCCCCCCCCCCCCCCCCCCCCCCCCCCCCCCCCCCCCCCCCCCCCCCCCCCCCCCCCCCCCCCCCCCCCCCCCCCCCCCCCCCCCCCCCCCCCCCCCCCCCCCCCCCCCCCCCCCCCCCCCCCCCCCCCCCCCCCCCCCCCCCCCCCCCCCCCCCCCCCCCCCCCCCCCCCCCCCCCCCCCCCCCCCCCCCCCCCCCCCCCCCCCCCCCCCCCCCCCCCCCCCCCCCCCCCCCCCCCCCCCCCCCCCCCCCCCCCCCCCCCCCCCCCCCCCCCCCCCCCCCCCCCCCCGATTGAAATGGCGAAATGGTTGGCGAAATGTAATGTTTCCAGGTCTATTGCACTTGTGGAAACTTGTTATAATGAAAGAAATTGTGTCGAAAACGATTTGGGCTTTTTCTGCACTGGGAGCTGCTGGTGCTGGCTGCAGAACCTGGCCACTGCGGCGCAGTGGCATGGGTTAGCCCCACTGCGGCGCAGTGTCCATAATCTGGTCTGGTCTCGACTTAGGCCACTGCGGCGCAGTGAGCTTGGATATAGCTCACTGCGGCGCAGTGTAAACCCTCGGAGAATATTGTTGTTGGCTGACTGCGGCGCAGTGGGGTGAAACTTTTCCCACTGCGGCGCAGTGTTAGGTTGCTGGAATGTTTGACATTTCTAGTTTTTGGCAACTTGAACGTTGGGACTTGGTGAATATCGAATGGTACTTTAGACTACCTTAAAATGAAAATTTCATTGATTTTGCCAACAAAAAGTTAAATAAAATGAAAGTTTAAATCACACTTGGTCGTGGCATTCTAGGGTCTATAGCTAAGTAGTGGTACGAAGGATACTCGTCGTCAAGGATTTGATCCTCATATTTGGTAATGATATCATAGGTTTTGGATAACCAGGAGAATTGACTGTGGATCTTCTCGAGCTACATTATACCTTTTAGCATTTAGATCGCTAAGGTGAGTTTATGGCGCCCTTTTCCTTTTACTTTGGGCCTGAAAAGCATGTACGGTTGTATACACTATTTATTAAATAAATGATTGTTTTTGTGTATGCCATGTGATATGGATGCTTAAATCATTTGACTTAAATTTGCCATGTTGGGCTGTCGAAAATGTGTATACGTGTCATTTATTAAATGTTGAATGAAATGACGTTGAATTGCCGAGTGATGGCTGATTAAATGGTTTCTTGTGTTTGACAAACTAAAATGTTTCCCCTATTGGTTGTATTGTCGGATCTAGATATACTGATTGACGTGATATAAGATGAGTTCGGATTTGATATACTGACTATCTTGTTATAAATTGTGATATAAGAGTTGTCAGATCTAGATATCTCGACTGTCTTGGCTACGGTCCGCACCCATTTAGAACGGAAACCTGTGCGAGGCATATTGACTGTCATATGCTGTCATCAGATCTAGATATACTGATTGACGTGATATAAGATGAGTTTGGATTTGATATACCGACTATCTTATTTTAAATTTTGATATATGACGTGTCCAGATTTAGATATACTGGCAGTCTTGTTATGAAATAAAAGAGATGAGTCAGATTTGATATACTGACTATCTTGTTATAAATTGTGATATAAGAGTTGTCAGATCTAGATATACTGATTGACGTGATATAAGATGAGTTCGGATTTGATATACTGACTATCTTGTTATAAATTGTGATATAAGTGAGTTGTCAGATTTGATATACTGACTATCTTGTTATAAATTGTGATATAAGATGAGTTGGATTTGATATACTGACTATCTTGTTATAAATTGTGATATAAGATGAGTTGTCAGATTTGATATACTGACTATCTTGTTATAAATTGTGATATAAGATGAGTTGGATTTGATATACTGACTATCTTGTTATAAATTGTGATATAAGATGAGTTGTCAGATTTGATATACTGACTATCTTGTTATAAATTGTGATATAAGAGAGTTGTCAGATTGATATACTGACTATCTTGTTATAAATCGTGATATAAGATGAGTTCGGATTTGATATACTGACTATCTTGTTATAAATTGTGATATAAGAGTTGTCAGATCTAGATATACTGATTGACGTGATATAAGATGAGTTCGGATTTGATATACTGACTATCTTGTTATAAATTGTGATATAAGAGTTGTCAGATCTAGATATACTGATTGACGTGATATAAGATGAGTTCGGATTTGATATACTGACTATCTTGTTATAAATTGTGATATAAGTGAGTTGTCAGATTTGATATACTGACTATCTTGTTATAAATCGTGATATAAGATGAGTTCGGATTTGATATACTGACTATCTTGTTATAAATTGTGATATAAGAGTTGTCAGATCTAGATATACTGATTGACGTGATATAAGATGAGTTCGGATTTGATATACTGACTATCTTGTTATAAATTGTGATATAAGAGTTGTCAGATCTAGATATACTGATTGACGTGATATAAGATGAGTTCGGATTTGATATACTGACTATCTTGTTATAAATTGTGATATAAGTGAGTTGTCAGATTTGATATACTGACTATCTTGTTATAAATTGTGATATAAGATGAGTTGGATTTGATATACTGACTATCTTGTTATAAATTGTGATATAAGATGAGTTGGATTTGATATACTGACTATCTTGTTATAAATTGTGATATAAGATGAGTTGGATTTGATATACTGACTATCTTGTTATAAATTGTGATATAAGATGAGTTGTCAGATTTGATATACTGACTATCTTGTTATAAATTGTGATATAAGAGAGTTGTCAGATTTGATATACTGACTATCTTGTTATAAATTGTGATATAAGATGAGTTGTCAGATTTGATATACTGACTATCTTGTTATAAATTGTGATATAAGAGAGTTGGATTTGATATACTGACTATCTTGTTATAAATTGTGATATAAGAGAGTTGTCAGATTTGATATACTGACTATCTTGTTATAAATTGTGATATAAGATGAGTTGGATTTGATATACTGACTATCTTGTTATAAATTGTGATATAAGATGAGTTGTCAGATTTGATATACTGACTATCTTGTTATAAATTGTGATATAAGATGAGTTGGATTTGATATACTGACTATCTTGTTATAAATTGTGATATAAGATGAGTTGGATTTGATATACTGACTATCTTGTTATAAATTGTGATATAAGATGAGTTGTCAGATTTGATATACTGACTATCTTGTTATAAATTGTGATATAAGATGAGTTGGATTTGATATACTGACTATCTTGTTATAAATTGTGATATAAGATGAGTTGTCAGATTTGATATACTGACTATCTTGTTATAAATTGTGATATAAGAGAGTTGTCAGATTTGATATACTGACTATCTTGTTATAAATTGTGATATAAGATGAGTTGTCAGATTTGATATACTGACTATCTTGTTATAAATTGTGATATAAGATGAGTTGGATTTGATATACTGACTATCTTGTTATAAATTGTGATATAAGAGTTGTCAGATCTAGATATACTGATTGACGTGATATAAGATGAGTTCGGATTTGATATACTGACTATCTTGTTATAAATTGTGATATAAGTGAGTTGTCAGATTTGATATACTGACTATCTTGTTATAAATTGTGATATAAGATGAGTTGTCAGATTTGATATACTGACTATCTTGTTATAAATTGTGATATAAGAGAGTTGTCAGATCTAGATATACTGACAGTATTTTTCTATCAAGAAAGAGTCAAGTAACACTACTACACGTTACACATTTCTTAAATAACATTCGCTACACGTTTTATATTTCTTAAATAAAATCCACCATGTATGTAAATATTTTGTTCCTTGGTTTCCCTTGTAAATAAAAGCGAATGGCATGATGAGATGTAACTCACCAAAACATGAGGAACTCTCAACTAACCTCATCCTTGTTCCCCTTGCTTCTTCTAACACTTTCTTTTTCGGTTTCATGGGGAGCACTATCCTCCATTCTTGAGGTCACACGTGACGGTGGAGATTTCATTAGCTGTGTTGAATCGACCTCCAATAACTTTACTGCAATATCTCAGCTCATTTATACCCCAGTCAACTCTTCTTTCTTACCTATTTGGGAAGCTAGACTGAGAGACCTTAGATTGATTAATAAATCCTCCACTCCTAAACCGTCAATCATTGTGACTCCGGACAACGAAATCCAGGTCCGAACGACTCTTTTATGTAGCAAGAGATACGGATACGAGCTGAGAGTCAGGTCCGGTGGTCATGACTTTGAGGGCCTTTCGTCCATTGCTGATGTTCCATTTGTTATGCTTGATCTCAATAGAATGAGATCTGTGGACGTTGATGTTGGAAACAAAACCGCATGGGTCCAAGGTGGCGCGGTACTTGGTGAAGTCTACTACGCTATTAGTAACAAGACCAATAGCTTGTTTTTTCCAGGTGGTATTTGCTCTACAGTTGGTGTTGGTGGGTTCTTAAGTGGAGGTGGTTATGGAAACCTTATTAGAAAATATGGTACTGGCGCTGATAATGTTATTGATGCTCGATTCATGAACATCGACGGTGTTATTCTAAAGAGGAAGTCGATGGGCGAAGATTTGTTTTGGGCGATTCGTGGTGGTGGAGCTTCTAGCTTCGGAATCATTCTGGCATGGAAACTAAGGTTGGTTCCCGTGCCAGAATTGGTAACAGTTTTCTTAGTGACCAGAACTTTAGAAGAAGGTGCAACAGAAATCTTACATAAATTTCAATATGCTATACCAAATGGTGATCGTAATTTAAGCATAAGAGTTACGATATCTAGTGCTTTTATTGGCAATACAACTACGCAAACCATAAATATTATGTTTCTAGGGTTTTATGAGGGTAAAATTGACACGTTGCTTCCGTTGATGAACAAAACGCTCCCGGAGCTTAACCTCACACGAGGAGATTGCGAAGAAGTGACAATGGCCCAATCATCAATTGTATTTAATGGCTTACCGAGCAACACCCCACTTGAGTTTCTTCGGTCTCGAGTTACCAACATTCCGTTGAACGCTAAAAACAAGCTAGACTATGTACGAACACCTATTCCCATACATGGGCTAAAAAAGATTTGGACAAAGCTGTTTGAAAACGATGTTGGAACGGGGATTCTTATCATGCACCCTTTTGGTGGAAGGAATGATGAGATTTCAGAGACTGCAATTCCATATCCTCATAGAAACGGGGTGTTGTATCAGTTTCACCAATTAGCCCGTATTTCTGATCAAGCATCAGACACAACGCCAACATCACTTCAACGTATAAATTGGTTAAGATCCTTCAATGATTTTATAGCGCCTTATGTGTCAAGGAACCCAAGGGAGGCATATTCCAACTACAAAGATCTTGACTTGGGTTTTGAAGCTGGTTCTTATGAGCAAGCAAGAGTTTGGGGAGAGAGATACTGGAAAAGACAACTTTAAGAAGTTGATTAGCATAAAAGCAATGGTTGATCCAGAGAATTTCTTTAGATATCCACAAAGCATACCAGTTTTCTCAAATTATTTATCGGAGAAGTGATTGGTCTTAAGGAACCTTATGCAACTCTTTGATAATATATACATGCTCGACAACCTACCAATTCTATGTTGTTTCCCCTTATGCTTTCCTATGCACATATATGAATAAACAATAAGCAACAAAACTTCAAGGTTCAGTTTATGTTTAATCTTTTGTCACACGAGTAAACATGGGATTAAGTCTTTGGGATATACTCGTAATAAACTATACATGACTGTTTATGACGTTTAATGAACAACTCGAGTGTACAATGCATATCAATAAACCAGGGTTTTTGTTACATGTATTGTAATCGTGTAGGAAATATGTATATTCTCACATCATGGGCAAGTAAGAATCCTAGGAGGCGATTTGTTTTTTGCCCTAAAGTAAGTTTATTAATTTTGCTCTAATTTTTTTTATGAAATTAGTTTAGGGTTCATGTAATCTAAATTAATTGTTGATAAAAGTTGGCTTTTCATTTAGGTCAAAAGTGGGTCTTGTAAAAGATTACCTTTATTGATGAAAAACTTCCAAATCAATAATACAAGGAATTGATGTATTGATTGTTATTGTGCACGCCACTAGTGGTGATCAAAACGCAAGCTCGCTCGTAAAAACCGAAGAACCGTCCCATTATAAGCACGAACCCGGTAAATCCCCGTTATAATCGGTCTGGTTACACGCCTTACTGTTAGTATATGATCACGTAAAAATGAACGTATGTCCAGAAATGATTTAAGCCTACGGGGTCACACGTCTCGACACAAATGTATTTAATATTAATTAATATATTTAATGTATTTAATTAATATGATCACGATTTCAATTAACGAGTGGTCGTTAAAAACTAACGGTTACTAGCTAACGGCGTTAGTTAAGGAGGACTTAATTTGTAATTAGGAGATTCTAGAAGTTTCCTAATTTTAATTAAAAGGGGGGCCGGTTTTTGTTAATGGTTTTAAACCATTAACTTAACTTGTTTTTCTAATATACTAATCCTAGTTTGTATCAAATACTAATCCTAATTTGTATCAAACACGAAAAAGGGTTTAGAGTGATTATAAAAAGGGAAAAACAAAGCTCCTCCCCAACTTCTTCTTCTCCTCTTCTTTCTCTTATTTTGGCCGTAGCTAGTTCCTAAGGGAATTTCGGTTTTAGTTGTTTGACAAATCAAAGAGAGAAAGCCAAGTGTTTGCGGTTCGTGATCAAGTACTAGCATACGTACATCCGTGTGTCGTGTGTGCAAACGTAGAGGGATTTACTTCAAATCCTCATAAAGTTTCTTACTTTATTTTTCTTCAAATCAAAGGTACATGTTTCTATCCTTGGTTAATTAATTAATTACATAGATTAATTTTCCGCTGCGCGCTTTGTGATTTAATTTGATAATTTGTTATATAACCCAACAGTGGTATCACGGCCTACTATGTGATGATTAATTACCAAAAAGATCAAAATTTGAGGGGGGTTAGGGTTTTATATTTTTTTTGAATTTTATGTAATTCTTTTGATTATTTTATTAATTAATTTGTTTAATTGTAATAAAATAATGAAAAAAAAATATATAATTTTTTTTTTATTTTCGAAATCAGATCTGGAATAAATAAAAAATTTTTTTTTTTACCCTAATTCCAAGTTTTGATCTTTAAGCATTATTATATGATAATTGCATGCGTTTATGATGTACCTTTTAATTATTTAATTGTTAAATAGAAGTAAAAATCATGAATTTTTCATGCAAATTATTCATGATTATTACTTAGATATATTGATATGAAATCTTGATCATTAGGGTTAATTATGCTAGATAATTGAATAATTAATTGTGTGACAATGTGATTATGTTTTGTGAAAGTTCCTGCTTGACACCAGTTCACTAAAAAAATCATAACTAATCAACCGTAAGGAGTTGGAAGCTGAAATCTTTACAGTAGATGCTTGACTCATAAGGCTACAACTTTTATGTTTTATTATAAGCCCAGTTCGGCCTTCTTCAGGGCCAGATTTGGTCGTGAAGCTGCTGGATTTTCCAGATCAGCATCTTAAATTTATGGTAGATAATTTGTTATAGAAATTTTGGCTTACGCAATCAAGGCAACTTGATGTATGTGGTTTCTTTCCATATGAAAGAGGAGCCAATCTTATACCATAGTGACCAAATTAGGTTGATTACCTTAATTGTTAAGTTGTAAATTTAGTAAGTTTAATTTTGCCTTTTTATGAAAATTGTGTGCAAAATTGTTTTTGGAAAAATAAACTTGACTAAATATATCGAAATAAGATTTTGTTTATAAAATTGGTGCCCTAAAATCAAAAGATACACCGGCTCACCCATTTGAACAAACTCTAAGAGAGGTATAAGTCGGAGTGCGCTAGCCTCCTAAAAGGGCAGGTTTTTAAATCGCGTTTATCGCATACCTTTGCCCTTGCGCTTCTTTGTGAGTTCAAATGGAACTACCGAGCTCTTTTGTATTTAAAGGCAATAAAAATGAGTTTTATAAACACATTATGTTTAGAAGATATGCATGAATCTTTAAACATAACTTTTTGATCACACATCAAATTGATTGACCCAATAAACTTAAGCCATTTGCCATCCAACTTGAAAAGGACACTTGTGGCTGTTGTTTTACTCACTGGTACACAGTGGTGAAATGGCAGTTACATGGCAAATCCCACTCACTGGTACACAGTGGTGGACAAATTTGCGCGTTCTTGGTTGGACGACTTAAAGCGAGTTAAGCGGTGAGACCTTGACCCGTGGCAAAAGATGGGACAAAACATGACTACAAATCGCTTGATGAATCAAGTGTCATTTGTAGGTCTCATTCTTACTAGGAATTGCACATGTAATGCAATTACTGCTCGTCACTTACCTTTTGAGTGCAATCATTTCTAGCAGATCAACTGATGAAATGATTGTATGTCAATTGGATCCTAGCCTTAATGAAATTAATTGTTTATTTTATAAACATTGGGTAATTGATTTCTTAAGGATTTATTATCGAAAATACTGATTTTTGAACTTAATCTGTTTTGTAGATGGCAATGAATCCTTCCACAAACACCAATGCTTTTCGGCAAATGTTTGAGAGAGAAAAGCTTAATGGATCAAATTTCAATGACTGGTATCGTCAACTGAGAATTGTTCTAAGAGTTGAGGAACGCATGGATGTCATTGAAAGGCAATGGCCAACCGAACCAAGTGCTGAATCCACAGCAGCTGAAAAAGCTGAATATAGGATTCAGTACACTAGATTCAATGAAGTTTGTTGTTTGATGCTTGCGAGCATGTCTCCCTAGCTTCAAAAACAATTCGAGCTCTACACTCCATATGATATGATCACAGAACTTAAATCCTTGTATGAAAAACAAGCTGGAGTGGAACTGTTCGACTTAGTCGTGGAACTCCATGACATGAAACTTGAATCTGGAAAATCGGTTAGCAGTCATGTGCTCAAGATGAAGAGCATTTTTGACAAATTGGATTCGATGGAGTACGCTTATCATAAAGAGGTAAAAGTTGGCATGATTTTCAAATCCCTTTCGAAGGAATATGAGGGTTTTGTGCAAAATTATACCATGCACTCTATGAAAAAAGCGTCAATGAACTTCATGCTATGCTCATTGAATATGAGAAGACGATTCCAAAGAAGGCCAATGACCCAAATGTTCTTATGATAAGAGGGGGTCGGATCCAGAAAGCTAAGAAATCGCACCAAGCTAAAGGCAAGTTTGATGGTAAAGGCAAGGGTAAGCAAGCTGCTAATCCCCCCAAACCAAAGAAAACCCCTCCGGCTAAGAAAGAGCATCCGGCTAAAGACCAGACCTGTCATCATTGTAATGAAGTCGGGCACTGGAAGAGGAACTGTCCCAAGTATCTTGCCGAGTTGAATGTGAAGAAGAAGCAAGCTAGCGTTGCTAGTACTTCAGGTATCTTCACCATTGAATTATTTTCCTTTACTAAGCGTAAATCATGGGTTTATGACACTGGCTGTGGAACTCATATCTGTAATGAATTACAGGCACTTAGGAAAAGGAGGAAGCTGAAGCCCGGAGCTTTGCAGCTGTTCGTGGGCAATGGTTTACCAGCACCTGTTGAAGCTATTGGAGAATATCATTTAGTTCTTCCTTCCGTTTAATTATTGTTTTAGACAATTGTCATTATGCACCTTCTATTACTAGAGGTGTAGTTTCAGTTTCTTTGTTGAAATACAACGGATTCATTAATGTTTTTAATGATTATGGTATTTCAGTTTCTAAAAATAATGTTCATTATTTTGATGCTATTGCTTGTGATGGTATTTATAAAATTGATATGCGTGGTTGTGATTCAAATAATTCAATGTATAATGTTAGCAAAAGAGCCAAGACTAACTTGGACTCTACTTATCTGTGGCACTGTCGTCTTGGACACATTGGCAAAAGTCGCATTGAAAGACTTCAACGTGAAGGGATTTTACAATTAAATGATGAATCATTTGATAAATGCGAGTCATGTGTTTCCGGCAAAATGACAAGAAAACCTTTTCTGAATAAACCAGAAAGGGCTAAAGATCTTCTTGGACTCATTCATACCGATGTTTGCGGCCCATTTAGACATGTGTCAAGAAAAGGAGCTAGCTACTTCATAACTTTTACGGATGATTTCAGTCGTTATGGTTATGTTTACTTGCTTAAACATAAGCATGAAGTGTTTGAAACATTCAAAGAGTTTAAAAATGAAGTAGAAAATCAACTCGGCAAAACCATCAAGATTCTTCGTTCGGATCGAGGTGGTGAATACTTAAGCCAAGAGTTTAAGGATTATCTGAAAGCGTGTGGAATTGTCCAACAGCTTACTCCTCCATACACTCCTCAACATAATGGAGTGTCAGAAAGGAGAAATCGAACCTTGCTAGACATGGTGAGATCTATGATGACCCTTACGACTCTCCCATTTTCGTTTTGGGATTATGCTCTTGAGACTGCTGTACGCATTCTCAATATGGTTCCAACCAAGAAGGTTGACAAGACACCATATGAATTATGGCATGGAAATGTTCCTAATCTGTCTTACTTAAGAGTCTGGGGATGTGAGGCACTTGTGAAGCGCGATACACCTGACAAACTTGAACCCAGAACTACTAAGTGCATCTTTGTCGGATACCCTAAGGAAACGATGGGTTACGACTTCTATGATCCCATCAAAAACACTGTTCGCGTTGCTCGATACGCTGAATTCTTTGAGAAGAAATTAGCTCAAGAGAACAGTGGGAGGGTTGTAGAACTTGATGAGACTCAAGAAGAAGATGTGTCACCTTCTGAAGCTCCTAGCAATCATCAACTTGGGGGGGGGAATGTTCAAAGTGATGAACCTCAAGTCGATGATGATGAAGTGATTCCACTTCGTAGGTCCGAAAGGACAAGACGTCCTACTGACAGATTATGTCTGATGGTAGAAGAAAACGTTTTAGGAGATCTCGATGAGCCTCCGAATTTCAAAGCTGCATTATCAGATCCAGAATCTGAAAAATGGCTTGAAGCTACGAAGGTGGAAATGAAATCCATGAAAGACAATCAAGTCTGGAACTTGGTTGATCTTCCACAAAATGCTCAAACTGTTGGGTGTAAGTGGATCTTCAAGAAGAAGACGGACATGGATGGAAATATACACACCTATAAAGCTCGTCTCGTGGCGAAAGGTTATACTCAACGTTTCGGTGTTGACTATGATGAGACCTTTTCTCCAGTTGTGGACATTAGAGCTATTAGGATTCTCTTAGCCATAACTGCGTACTATGACTTTGAGATATGGCAAATGGATGTTAAGACTGCTTTCTTAAATGGTTACTTGGATGAAGAGGTCTATATGGATCAACCTGAAGGTTTTATTGATCCAAAACATCCCAACAAAGTATGCAAGCTTCAAAGGTCAATTTATGGACTAAAGCAAGCATCACGAAGTTGGAACAAGCGGTTTGATGAAGAAATCAAAAAGTTTGGTTTCGTTCAAAATCCCGATGAGCCATGTGTATATCGCAAAGCTAGTGGGAGTAATGTTACTTTCCTTATATGTTGATGACATATTGATCATAGGAAAACACATTCCCATGTTGCAAGATGTTAAATCCCATCTTGGAAAGTGTTTTGCCATGAAAGATTTAGGAGAAGCGGCATTTATTCTTGGAATCAAGATCTACCGAGATAGATCAAAGCGATTAATTGGACTAAGTCAAAGTGCTTATATTGATAAGGTCTTGAAGCGATTCAAGATGGAGAATTCTAAGCGTGGGTTTACACCTATGCAAGAAGGACTTAGTTTATCTGTCAAACAGGGTGCTACTACACCTAATGAGGTGGAGCGTATGCAAAGAGTTCCTTATGCTTCAGCTGTGGGATCTATTATGTATGCGGTTAGATGCACTAGACCCGATGTGGCGTTCGCGCAAAACGTCGTAAGCCGATATCAACAGAATCCAGGTGAAAGTCACTGGACTGCTGTTAAGAGCATTCTGAAGTACCTACGGGCTACTAAAGATATGTTTTTGGTGTATGGAGGAAATCCAGATTTAGAGCTCAAAGTGACCAGATACTGTGATGCTGGATTTCAAACTGATAGAGATGACACGAAGTCTCAGTCAGGATTCATCTTCGTTCTTAACGGAGGTGCTGTGGATTGGAAAAGCAAGAAGCAAACTACAGTTGCCATGTCTGCAACAGAGTCTGGGTACATTGCCGCCTCAGAAGTTGCAATGGAAGCATTCTGGATAAGGAAGTTCATTAGCGGGCTTGACGTGATCCCCTCAAGTGACTTACCCACTGATATGTACTGTGATAATACTGGTGCATTAATCATTGCCAACGAACCCGGAGTTCAGAAAGGTGCCAGACACTATGCTAGACGATATCACTATGTTCGTGAGCAAATCGAACTAGGGGAGATCAAATTACTCAAAGTTCACACAGATTTTAACTTAGCTGATCCTTTCACAAAAGCTTTGTCTAGGCCCAAGCTTGAAAGGCATGCCGAGGGCATAGGACTTAAATTAGCTAGTTATTTCATGTAAATCTGTTGTTTCGGTATTTGGATAAGGGATGTTAAACAATTTATATTTCTATAATGAAATAAAGTACTTGATATGTTTGATTTCATTTAATATTAATTGTATCCTATATTTGCATGTTTAATCCTTGAATATTTTAATAAATATTCTAAATTGTCCATTGTCGATTAATTATATGGGAATATAATTAAACTAAGACAAATCTGAGCGATTGGTTATATTCTTGTAATATATAATGGATGGTCCCACCAAACTCACATGATATCCATAGTTGATGCATATCGGACTACCCCACTAACGAATTTATTACTTTATGGATCGGTGTTATTAAGTAAAAATTCGTAAATGGTTACTTTATTGATCCTTTGACTTGAGATACAAGCAGGTCAGCATGTATAGATTGCACTTACTTGATATAGTTCTAACTCTCCTGAATAAGGGAGTACATAAAGGGCTATTTTCAGAAAGTGTATTGAAGTATGATGATTGACACGTGTAGTCAATACAGGATTTGTTCCTCCAACTGATAGTTGGAGAATGATACCACTGGGCCCCTCATTAGGACTAATTAAGATGTTTGCATGGTCGTGCCCAAATAAATCCAGATGGTTCTCGATTATATTTGGTAATCATTAATTAGTTATGGAATGAGAAACAGAATCGTTAAATCATGAAATGACATTGATCCATATTCATGTTTAACACGGTATCTGAACAAAGGGATGAATAAATGCCTTAACCATTTAAATATACTTTAAGAAACTATACTTAAATATTTCTTGGAGCATTGGCGTGTTGCTAGACGCTAACCAATGTTATTACCTTCATTTGTTACGAGCTCAAGTGGGAGCTGTTAGTATATGATCACGTAAAAATGAACGTATGTCCAGAAATGATTTAAGCCTACGGGGTCACACGTCTCGACACAAATGTATTTAATATTAATTAATATATTTAATGTATTTAATTAATATGATCACGATTTCAATTAACGAGTGGTCGTTAAAAACTAACGGTTACTAGCTAACGGCGTTAGTTAAGGAGGACTTAATTTGTAATTAGGAGATTCTAGAAGTTTCCTAATTATAATTAAAAGGGGGGCCGGTTTTTGTTAATGGTTTTAAACCATTAACTTAACTTGTTTTTCTAATATACTAATCCTAGTTTGTATCAAATACTAATCCTAATTTGTATCAAACACGAAAAAGGGTTTAGAGTGATTATAAAAAGGGAAAAACAAAGCTCCTCCCCAACTTCTTCTTCTCCTCTTCTTTCTCTTATTTTGGCCGTAGCTAGTTCCTAAGGGAATTTCGGTTTTAGTTGTTTGACAAATCAAAGAGAGAAAGCCAAGTGTTTGCGGTTCGTGATCAAGTACTAGCATACGTACATCCGTGTGTCGTGTGTGCAAACGTAGAGGGATTTACTTCAAATCCTCATAAAGTTTCTTACTTTATTTTTCTTCAAATCAAAGGTACATGTTTCTATCCTTGGTTAATTAATTAATTACATAGATTAATTTTCCGCTGCGCGCTTTGTGATTTAATTTGATAATTTGTTATATAACCCAACACTTACTTCCGCAAATATCGGGCCTCGGGTCGGTCCCGGGTTAAACCCGAGAAGCCTTATTAAATATGATAATCTGTTACGGAATGGTTTCCTAAATTTCTACCCTACAACCCACGTATAAATATTCATCTTAGTAATATTTTCCATGAATGAACTTACTAATTATATCCCAAATTTCCAATTGCATGATTAAGCTATTTTAAGGTATCACCGTATCACTCACTCTGTTCATAATGTATGATTAAAATACCATATTCAACATAAACAAACTTATCTCTGTTATTGTGAATATGTTTTTTGACGTGAAAGTATTAAGCCATTATATATAACGGATAGAAATATGATATAGCAAGCAAACTTATTACGAGTTGCAAAAGAAAACGTTCATTCTTGTTTTGCAAATGTTCGGGCTTCAGCCCAAACCGCACAAAACTCACCCGTTATCTAAACCAGACCGAGACCGATTCAGTGTAACATGGGCCGGTCCTCAGGTCATGTTTCGTGTACTTTGCAGGTTCATAATTGCATAAAAGGAGTTCATAATTGCATAAAAGGAGTCAAAGTAAAAGAGTGGTTGCGGCGCATTGAGCCACTTCTTCGACGGTTCCCGTACTCCCGGCCTGCCTTTCGTTGGTTATTAGCGGCATCCCGAAAACACCCGGGTCGAAATATGGCGATACAGAAACCTTTATAGGTTTTAGTCTAAGGTTCTTATGGCAAAAAAAGACAGACAACACACATTTTCACATTCTGTTTTTTAATATCAATCAATACAAAGATGCAACAGCCACCACAATCGCAACCCCAATAACCACCCACCTTAAACTCTGCTCCTGCTTTTGTTCCCAATGCTATCACTACTGAACAGATTCAAAAGGTTTATATGTTTTTGTTAGTATATATCATCACGTAAAAATGAACGTATGTCCGGAAAGCATTTAAGCCTACGGGGTCACACGCGTTGACACTTAGATATCCGGTAATATGTATATATTGTATCTACATATTTATAATCACCAAATTGAGAGAAATGATAATTGGACATTATTAACTAGATATGTTAATTAGAATTATTATTAATTAATAAATATGATTTATTAATTATTAAGTATTAATTAGTAATTAAATGTAATTATTAATTTAAAAGGGTCATAATTGCATAAAAGGAGTTCATAATTGCATAAAAGGAGTTCATAATTGCATAAAAGGAGTTCATAATTGCATAAAAGGAGTTCATAATTGCATAAAAGGAGTTCATAATTGCATAAAAGGAGTTCATAATTGCATAAAAGGAGTTCATAATTGCATAAAAGGAGTTCATAATTGCATAAAAGGAGTTCATAATTGCATAAAAGGAGTTCATAATTGCATAAAAGGAGTTCATAATTGCATAAAAGGGTTCATAATTGCATAAAAGGGTTCATAATTGCATAAAAGGAGTTCATAATTGCATAAAAGGAGTTCATAATTGCATAAAAGGAGTTCATAATTGCATAAAAGGAGTTCATAATTGCATAAAAGGAGTTCATAATTGCATAAAAGGAGTTCATAATTGCATAAAAGGAGTTCATAATTGCATAAAAGGAGTTCATAATTGCATAAAAGGAGTTCATAATTGCATAAAAGGAGTTCATAATTGCATAAAAGGAGTTCATAATTGCATAAAAGGGTTCATAATTGCATAAAAGGGTTCATAATTGCATAAAAGGAGTTCATAATTGCATAAAAGGGTTCATAATTGCATAAAAGGGTTCATAATTGCATAAAAGGAGTTCATAATTGCATAAAAGGAGTTCATAATTGCATAAAAGGAGTTCATAATTGCATAAAAGGAGTTCATAATTGCATAAAAGGAGTTCATAATTGCATAAAAGGAGTTCATAATTGCATAAAAGGGGTTCATAATTGCATAAAAGGAGTTCATAATTGCATAAAAGGAGTTCAAATTGCATAAAAGGGTTCATAATTGCATAAAAGGGTTCATAATTGCATAAAAGGAGTTCATAATTGCATAAAAGGAGTTCATAATTGCATAAAAGGAGTTCATAATTGCATAAAAGGAGTTCATAATTGCATAAAAGGAGTTCATAATTGCATAAAAGGAGTTCATAATTGCATAAAAGGAGTTCATAATTGCATAAAAGGAGTTCATAATTGCATAAAAGGAGTTCATAATTGCATAAAAGGAGTTCATAATTGCATAAAAGGAGTTCATAATTGCATAAAAGGAGTTCATAATTGCATAAAAGGGTTCATAATTGCATAAAAGGGTTCATAATTGCATAAAAGGAGTTCATAATTGCATAAAAGGAGTTCATAATTGCATAAAAGGAGTTCATAATTGCATAAAAGGAGTTCATAATTGCATAAAAGGAGTTCATAATTGCATAAAAGGAGTTCATAATTGCATAAAAGGAGTTCATAATTGCATAAAAGGAGTTCATAATTGCATAAAAGGAGTTCATAATTGCATAAAAGGAGTTCATAATTGCATAAAAGGAGTTCATAATTGCATAAAAGGGTTCATAATTGCATAAAAGGGTTCATAATTGCATAAAAGGAGTTCATAATTGCATAAAAGGAGTTCATAATTGCATAAAAGGAGTTCATAATTGCATAAAAGGAGTTCATAATTGCATAAAAGGAGTTCATAATTGCATAAAAGGAGTTCATAATTGCATAAAAGGAGTTCATAATTGCATAAAAGGAGTTCATAATTGCATAAAAGGAGTTCATAATTGCATAAAAGGAGTTCATAATTGCATAAAAGGAGTTCATAATTGCATAAAAGGGTTCATAATTGCATAAAAGGGTTCATAATTGCATAAAAGGAGTTCATAATTGCATAAAAGGGTTCATAATTGCATAAAAGGGTTCATAATTGCATAAAAGGAGTTCATAATTGCATAAAAGGAGTTCATAATTGCATAAAAGGAGTTCATAATTGCATAAAAGGAGTTCATAATTGCATAAAAGGAGTTCATAATTGCATAAAAGGAGTTCATAATTGCATAAAAGGAGTTCATAATTGCATAAAAGGAGTTCATAATTGCATAAAAGGAGTTCATAATTGCATAAAAGGGTTCATAATTGCATAAAAGGGTTCATAATTGCATAAAAGGAGTTCATAATTGCATAAAAGGAGTTCATAATTGCATAAAAGGAGTTCATAATTGCATAAAAGGAGTTCATAATTGCATAAAAGGAGTTCATAATTGCATAAAAGGAGTTCATAATTGCATAAAAGGAGTTCATAATTGCATAAAAGGAGTTCATAATTGCATAAAAGGAGTTCATAATTGCATAAAAGGAGTTCATAATTGCATAAAAGGAGTTCAAATTGCATAAAAGGGTTCTTAGAGTTCGTGTGTGCGATCGTAGAGAGGTTTTATTTTAAACCTTATTATAAAGTTTCTTGCTTTATTATCTTCAATTAAAGGTACATGCTTTCTTTCCTTGGTTAATTAATTAATTACATAGATTAATTTTTCGCTGCGTGCTTTGTGATTTAATTTGATAATTTGTTATATAACCCAACAGTTTTTTCTGTTTTAGTTATTCTTATTCAATGCTTATATTGTTTGCCTGATTTATTCATTGATTGCTTTTGACTACGTTTTACGCCCAACTTAATTTTTGGAAATAGCAAGTAATTGTTGTATTTGTAAATGGTTCAGAAATGGTCACAAGATACCTCGATTAAGTGGAGACTATGCATATGAAGTATAGCCAGTTCCATATAAGTTCAAAGGGCTTTTTGCTTGGAAAGTACCTCAACTTGTCACTTTTACTTTATTGAGGTCAAAAGAAAAAAATGTCCTATTGTGGGGATAAAAACCGGCAAAAACAACTATGTTGGGCTTTTACCGGCTGAGACATGACATGGAGACGGTAAACACTTACCTGGCAGCCATGTGTACAATAGAACTCCACCTAACCCTATCTTTTTAATTGGCAAGTGATTTTTTTTTGAAAATTAACTCATTCACATCAAATCACAAAAAAGGAGTGGCAATCAAATTTTAATTATAGATATAATGCATATATATATATATATATATATATATAGGATTACAATCAGATCTTTCCCCATCTCTTTGGCCGCCAGACCTCCGTTCACCTTGCCGGAAAAATGATGTATACCTCAAAATGCTACAAAAATAACCTCCTCATCATCAGCAACAAAGGGCAACCATCAAACCCGCAATACCACCCAACGCCACCTCTGCGGCCACCTCCAAATCGCGGCGGCGCTGCCGTGAAGGTCACCACTGCGCCGCCACATCTGCCGACATCATTCTTCTTGACTATCTTTGGTTACCGGCAAACCCACTTTGTATAGATGAATTGATATTTGTTGATTTTATGATATGGGTTTTGCTTGATATTTGTTTAATTGGGGATTAGGGTTTGTTACCAGAAATAGGGCGGCGGTAATGGTTGTGACGGTGATGCCGGAAAATTGTTGTTGCCTACCACCATGTGCCGGCGGTAAGGGTTTTGCTTTGGACCATTCGACTCCTCAAAAGTGCAACGAAAAGCGTAGGGCAACTGGCAACTTGTCTCAACTTGCTTCAAAGTAACTATGAAGGATAACTTTCTTGAAGCCTGGCCAATCTAGGTGATGATGTACTATCCTTAATCCTACGAACTCTCCGGATTACGTACATTGATGGAGGACTAAAGCTCTCGTTAAGACGAGGTCCGGAATCTAAGTTATAATAATCTAAGCGTAGCCTCCGATACCTAGCTACGAAGGCTACGGCTAGCCAGCAGACAAACAGTACAATTTAGAACGTGCACTAGTACGTACGACTTGTACTTGTACCTTCGGGCCAAAGATCGTGACACAGCTGTCTAACGATAACGGCTACATGTCTAATGTTACCGTTAACCCTCCAGCTTCTGGATCCTTCCCTGAGGGCCTATAAATACCCCTCAAAGGATCCACCTAAAACCCTAATGAAAAACACACACAAACACCTAAATATTACACTTGGTGGCGTGAAGCTAATTAGTTCTTAACACCATTAGGGAACCGCCAACAAGTATAAAATCACCTATTTTCACCCTATTAATCACTCATTATCGTTTTCTTATACAAGATTAAACCTCCCTTAATTTAAGAGTAACTTTACCCTTAAACAAGTGGCGCCATCCACACTAAAACAAACATAATCTTGTACGAAAATGGTGGAAGACGGTGACCTACGGTCACCTCCGGGTTTCGAAACCTCAAGAACAACACCAAACGCTCTTTCGATTGCCAGGCAGCTAGAGGAGCTCACACCACTTTTGAGAGAATATCTCAGGCAAGTCGATATGCAAAGTGTACGAACAAGGCTCACATACTCAGATGGAACGGGGATTCTTATCATGCACCCTTTTGGTGGAAGGAATGATGAGATTTCAGAGACTGCAATTCCATATCCTCACAGGTCTGGGGTGTTATACCAGTTTCACCAATTAATCAGTTTTTCCGATCAAGCATCAGACACGACGCCAGCATCACTCCGGCGTATAAACTGGTTAAGATCCTTCAATGATTTTATAGCACCATATGTGTCAAGTTACCCAAGGGAGGCGTATATCAATTACAATGATCTTGATTTGGGTTTTGAAGCTGGCTCTTATGAACAAGCAAGTGTTTGGGGGGAGAGATACTGGAAGAGACGCAACTTTAAGTAGTTGATTAGTGTCAAAGCCATAGCTGATCCAGAGAACTTCTTTAAACATCCACAAAGCATACCGGTTTTCCCAACATATTTATCACACAAGTGACGCTCATCAAAGGACAGTCGACGTTGGCAAAAGTTGGATTCTTTTTACTCATGGTCAACTATATGTCACTCTTTCTAGAGCTCACGCAAAGCCGGTTTGAAAGTTCTTATTGTGAATAAATTAAGGTGGAAAATGTTCAAACACAACTAACGTGATCTACAAAGAAGTTCTACCAAAGATTTGAAGTTTGTTTTTCACTTGTGTTTTTGCTTCTTTCATAGTTGCATGACATATGCTTCCCAATAATATACTGCTGCGATGTCGTATTTCCAGTTTATAAGAGATCGACGAAGTTAAAATGGGGAAAACACGTACAATAACTCTGTTTTATGAAATTCCATCACCCAGTTATTTAATATACATAAATGTTTTTATCTAATATATTTATTTTCCCGTTTCTTGTTATAATATTATTATTACTCCCTTAAACCGTATCAATCACATTTAAATGTCGATTGGGGTGACCAGCAGGTTGGATCAATAAAGTGCCTTTTCAAATACTTTGCAATTGAACAAGTATCATCTCATGTTGCTGGTTAACAACCTATTATGTACATATATATGACGGCGAAGACCTGATTTCAGTTGGTAAGTTTAAGTGGTTTGAATATAATGTATATTCATACCAAGGTATACCGTCTCTTACATACATGGAATTTCCTGAAGTGTGTACGTGAAGTCGTGAAGCGCATAATATTTATGCGTATTGCTCTTTAAGGTTTAAGGGTGTCGCAAGCCAACATCATACAAGAACTTTAGAGGTCGTTTGCATTCTTACGAATAGTAATTATAATCCCTACATAATATAAATGTCACTTCAAAATTTGTTAGTTAATGCCTATGTGGCATGATTTAGAATGCAAGAAAGCCCAAAAATGTTGACATGATATCTCAATAGAAACTCTACGGATTAGTTATTTGAGAAGAGCGGTTACCAGAACCTCCAGTCTTCTCACATACGACCCCCTCATCCATATATTTTAACCCCTAACTGCTTCACGTTTCACTCTATTTCCTTACCCATCTCTCTTTCTCTTTCCCTAACAATTCGTCTTTTTCTGTCAACAATCCTCCTGTTTCTTTCTCTGGTATTTAAGTGACAACAGGTTCATTTCTTATTGATTATTATTTTTTTATATTTGATTGATTTTTCATTGATATAGAGTTTCATGAGATGTGTTGATTATATTATATTGATTGAAATTGGTGCTAAATTTGTATAGTTAAAAATCAGATTTAAATAATTAACATTTCCATTTTGTATCTATGTCTATGTCTTTAGTTCGTCTGGAATAAGGGTTTCTCTTTATTCATGTATCATTTTGTAATTTAATCATGTTTTTGAAGAAAACTGTAACTTGAATTTCTCTCACCTGCCTACATGATACTGAGTACTCTTTTTGGATTTAAATTACAGTATAAACAAATTCATGAAATTTAACTTAAAGAAATGTGTTTACAACATTTGTAGACATAGAAAGGGTTTTACATTAGAAAAATGAACCTACTAGATATGGCATCTGAATTGTTTGGATTAAAGAAATGGTATTTCATATACATTTTGTCTCGATGTTTGTATTCCTCACCCATGTAATCAAAGATTCTAAACTCAGAGGTGATTGGAGATGAAATGAACAATTGTGGCATATCTGTAAGCGATTGACACAAAGATCTAATATCAGAGATTTATGCTGGTTAGAAGAACCCAATCTTGATGAGCAGTTTAACTTAGTTAATGACTTTTGGTCTTCAAAATGATTTATTTTACCTGAATTAATTATAGAGTTTTGAGGATCATGTTGGTTTACTCTATTTGATTCTTATGGTCTATTTTGCAGGGAATTTGGCATTGGGTTTGTTCCTTACAATCTGTTGGCGGAGGAATCCAGGTTGCAGAGTCCTTCGTCGATCAAGAACTTGATAAGGGCTGACTTTCGTGACGTATTATATGCATATATGTGAGTACACATATTCAGAAAAGCTTCTTTTATCTAAAAGTTCTCATCTTGGCAAATTTCCACCATTTAACACATTTATATGTACCTGAATTAATTATAGAGTTTTGAGGATCATGTTGGTTTACTCTATTTTATTCTTATGGTCTATTTTGCAGGGAATTTGGCATTGGGTTTGTTCCTTACAATCTGTTTGCGGAGGAATCCAGGTTGCAGAGTCCTTCGTCGATCAAGAACTTGATAAGGGCTGACTTTCGTGACGTATTATATGCATATATGTGAGTACACATATTCAGAAAAGCTTCTTTTATCTAAAAGTTCTCATCTTGGCAAATTTCCACCATTTAACACATTTTATTCTACCTGAATTAATTATAGAGTTTTGAGGATCATGTTGGTTTACTCTATTTTATTCTTATGGTCTATTTTGCAGGGAATTTGGCATTGGGTTTGTTCCTTACAATCTGTTTGCGGAGGAATCCAGGTTGCAGAGTCCTTCGTCGATCAAGAACTTGATAAGGGCTGACTTTCGTGACGTATTATATGCATATATGTGAGTACACATATTCAGAAAAGCTTCTTTTATCTAAAAGTTCTCATCTTGGCAAATTTCCACCATTTAACACATTTATATGTACGCAAGCTAACTGATGGCAGAGTAACCGGTCTTATTTTAGCGTCGATATTGCTTCCTTTTGCACTATTTGTGGCCGATTAACCGGTATTATGTCAGTTGGTGCTTAACATCTTAGGGAGTCACATGAACCCTGCTGTCATGTTGGGGGCATTTGTTGGGGGCCATATTTTGTTCTTTAAGAACGTTTTATCTTGGACTGCACAATGCCTTGGGTCTGTGGTTGCTTGCTTGCTTCTATAGTTTGCAACAGGTGGCTTGGTAAGGAGATGAAAAGAAAAATACCCACCAACGGTCAAGAGTAGAAGTGGGAATATGGGGTAGGTTGGGTAACGAGTTGATATAAAACACAACCCAAATCAACTCATTCATAATTTAAATGGTCAAAGTTATCACATCTAATTAGATATTATGAGATATAGACTAAAGCAATACTGCTGCAATGAAAACACTGATTTCACTTATTTGGAATTTGTGAAGAAAACTTTAGCTTTTGCTCTTGCGTCGGTGTGTAGGTGAACGGAACGCAGTGGTGTTTGAGATAGTGATGACTTTTGAACTGGGCTGCACTGTTTACGCAACACCAGTTGATCCTAAGAAGGGAGATTTGGGAATTATTGCAGCAATCGCAATTGGTTTCATAGTGGGTGCTAAACATCATACTGGCAGTGCGTTTACTGGAGCATCCCTGAACCCTGTGGTGTTCTTTGGCCCGACTGTGGTCAGCTGGACCTGGGACAGCCCCTTGGTCTACTATCTAGGCCCATTGGTAGGTGTGGGTTTAGCTTCACTAATCTACGAGGTCATCTTATTTGGCTCGAGTACTCATGAGCCACTCTCAACCACAGATTAATAAGAATGAAGATATCGCTCTCACACAGCCAAATGGGTAGTGAAGGATGGTCTTAAATTATTGTTGATTTTGTGGGGTGTTATGGAAGTTGATGTTTTTAAGTTGTAGTACCGGGGCCAGGGTTCTCTCCATTACCCTTTAAATATGATTTATATGGAGAAGATTCAAAGGCGCATAGTTGAATGCCATCTAGCCAAAAGATACTGGCAAGTTTAGTTGATTTTTCACATGGTGCAAGCTGCTAAATTTTCCAAATGGTATGCCTATTTTCTTCACTATTACTGTATGTTATAATGGCTTAGTACAATGTTATATTCACCAGCTTGACCCATAACTTTTTAAGCTTATTTATTTGACCCGTTTAAGATTGACCACAACTTCAATCGACCGTTGAAGTAACCAGCTAAAGTTTTTAACGCTAATGTCACCTTCTTATATCAACTTCACTTAATAGGAAGGTCCTGTGGGTTCCTTCGCAACTAACTCTGTTCTTCCAGGATGGTGATTCAGACGACGAAAATGATGATGAAGATCTTGAATTTGACAGTGTTACTGAATACAAGAGTTTGATCGACATACATGCTGGAAAGGGAAAGGATGGTTTAGATGAAAGGCTAAAAGTAGATACTAATAAAGTAAGATGTCTTAGCTTAAGTGAACACGGTCTTGAGAAGGCAGCAGAAACTCATGGCCCACATATTGTCAGGTATTAGATACTTTGTCAATCATTATTGGTATATACGTGACACTGGGAACATTTCGACATATAGTTCTAACTTCTATGTTTTTCTGATTTAAGGAACTATATGATTCAAGTAATACATTCTTTGGTGGTGGAAACTGAAAATATCTTGGTATAAAGCAACTAAAAGAACCATGAATCTGTGTTCTATTAAAGCATATTTTCAAGTTATGTTGTTGCCGTTAGATATGACTGGGGTATATAGGGAAGCCTTAGGAAAGCTAGAGGTGGTTAAAATAGTGGCATGTTAGGAAATGGGTTTGTGTTAAAACGTGTAATTATAAGTTTGAGTCATAATGGGTTGTACCGGCCGAGTGGCAAACACAGATTTCTGTCCATTCTTTAAAATTCTACAATTAAATAATGTGCTAAAGATGATTAAAAAACTCTGTACAAAAAGCAATTCGGGTCATCTCAACCTGACCCGTTTCAACCCATAAACTTTATACCTGTTTTTACCAGAACCCCTTTGACCTGTATCCTGCCCGAGCCATTTTGCTACCTCTAGATTTATCTACCTGTTGTCGTGTTGTGCCTTTTCTATTGTGTTATTATATAGTTACTTTTTTTATGGTAAAGTATAAATCAATAAAAACAGGGTTTGTCGAGGGTAAAAATGGCTAGATGAATTTAACTAGAATTTGTTGCTGATATAGTATGAATTTGATATGCAATGGCTAGGGATAAACCATGACTGCAGTATTCACACTTCACAGTGCCGTCTAACCCAACCGATTGGACCAGTATTATAACATAACCCTTCTCAATTGAGTAAGCCTGTAATATCAGGTTATTTTAATTTCGGTGTTTCACCTAATCACCTTTATAACTCAATTAAATGCTAAGAAATACAGTATGTGCAATTAATAAATCATTGCTCTCATTCTAACTATAAGTAGTACCTTTTAGAGTATGTGCAATTACAATAAAACTGAAAGTTGTGTTTGTTTTGTTGGTTGGTGGGTAAATCGTGTTTGGTGTGTTATAGGATAACAAGGATCATGGAAATGATAATAGTCCAAGGTTATATATTTTTTCTCTTTTTATTAAATCATGAAATGATTTTGTTTTGTATAAATTTTATGCGAGTCTTAACAACTTTTTTGTTATAACTAAGTATGGATGGTGTTCTTCTTGATCGATTTATGCAGATTAGTTGGCTTGTGATATCATATTTTACTAGATGTTATTTATGTTTCAGTGTTTCTTTGAATTTGAAGATATTCCAGGTGAGTTTGTTAAAGTTCTAAATGAGGGTATATTCATGAAGACATCTACAAAAAATCTTGTGCCGGCCATAGGGGAACACCTAAAAATGCAGTCTCATGTTTGTGGTTATAGAATTGTGACCTTATGCTCTTCTATGTAAAAATCAGATTATTTCCGTATCGAAAAATGCATTTAGCAAAGTTGTAGGAACATAGATTTTGCGTCTTCAAGTTAGCTTCCAAAGGTCTCTTCATGAGCATTAGTAGGGGTGCTCCTTTTCTTTTTGTTTATGTAGTTGTATTGATTTAACGTATAGAGTTGTCAACTGTGTACAACAAGACACCACTTGAGCCATTTGTGAACAGTTGATGTTTTGTTTTTATTTCTCAATATTTATAAATATTTTGACCCTGCAGTCTGTATTGTATAAATTTTCACTTATTAAATTATATTTTACTTTGTTAGAGTTATATATGTTGCCACATGACCCACGTCATTGAGACTTATGTCATTAATATAACCGACTTACATAGAGGAATTCCAATTGAGGAATTCGGGTAGAAGAACAGCAAGGCCCTGATTGAGATGAAGAATTTTAGATTATCTTGCCTTCGCGATTTTCACCTTTGAAATCAAAGGTTACTTGATATCTCGTGCGTCTCCTGTTTTCTTCTTCAAAATGATATTTCTTCTCATACGAGAATAAGTACCCGCGCGTTGTGGCGGTGAGATGGTGGGGTGATAGGTCATAAAGTGTGATAGATCATAGAGTGTGATAGCCAAATGCCTTAGCCGTACGGGCTCCGCCCTCAGATTTAAAAATTTGTCGAAAGTATATCGAATGACATCTTTAATGAAAGAGCATGAAATTTTAAGAACACCCATATAATTTTTATAATTTATCGATGTACGGTTTTTGAGATAAAAGATTTTGAATGAATTAGAGGAATAAAATGATTTATGGATGAGAGAGAAAACATGAGTAGTTGAGATTTGAGGAGAGAGATGAAAATTAAAGTTGAAAGTTGAAAGTTGTGGGGCATTGATGTATGATACATCATGCATTATCATGTGTACATTGTTGAAATTGAAAGTTGAAAGTTGAAAGTTAGTATAGAAAGTTGAAAGTTGAAAGTTGAAAGTTGAAAGTTGAAAGTTGAAAGTTGAAAGTTGAAAGTTGAAAGTTGAAAGTTGAAAGTTGAAAGTTGAAAGTTGAAAGTTGAAAGTTGAAAGTTGAAAGTTGAAAGTTGAAAGTTGAAAGTTGAAAGTTGAAAGTTGAAAGTTGAAAGTTGAAAGTTGAAAGTTGAAAGTTGAAAGTTGAAAGTTGAAAGTTGAAAGTTGAAAGTTGAAAGTTGAAAGTTGAAAGTTGAAAGTTGAAAGTTGAAAGTTGAAAGTTGAAAGTTGAAAGTTGAAAGTTGAAAGTTGAAAGTTGAAAGTTGAAAGTTGAAAGTTGAAATGAGTTGAGATTTGAAGAAAATGAAATTGAAAGTTGAAAGTTGAAAGTTGTGGGACATTGATGGGACATTGATGTATTATCATGTGTACATTGTTGAAATTGAAAGTTGAAAGTTGAAACCTTATTTGATTTATAATATAGTATAGAAATATGGATTCGTGATATTTTTGATATATCAAAAACAAAATTAGTTAATTTGATAAATATATTTTAAAAAGTTTGTTTTCTCTTTCAAAGCTATATCATCAGCATTAAAATTTTGGGACAAGGGAACAAATTTTTTACCCCCACTGACCCATCCGTAAAATTTTGCAGACTTACAAATGGTTTGTAGTTATTGTTAAATTTGATTTAATTAGGTTTTTAATGTTTGATTTTCAGGTTTATATTTTATTCATGAACTTATCATATTATTTGTTACTTATATGTTTTGTTTAGTTGTATATAGTTAACGAATTAATTAATTAATTATTATTAGTTAGGAATAAATATGACGATGTTTTTGAGTTTCAACTATTAGCAATGTGTTCTTAAATATCATGTTGAAATCGAAAAGATATGATTAAGAAGATGATGATGAGGATGGATGAATATCCCATAGAGCTATATGTAGAGACTATACAGATGTCCGCGCGATGTGACGACGATGGCGGTAGCGACAACGGTGTGGCGACGGCGGCATTGGCGGCGGCGATGTGCAGCGGTGGTGGTGGCGTGGTAGTGAATGTAAATTAATTGATGTAAGAGGGGTTAATATGGTTATTTAAGGGTTGGAGGATCTATGTTGTAAGTTATTTCATTAGGCGTATTATAGATTTATAAGTGAAGATATTTAAATTTGTGAATAAAGAAGATGGGTAATATGGTCATTTTAAAGTCTTAATTACTTAATAAGAGGGGGCAATTTGCTTTATATAGTAATATAGATATAGATATGATAGAGATGTGATTAAGATTTTTTATTTTAGATTAAAGGAGATCTGATGATAAGATTATATCCTTGAAATTTAAAAATGGTTTATACTGATAATAAAAAAAAAAAAATATTAAGATTTGTCATTTAAGTTTGAAAAGACTCAAATACCTCACGTCGGAAACACGTGAGAGAGAAAATGGAGGTCATTTGACGGCCACAAATAAAGGACTGGGGAAGAACCTTATCCTCCTATAAATGATTATCCATGTCGATATTAAACCATAAGAAACAAAAGTGATTTTTTAGGTAAACCACAAGGACGACACCTGAATTAACTCTATTAATAAGGCCCACCCTCCGTCTTCGAGGTCCAAGACGCTAGACACCATTGGCATCGAGAGTCTTTAAGGGTGCGTCTGACTTGAGCTTCTTCAGAAAAAACTTGAAAGGCGCATGAAGTGGGACCGAAGGAGGCAATGTAAAAAGGAAATTGAAGAAGAAGTTGCATAATACCACTAATGAATGTGACCACAATACACGAATGTTCGGTTTATTTGGACTGTTGGTCATTTTTGTTGCTTTTAGGTGCAACATTGTTCTGATGCCTATTGATACGAGGGATGTGGAATGTATATACAATGTTTTCAACTTTCAAGTATAAGAATTGTCCCTATAGTTGGTTAAAAGCTAGAAAGAACATTTTGTATATCTCGTGTTCGTGCTTGATTGCCCACTCATATGTTATACTTTGTTTTTATGCATTTAAGTTAATGTTTTCATCAATATAATCTATTTTATGTTTGACATGATATATGTTGTTTGTGAAAAAGTTTACTAATAAAAATTGGTGCGAGGATTCATTTTATTGATAAGTCAAAAGGAATATAGTTTACAGGTATATCATTAGAAGTAAGGTTATATTGTTGTTGAATATATATGTTGATGATAAAGTTTTTAGATCATTTTAATATATTAAAAATACAACAATAACGATACAGTTATTATTTAGGGTTGTACGCGTAACCTGAAATAAAATGAATATATTTTTTTTGAACATTCAGTCGGTATACTAAATCGGGGAAACCTCGCCGTATAATGGTGAAGCCTTGCACGTACCCTAGACAACGAGATGTTGACCATGAGTCGTTACAAGTATTCAGAGGGAAAAACCCCAAGGTTTGTCATCCCTAAGGATCGAACTCAAGACCTTGGGTAAAACCGAAAGTGCCTCTGACCAACTGGGCTAATCTTCATTGGCTAAAATGAATCTATTATTTAGGGTATATTTAATTGAGTTCCATCTTTAAATACCAACTTGGTTTCTGAATTGATGGGTAGAGTTTTGTATGCTATTGGTGATAGTAATGGTGAGTTTTATAATATTGGATCACTGATTTTTGATCAAATAATTAAAATTTGTGAGACGTATGATGAGTTTTATCCTTTTATATTTCCCGTACCATATATGGTATTATGTTGAATCAACATAATCCGTCTTCCATATCTGAGCCAACTTTTATTCCACAAGACGAGATTTATGCAGTTGGAAATGGATCTAATAATTCAACATGTTCTTGAATGTCTCTGGTATACAAGAAGTTGATTAAATTTCACAGGAAGATGTAGCCAAGTCAATGAAACGGAAGAAATCAAGCATGAAGTCAACTTAAGAATTTAATGTTTAAGTATGTAGTTTGTGGCTTTTTTATGTTTAGTTATATGGTAATATTATGTTCACATGGATCTGTAATCGACGCTATTGTAATTTATCTTCCTATTTATGATGTTATTGGCTTACACAATTATGTTTCTAATTGCTTATGTGTATAATTGCTTAAAGAATAAAGTTTGAAAAATTGCTTACGACTGCAAGCGCATCGCGCAGGTCTAAGCACTAGTATGCATATATATAACCGTTTTTGTAGATACAAAATATCAACTGCGATACTAATTTTATAATTTTAGTTTACTAGTCATTCATGTTTTAAAGGTCTCTCTTACTATATAACTTATGTAATGTGTTGAAAAACATGTAATCTTATTCTCAAAATATTATATTTATGAATTATTGCTTATTGTATGATTAGCTTGTTTCAGGATTATAAGCTGCTTATGAAGTGCTTAATGGATTCTGGACTACAAGTGATATTTCTGGACTTAGAAGGACCTATGTTGTACAAGAAGAAAAGAGAGAAGTACAGGGGTCTTTTGTGACTTTCTTGAAAGTACCCTTGTATAAATAGTTGTTATAACCCGATTAGGGTTATAACAATTTTCATATATTGTTTCTGATTTTTTCTGATTCTCTCTCTCTCATTTGATCTTAAGTTTGTTAGAATTACAATTGAGATTGTAATAGAACATTCAACAATATAGTTGAGTGAATCCATACCTGATTAGCAGTGGTGGATTTTTGTTATTTGTGGTTGAAATAATCAATTTAGATTGATTATTTTTCTGGTTGATTGATTGAATTAATTGAAGTTAATTCGTTATTGAGAATTTGTTCATGGTATCAGAGAAGGTTTATTGAAGAATTTCGTGTTTAATCGAATTAATTCTTTATAATAATAAATCTAGGGTTTCGAGATCTCCGATTTAGGGTTTCGCTCTTTTTGGGGATTTTGTGTTTAGATCTGGTTATTGTTAACGGCGTATGATCAATTGATCACCGTTACGGTTTCTAGATCCGATTGTGGTTGTAAACCCTAATTTTTTGAGATAATTAGGGTTAGGGTTTTACTGTTCTTCGACTAAGTGAATCTATCGAATTGTACGGCTGTTGCTTCTTGATTCTGCTATTCATCGACTAAGTGAATCGATTGAATAGTAGAGTTCTTCTTCTCCTTCGTTCATCCGATAGCACTGTTTGTCTTCTTCTTCCTTATTTTTTTTATATAAAATCTTTGTTATCTTATTCTTTCAAAACAATTGTGCTAATACTTGACCTGCCTTCTTTGAGAGGTTAGGAATCCTGTCCCTGACACTTTTGCGAGGATAAGATTTATTTTTCAAATATATATATATATATATGTTCTGTTCTCTTTTAATATTGTTTGTTTGTTTATTCTTATCTGGTTAATTTAGATTAATTGATATCTGTTTGTGCTGTTATTTGAGATTAATTGTCTTTGTGTTATTGATTTTGTTAGTGATTAATTGAGATTAACTGCTATTTGATCTGTGATTGATTAATTGAGATTAATTGGAACAATGGATGATGATAACTTGAATGGTTATGGAGAATATGGCTATGTGTCTAATAATGATTCTGAAGATAATGTTACTCAGATTAGCAAACTGGATTTAAGTAGTCCTTTACACTTGCATCCTAATGATTCTTCAACTTTGTCTATTGTGTCTATTAAACTTAAAGGAACTGAAAATTATCAAATCTGGAGTTGTGCTATGATTTTGGCTTTAGAAGCAAAAAATAAAATTGGATTTGTTGATGGAACTTGTAGAAGGTCTAATACTGATGAAGTTCTAGGTAAACAGTGGGATAGGTGTAATGTTGTTGTGCTTTCCTGGATTCTTAATTCTATTAATGAAGAGTTATATTTAGGGCAAATCTTTAGTAGAAAAGCTAGTCTTGTTTGGAAAGAATTGAAGGAAACTTATGACAAAGTTGATGGTTCTGTGACCTTTAATTTGCATCATAAAATTAATTATTTGTGTCAAAATGGTATGCCATTATCTGATTATTATCACAAGTTAAATGCTCTATGGAAACAGTTTGATGCTTTGGTGCAATTACCTAGATGTACTTGTCATGCTGCTTCTGATTTTACTAAGCATACTCAATTAATGAAACTGATGCAATTTTTGATGGGACTTGATGATATGTATGTGAATGTGAGAAGTACAATCTTAACTAAAGAACCAATACATGATCTTAGAACTGCTTATTCTATCTTGTCTAGAGATGAATCACATAGGGGTTTAACTTATAATTCTGGTTCTCAAAAATCTAATTCCTCTGCTTTTATGTCTAAAGTTGGTTCTGGTAATTCATTTCCTTCTGTGAACAATATTTCAAAGAACAGAACTAATAATTCTCAAAATTCTAGTAGAGGTCCTTCTGTTGTCTGTGAGAACTGTGGTTTTAATGGTCATACTATGGATAAATGTTTTAAGATAATTGGATATCCACCTAATTTTGGAAAGAAAAAATTTAATTCTCAAGGAGGTCAAAGAAAGTTTGCTAATAATGTTTCTTCTTCCAATGCTGCAAGTTCTTCTTCTACTAATCTTTCTGATGAACAGTTAGCTAGAGTTCTTAATTTGCTAAAGGATAATCCAGAGTCTTCTCAAGGTGTGAATGCCAATATGGCAGGTGTGTTGTTTAATACTAGTAAAAATTTTCATGAAAACTTTAAAAGATTTTTTTGTTCTAATTCAAATATAAGACCTAGATATTCTAAAAAGGGCTGGATTAATGATTCTGGAGCTAATCATCATATTACATTTTCTGATAATAATATGGTTGATGTCATTGATGTTTCTGCTTTTAAAATTAAAGTTGGTCATCCTAATGGTACTTATGCATATGTTCAGAAAATTGGTAACTTACAATTAACAGATTATTTAACCTTATATGATGTTTTAGTTGTTCCAGAATATTGTGTTAGCTTATTATCTGTTCATAAAGTTGCTAAACATAGCAAGTATCTTATTGCTTTTGATGATAATTTTTGTTATGTGATGACTCAGGATTTGAATTCAATGAAAATTCTAGGAACTGGTAGACAAGTTGGTGGTCTGTATTACATTGTAGAGAATCTTCAAGGTATTGATAGATGTATTACTTGCAATGTGTCTAAAACTGTTTGGCATAGCAGATTAGGTCATCCTGCTGATAATGTGTTAAATAAACTTCAATCTGATTTACATTTTAAACATGAACCTAATTTGAATTGTGAAGTCTGTTTATATGCTAAACAAACTAGAGATCCTTTTCCTAAAAGTAGTCATAAATCTGAATTTGTGGGTCAACTTGTTCATTTAGATGTTTGGGGACCTTATAAGGTTACTGGAAGAGGTGGTTTTAGATATTTTTTAACTATTGTTGATGATTTTACCAGGGCTGTTTGGGTATACTTGTTGAAATCTAAAGATGAAGTGCTTGAAAATGTCATTGCTTTCTATAATCTGTTAAAGAATCAGTTTAATAAAACCATTATGACTTTGAGAAGTGACAATGGAACTGAATTTACTAATAAACTGTTTTCTACATTTGTTGACACAAATGGTATTCTGCACCAAACTTCTGTTGTGTACACACCACAACAAAATGGTATTGTTGAAAGAAAGCATAGACATATTCTTAATGTCAGTAGATCTCTTATGTTTCAAGCTGGCTTACCTCTTAGTTTATGGACTGAATGTGTTTTGACTGCTTGTTATTTGATTAACAGACTGCCTTCTTCTGTGCTTGATGGAAAATCACCTTATGAGCTTATGTTTAAAAGGAAACCTAATCTCTCTCACTTAAGATCCTTTGGGTGCTTATGTTTTTCAAAAAATTTGAATGTTACTGATAAATTTTCAAAAAGATCAACTAAATGTATTCTGTTAGGTTATTCTAACATTAAAAAAGGTTACAAGCTTCTTTCTATTGAAGAAAACAACATTTTCTTTGCAAGAGATGTTAAATTTTTTGAAAATTTTTTCCCTCTAAAAAATAATAAACAAATAAACAAAACTTCTGATCCCAATTTGGTAAGTATAGAAGATCAGATGAACTTTTTTGATTCTCATGAGTACTCTTCATCTCCCAATGATGAAGAGAGAGATAGCAGTAGTGATGGTGATGGCAGCACCTCTCACTCTGGCAGTGCTTCTGGTACTACTAGTGATGATGGTGCAGCAACACATGACTTAAATAATAATGCTGAGGGTAATGATCATTTAGATGATCAGAATGATGAAGGTGTTCTTATTGAGAATCAACCTTTAAATGAGGTTTTAAATGAAAATGTTCCTCCTAACCTTGGTGAACAGCCTTTGAGGAGGTCCGAAAGAAATTCTGTTTTTCCTTATAGTAAGTACAATGATTATGTGGTTTACAGTAGTACTAAATATGGCTTGGAAAAATTTGTGTCTTATTCTGCTTTGTCTCATGACTGTTTGTCTTTTATTACTGAGCTAAATAAAAGCACTGAACCTCATAGCTTTGTGCAAGCTAGTAAAGAAAAACATTGGTTAGATGCTATGAATAATGAAATGGAAGCTCTTTATAGGAATAATACTTGGGAAGTCACTGATCTTCCTAAAGATAGAAAACCTATAGGTTGTAAATGGATTTATAAGATAAAGTATAAAGCTAATGGTGAGATAGAGAGATATAAAGCTAGACTTGTGGCTAAAGGTTATAGTCAAAAGGCTGGAATTGATTTTGATGAAACTTTTTCTCCTGTTGTGAAAATGTGACTATTAGATGTTTAATTTCTTTAGCTGTGCAAAAAGGTTGGACTTTATATCAACTTGATATAAACAATGCTTTCTTATATGGTGATCTTAATGAAACTGTTTACATGGATTTACCTGAGGGTTTTTTTGATCCTAGTGACAAAAGAGTGTGCAAACTAAACAAGTCTTTATATGGTCTTAAGCAAGCACCTAGACAATGGAATGCTAAGCTTACTGAAGCTTTAATTTCTGATGGTTTTATACAGAGTAAAAGTGATTACTCACTGTTTACTAAAACTGCTCAAAATTATTTCATTGCTTTGCTTGTTTATGTTGATGATATCATTATCAGTGGTGATAATTAAGATGAGATAAAAAGGTTTAAAAGTTACTTGCAAACTCAATTTATGATAAAGGACTTGGGTATTTTAAAATATTTTTTGGGTATTGAAGTCATACACACTGATAATGGTGTGTGTCTTAATCAAAGGAAGTATTGTTTAGACCTTATTTCTGAATTTGGTTTGCTTGCTGGTAAGCCTATTTCTGTTCCTCTTGATCCTAATGTTCATCTTTCTAGTGAAGATTCTGATACAGATCATGTTCTTAAGAACATTACTGAATATCAAAGGTTAATTGGAAGACTTATTTATTTGACTCATACTAGGCCTGACATTGCCTACACTGTGCACTGTTTGAGCCAGTTTATGCACAAACCTCTTGATTCTCATTTGAAAGTTGCTTTGAGAGTATTAAGGTACTTGAAAGCTGCTCCAGGTAAAGGTATTCATATCTCTAAGTCTTCTAATATCTCTCTTGAAGCTTTTGTTGATTCTGACTGGGCTAAATGTATATCTAGTAGAAGAAGTGTTACTGGATATTGTGTTTATTTTTGTGGAAACCTTGTTTCTTGGAAAAGTAAAAAACAAAACACTGTTTCTAAATCATCTACTGAAGGAGAGTATAGAGCTATGGCTTCTTGGAAAAGTAAAAAACAAAACACTGTTTCTAAATCAAATAAAATCAACCTTTTTGTTCCCTGGTTTTCCCTAGCTAGCTACCCCCAATTGACACTATATACATAATTAGCAGCCGTAAACTACTTGTAGATTCTATAAATAAAACCACATGAGAAAGTTTCAACTAACATGTTTCTTGTTCCTCTTGGTTCTTCTAACAATTTCTTTTCGTGTTTCATGGGGAGCATTATCCTCCATTCTTGAGGTCACACCTGATGGTGGAGATTTCATAAGTTGTGTTGAATCAACCTCCGATAATTTTACTTCCATCTCTCGATCGACTCATTTATATTGCCCCTTTGGGAAGCTAGAGTCATGATCCTTAGATTCAATAAATCATCCACTCCTAAACCATCGATCATTGTGACCCCGGACGATGAAACCCAGGTCCGTACGACTCTTTTATGTAGCAAGAGATGCGGTGGCCATGACTTTGAGGGCCTTTCGTACACTGCTGATGTTCCATTTGTCATGTTGATGTTGGAAATGTTAGGATTTAGACACGCGCACACACAAGTTAACTAGTAAAACAGAAAATAGAGAACACGAGAGATTTAACGTGGTTCGGTCTGGGTCTGACCTACATCCACCGGGTAACTAGGAGTGTATTATTTCATGGTGTTTAGAAGGTGTGTTCTTACAAATACAAGACATCTCTTATATAGAGATAATACAACTACCATCATTATTATGGAAATAATGCATGAAGTTAAACAAGAGTTGATACATGTTAAGAGTTGATACATGTTTCCTGCCAGATTTTCTGCCCAAACAAATGGGTCCCTTGTCTACCACTTTTTGACTTCTTGGGCCTTGGCTTCACACATACTCCAACAATCTCCCACTTGAAGCCACGGAACAATCTTCACCTGTCCTTCAACTGTGCATATGTATTTCTGTAAGAACTTTTAACATTAGCTCTTTCCTAGTTACCGCCCGTTGAAGCTCCTACTGAGTTTCAACCCATCAGTCACAAACAGTGACTTGTTCTCTATCCCTTTCGGCTCCCACTGACTCGAACTGCCGATAACTGGAACAATCTGAGAACAAACACTCTCCTGATAAAGCAGATAATCAACTGGAGAGACTTTAACCGCTGGAATACTGGTTCTCTTAAACCACTGTCTGGAACCTCTGACTGAAGCACAACACCCATGCTCCCACTGCCATGAAAACCCCCTGACTGGTTTCTCTGAACCTTTCCTAGCACGTTCAACCTGAATCTGATCTGTAGCTCTGGGTTTGCCATCTGCAAAGCAAACCTTCTTCTGCTCACGAGATTCTGTGAACCAGATTTTGTTTTTCTTCTGAACTGGGATGGTCACTCCCTCAGATGGTAAACTGACCATATAAAGCGAACCTTCTTCTTGCCTCGAGCCACAACTAGATTTCCCTAGAGAACTTTCCACTGCCCATTCCCGAACTTAACCTCATGCCCTATTCATCCAACTGCCCGACAAAAAACAACTGCTTCTTCAGACTTGGAATAACCTGGACATTTTTCAAAGTCCATGAACCGACTGGAGTCTACAAATCTATGTCGCTCTGATACCACTTGTTAGGATTTAGACACGCGCACACACAAGTTAACTAGTAAAACAGAAAATAGAGAACACGAGAGATTTAACGTGGTTCGGTCTGGGTCTGACCTACATCCACCGGGTAACTAGGAGTGTATTATTTCATGGTGTTTAGAAGGTGTGTTCTTACAAATACAAGACATCTCTTATATAGAGATAATACAACTACCATCATTATTATGGAAATAATGCATGAAGTTAAACAAGAGTTGATACATGTTAAGAGTTGATACATGTTTCCTGCCAGATTTTCTGCCCAAACAAATGGGTCCCTTGTCTACCACTTTTTGACTTCTTGGGCCTTGGCTTCACACATACTCCAACAGGAAACAGAACTGCATGGGTCCAAGGTGGTGCGGTGCTTGGTGAAGTCTACTACGCTATTAGTAACAAGACGAATAGTTTGGTGGAAGGAATGATGAGATTTCGGAGACAGCAATTCCATATCCTCATAGAGCTGGGGTGTTATACCAGTTCCACCAATTTGTCAACTTTTCTGATCAAGCGTCGGACACGACGCCGGCATCACTCCGACGTATAAATTGGTTAAGATCCTTCAATGATTTGATAGCGCCTTATATGTCAAGGAACCCAAGGGAGGCGTATTCCAACTACAATGATCTTGATTTGGGTTTTGAAGCTGGTTCGTATGAACAAGCGAGTGTATGGGGAGAGAGATACTGGAAGAGACACAACTTTAAGAAGTTGATTAGCATCAAAGCAGTAGCTGATCCAGAAAATTTCTTTAGACACCCACAAAGCATACCAGTTTTCCCAACATATTTTATCGGAAAAGCGACAACGGTCTTCTGTAAAAGAACCTTATTCAAGTCTTTGATAAGATATACATACATGCTTATAGAACAACCTACCATTTCCAAGTATTTTTTGATAACAAATTTATGACGACACCTACATTAGTTTTTAATAATCTTAAATAAATCACCGCCAAGAGATGATACCATTATTGTATCGTTTCCCCTTTTCTTTCTTATATGCATATATGTGTGAACAAAAAACAACTGCTTCTTCAGACTTGGAATAACCTGGACATTTTTCAAAGTCCATGAACCGACTGGAGTCTACAAATCTATGTCGCTCTGATACCACTTGTTAGGATTTAGACACGCGCACACACAAGTTAACTAGTAAAACAGAAAATAGAGAACACGAGAGATTTAACGTGGTTCGGTCTGGGTCTGACCTACATCCACCGGGTAACTAGGAGTGTATTATTTCATGGTGTTTAGAAGGTGTGTTCTTACAAATACAAGACATCTCTTATATAGAGATAATACAACTACCATCATTATTATGGAAATAATGCATGAAGTTAAACAAGAGTTGATACATGTTAAGAGTTGATACATGTTTCCTGCCAGATTTTCTGCCCAAACAAATGGGTCCCTTGTCTACCACTTTTTGACTTCTTGGGCCTTGGCTTCACACATACTCCAACAGGAAACAGAACTGCATGGGTCCAAGGTGGTGCGGTGCTTGGTGAAGTCTACTACGCTATTAGTAACAAGACGAATAGTTTGGTGGAAGGAATGATGAGATTTCGGAGACAGCAATTCCATATCCTCATAGAGCTGGGGTGTTATACCAGTTCCACCAATTTGTCAACTTTTCTGATCAAGCGTCGGACACGACGCCGGCATCACTCCGACGTATAAATTGGTTAAGATCCTTCAATGATTTGATAGCGCCTTATATGTCAAGGAACCCAAGGGAGGCGTATTCCAACTACAATGATCTTGATTTGGGTTTTGAAGCTGGTTCGTATGAACAAGCGAGTGTATGGGGAGAGAGATACTGGAAGAGACACAACTTTAAGAAGTTGATTAGCATCAAAGCAGTAGCTGATCCAGAAAATTTCTTTAGACACCCACAAAGCATACCAGTTTTCCCAACATATTTTATCGGAAAAGCGACAACGGTCTTCTGTAAAAGAACCTTATTCAAGTCTTTGATAAGATATACATACATGCTTATAGAACAACCTACCATTTCCAAGTATTTTTTGATAACAAATTTATGACGACACCTACATTAGTTTTTAATAATCTTAAATAAATCACCGCCAAGAGATGATACCATTATTGTATCGTTTCCCCTTTTCTTTCTTATATGCATATATGTGTGAATAAACAATGAGCAATAAAAGTTTGAGTTCAGGTTTAATCATTTATCCGACGAATAATTTGTATATTTTACTTTAAAACATGCATTTATGTGAAAACATGTTTTATTTGTTCATATCAATGTGATATATAGTTGTTCAATAAAACTATTTTGTCTTAATTTTATGTTTAAAGCTAAGTTGATTATAGAAATAAAAAAATTAACTAAATAAAAGATAAATTTTGATTTCTTAAATTTATGCTATAACTAATATTAAATAAAAAATGATAGTTTTTCGAACAGACCAATATTGTTACATAGATAATAAATAAAGTATTAATATTTCTGTAATAAGGTAAATATGTAAAACAGTAAAAGATTTTAATACACAAAGCTAACAAAACCCATGTATTATATATATACCAATTCAACATATAGGTAATGTTAGTTCAAAAGGTTTGTTTTTCATTAAGAAATTTGTTGCCTTTGATTGTTTGGTGAGTTCAAAAGTTTGATACCGGATGATAGGATTGTAATTATTGGAAAGGTAAATGGAAAAAAGGCTAACATATATTTTGATTTATTGTTTATGGTTATTTAAGTTAGGAATTCATGAAACTTGAAGATGTATGTATATATATATAGGTTGATGTATGCGGATGAAGATTTAATGTCAGATTGTTTGATTTATATATATCAGCTAGGTGTTTGTTGTTCCTTTCGTTAGTTGACTAGCATTTAAACTTGTTTTTTAATGTGGTTTAATCATTTTCAATTATCTGGTTTGACTGGCCCCTTCCCTGTTATTCTTATTTGATGAATCATATTTTGATATGCTCTTAAAGTTTCGGTTGTTGTTGGGGAAACGTGTGTAGTCAGTAAGTTAATTTGGGTAGCAAAAACTATGGTAGGTTTAAGGCCTTACATAGTAAGGCCTCTCGTAGTAAGTCCTCGACGAGCTCGTCGAGGGGTTGTTCGTGGGTGTTCATCCATCGACGTTAATGCTAGGAACTTGTTCTTGCTCGTCGAAAAGTGGTTTGTTCGGATTTAAGAATAAGGTGGACGAAGCTCGTGGGGCCCGGGAGCGTGTGTGTAGACCGTTTAAAAAAAAGTTTTTTTTTTAAAACCAAACGGCTAGTTTTTCTATATATACATATATTTATATCTATATTAACACTATCATTTTTCAACAATCAATCAAAAACAGCATACCATTTCAACTTTTTTTTATCTTCATTAAACCATTCCATTCAAAATGTCGACACGAAGGTGGACTGAATCCGAAGATCTTTTGTTGTCGAGGTGTTGGATACAAAGATGTGAAATGCCTAACCTAAGCGAAAACACTTGGAACGACATATCTGAAAGGTTCAACATGAACACGACTGAAGGTCCACGGACCAAATCTCAACTACTAGGTCACTTCACCAAAATTCGCAATGAATGTAAGCAGTTTGAGGCAATCTATACGGGGTTGAATGCACAGGGGAAGACCTTATCTGATGAGTTGCTTTATGCAACGGCGCATCAGGAGTACCAGGAGAATTATGTGAGGGGCTTCAGATACGAGCAGTGTTTCAGGGAGCTTATCACGGTTGCCTACTTTTAATTAAGTATGTATTCGTTTTTTAATTAAGTATGCTTTAGTATTTTAATTAAGTGTGTTCTATGTATTGTAATGCCTACTTTGTAATTTAATAAAAACAGACTTTTATTCATAATTTTAAAGCATTACAAACTTATTAAAAGACAAACACACAACATACAATTAAAATTACGAGTCCTAAACATTAAAACTACAAGACCTAAACATTAAAACCACGAGTCAATAAAAGCGAGAATCGTCCGAATCAAAGGAACTGTCACCATCATTGTAACACCCCAAGCCGAGGCTCGAAATATCACGGAAATCATATAGCACAAGGTGGAATTACAATAGAACTAGAACTAAATGCAAATAGAGATTCAGTGAATCCATTACAATACGAAACAAGTATCAAAATACATAAGGAGCAAATAACCATCAAAGTTACAAAAGTACATCCCGAAGATGGCAAATCGATCCTAAGTATAATGCAAAAGAGAAGGTCGATGAATCCTTGATTCATAAAGTCCAAAGCCCGGATTTAACAGCAAGCAAGCAACTAAACTCCACGTCCGGGGATAACCTGATTACCTGAAAAGTGTACTAAGCATAGTCAACACAAGGTTGTTGAGTTCGTAGTAATGGTCCATAAAGAACCAGCGTCAATAATCACAATGTACGAGTAGAGGCTAGACATGACTTACAGTGAGCCTCTAAGTAACACAATAACATCCAACAGTCAAGATTACGCAAAGTAAGTAAGCGTGTAACAGGAATGTACAAATGATAAAAGTACCAATGCAAGTGCCAAATGCATAAATAAGCCAACATGCCTATCTTATGCGTGAACTCAAGTCACCTATGCAACGATACCCGCCTGTCATCACAATGAACAAGGTTGTATCTCAAAATCATCGAGATATATATGTCTATATACTCGGATGTCATGTCACCAACATCTCACAGGATAAGTGTATACATCTATACACTAGGATGTTTGAGTCCTCAACCGAGGGATTATGTACTACGTATGCATGCTTACAATCAATCGTATATGCATCAATCACAAATCGTCTGTCATGAACCAACAATCAATATTCGTCAATCATAAACCAATAATCACAATTTAAACCACCTATACGTACATACACTTAAGAGGATTATCCATTCTTCGAGTCTCAGATGCTTATATATAGGGTCACCCGCAGCCTTCCCACCACATCTAAAACCCAATGAAGGCATAACCGACTTCCATGTAGGTACGTCTATCCTAATATTAATGAATTACTTAACAAACATAAACCAAATCAATCAAACGTGATAAACCGTCTCATCAAACCAACATTTTACCCCAATCAATCAACAACGTAAGTAAACACGCAAGGTTTACACTTTTCAGCCCGAATCTCAAATGAGTAGGGAGCTACGGAACTCACCTTGATCGGCAAAGAAGCTTAAGTCGAGTTAATAAAAGATTAATAGCGAGTATTGGGCCCCACGCGCTCACAACCTATCAAAGCATGTCATATATCATAATGTCAACTTTATAATCATAAATAAGTTGGTCCCTTAGGTTTAAGTTGAGTCACGAACCCATAATTACTTTCTTAACATTACCGAGTGTGAAACATAACACTTTGACTCGACATTTTTAGAAATGTACGAAGATTCATATAAAATGAAGGTTACTACGAGAAACTAGACTCTCTTACGATTCCAACGATAGGTCATACGACTCATTTGGACTTACGGATCAAAAGTTATTAACGTTTGAAAACTGACGCTCGAAATTCCCAGAACTATCTCACTGCGCCGCAGTCAAGGCATTGCCTTGCCACTGCGCCGCAGTGAGGCTAATCGAAGCAAAAGGTCAGTGGTTTTCCACTGCGCCGCAGTGGGACAAGGTCCTTCCACTGCGCCGCAGTGGGACAACTCCCTGCACCAGCACCAGCAGCTCCAAAGTGCAGAAAAACGAACCAAAAACCCCAAATTTGACCCAAACCATACCAAAATGATTTGTAGGAGCTTGAAACTCATTTTGAAGCTTAACTAAGTGCCATTAAACATAAATACACATAACCCATTACAAATTTCCATTCCAAAACATCAAGAACACTTCCAAATCATTCAACCCAAACCAAAACCCTAATTGAACCCTAATTTCAATTCGACCCGATTTAAGACTTGTAAATACTTTAAATCGACCAACAACATATAAATAAGCATAAATAGGTGAAGATGGGATGAATTTGACTTACCAAAACTCCTTCTTGAGCTCAAACCCGAAATTAGGTCAAAATGGGTAAAAATACAAGAACTTCAACCTTTGATTCTTCGTATAGACGATAATGTGGTATAGATGACAATGATTCTAGTGTTATATCCGTTCCAAACACCAAGTCGATGATAGAGAGATGAAGAAATGAAATGGTTTCCTTTGCCTTTTTTACTTAGAGAGAAAATGAGAAAGGGAGATAGATAAGAAGTGAGAGGAGGGGAGAAAGAGATAAGGAGAGAAATGGGTCAATGGTGGCTGGTGGGTCGTGGACTACCCACGGGCCGACCCGTTTCTCTTATCAAGCCAAATTACAATCGTTAGACATTTAAACACCAATCAAACATATTATCGACCCGAATATAACACATTGTCATTTAATTCACAAAACGACCCAAATAATTCATTAACTTAAATTGTTAGTCATATTACACGAAAAGTCAACGGGTCAAAACTCACGGATGTTACAATCATAGCGGTGGAAGTATTCATAACTGTCATCTTCATTTGATCCTCTAGGAGGGTCTTCATTTACGTATTCCTCCCCTGGGTCAGTCACGTAACCATCGGGCCGGCGACCAACATTATGGTGGTCGATATTGCCTTGCTAAAACTCTGCATGCTCAAGCGTGCTCGTCAAAGTTGCAACTGCACCACTTAGTTGGGCAATGGTTTCATCCAACTGTGAAACCTTCTGTTGCAGGTATTTCACATACCTGCGCTCCATGCCAGTACGCTGTCGCCTCGACAAGCTGAGAAGGCGTCCAATTTCGGCCATGTGAGCCGCCTTTTGTTGGTTAATGTTGTTAATCACAGCCCCCACGTCTGTTCGATTCTTGTCCTCGTCAAGCATGTGACCTTGCATCGAGTCTTTGGCCTCGGTCACAGTCATGGGTGGCCTAAAGTGTGGATCCATTTGGGTGTTTGAACGTATGTTTTAGTGTAATAAGAAGTGAAAATGAATTTGTGTGGGTTGAAGTGTGGAATGGTAGTGTGTATATAGTGGTTTTACAAAAACTAGCCGTTAGGGGCTATTTTTGCCATATTCTGAAAGTTGAAATTTGAAATGAGGGACCTATGTTGCCACATTTGAAATTCTTTTATTTTAAATAAAAGTTTTATTAATATTTGGGTTAAAATAAAATAGAATAAAAAAAGTTTAGGAAGAGATGAGGAAGGGTGAGAAAGAGGTCTTAATGCTAGGGGTAGTTCTTAAATTGGAACAAGCTGACGTGACATCACTACTACACGTTGCTTTATATGTCCCGGTCAAATAGTATATTAGAACCCGCTTAATATCCGTGTCCAAGGGAGTCCTATTTGAGTAATAATATAACCCGCTTCAATAACCGGGTCTTATTAAACAAAACAACCGGTTCCTTTTCCTTCTCAATTTATGATAGAACACGCCTCTTTTGATTAGAACCCCCTCTTTTGATAACCGGGTTCTATTCTTGAATACAGCTTTTACTTTTCGATTTATATAGTATTGTTATTTATTACTCTATTGGCTACTGACATACAAACATTTATCAAGATAATCATAATAACAGGAACAACAATATATATGTTTGTTTTTTTATCATTAAACCAAAAACTCAAGATAAAGAGTTGACATTATCAAGCATTCATGGCTGTCATAAAACTTCATAAAACAAAAAGACTTTATCGTCTAACACATCTTGTGCTAAACTAATGTAGAAGCTCAAGAACACCCAAAAAAAACTTTCTAATAATATTATTCCTTCATAGAAGATTCCCATCATCATCCAGCTGTATTCTCGTATAACATTACTTGCTCTCGACTGCAAATAAAAACAATTGCATAATCATTAACCCGTAAGGCTTTTAGAGCTTGGATAAACTAAAAGCAAAACAAGGCTACTTTCCAGCCTAGTGATCATGTGTCTGATGTCTGACTCGTCTCACCAACTCAAAGGTTGTTGGTACAAGTCCACAAGAGCTAAGACATTTGTATGGACAATATGTGGTGTGTTATCAACATTTTCCCGGGTCCTAAAAACTAAATAGTGCGTAAGTAACATAATAAGAAGAGAATTAAAGTTGCTACCTTCAAATTTAACATCCGTAATTGGTGGTATTCTTATGTGGGGGTAATTTCCTTCCAATCTTTCGCTTTATTTTCTACACGAAAACAACATAAAAGTGAAGGAAGGATTGATTAATTGAAGATAAACAGCCCATTCTTAGTCTTCACTAGGGTTCCTGAAACAATGTAGAAAGTTGCAGGCAGACCATCTGCAACTGTTATAAGGTTGAAACAAATCATCATCCTAAAAAACAATCTCAAGTTACGCTAGCAAACATGTACACTAATCAGGGTAGAAATTGCAAAATGGGCGTTAAATAGTTCTTTGCACAGATCCAATTTGATTAAGTTGGATTTCACTGAGACACTTTTTACTTACTAAAAATTTAGAGCTTCTTTTATTAATAAATGAATGTTATATGTAATTACAAAAACTACGCCATTCCAAGAATTACCTGATTAACTATCCAGCAGGTTGCATGCATTGAGATTTGAGAATACACTTTGGGCGATAGCTTGACTCATTTGACCTGTTTCCTTTTTAGTTACTTTCTTCGTACTTGTCATTTTATCTGATAAAAAAAAACAATCTCAAGTTACGCTAGCAAACATGTACACTAATCAGGTAGAAATTGCAAAATGGGCGTTAAATAGTTCTTTGCACAGATCCAATTTGATTAAGTTGGATTTCACTGAGACACTTTTTACTTACTAAAAATTTAGAGCTTCTTTTATTAATAAATGAATGTTATATGTAATTACAAAAACTACGCCATTCCAAGAATTACCTGATTAACTATCCAGCAGGTTGCATGCATTGAGATTTGAGAATACACTTTGGGCGATAGCTTGACTCATTTGACCTGTTTCCTTTTTAGTTACTTTCTTCGTACTTGTCATTTTATCTGATAAAAAAAACATAACTGAAACTGGTCCAAATATAAGTGAATAGGTCCAAAATGCCAACTCTTCTAGGCACTAACCTTCAACTATAAATTTATCACATACATTAAACAAACCAATGACACATAAACACATTCATAAAACTCGATTCAAGATATTGACGGTACCTTTAGCCTTGATTTCATGTACTCCCCGCATAAGGCAACCTTCCATCTGGTTAAGCTAGCGAACTCGCATTTGTCAAAATTAAATCTCAATCTTGCAAACAGTCATAAACTATGCATGAAAAAGACAAGATAGTTCTATTTGAATGTGTGGTTTTGAATTTGGTGATGAAGCTTCTTTTTTTTTTACTTCTTGTGGTAAGAGGTTGAAGTCGGTAGAAAACAGAATTACCTCATGTTACTCATGCTCTAAAGTTACGATAGGAATCTGTTTTTGATAGTCCATGAGTGGTAAACCTCTAAAATAAATCCGTATACTCGACACAGAAACTGTATAGCAAACGACAAAGCAAAAACCTGTATAAACAATTCACATGATGTAATAATATTACTTTTGAATAATAAGAACAGCATAGCGAAAGAGGTGTGACTTCTAGCATATTATGCAATTTAGGTTTTGCGTTATGTAATCTTAGTCGGTCAGAGTCTTTAGGAGACTGTGTGGTAAATCCTAGTATATTATGCAATTTAGGTTTTGCGTTATGTAATCTTAGTCGGTCAGAGTCTTTAGGAGACTGTGTGGTAAATCCTAGTATATTATGCAATTTAGGTTTTGCGTTATGTAATCTTAGTCGGTCAGAGTCTTTAGGAGACTGTGTGGTAAATCCTAGTATATTATGCAATTTAGGTTTTGCGTTATGTAATCTTAGTCGGTCAGAGTCTTTAGGAGACTGTGTGGTAAATCCTAGTATATTATGCAATTTAGGTTTTGCGTTATGTAATCTTAGTCGGTCAGAGTCTTTAGGAGACTGTGTGGTAAATCCTAGTATATTATGCAATTTAGGTTTTGCGTTATGTAATCTTAGTCGGTCAGAGTCTTTAGGAGACTGTGTGGTAAATCCTAGTATATTATGCAATTTAGGTTTTGCGTTATGTAATCTTAGTCGGTCAGAGTCTTTAGGAGACTGTGTGGTAAATCCTAGTATATTATGCAATTCAGGTTTTGCGTTATGTAATCTTAGTCGGTCAGAGTCTTTAGGAGACTATTTTATCTGATAAAAAAAACATAACTGAAACTGGTCCAAATATAAGTGAATAGGTCCAAAATGCCAACTCTTCTAGGCACTAACCTTCAACTATAAATTTATCACATACATTAAACAAACCAATGACACATAAACACATTCATAAAACTCGATTCAAGATATTGACGGTACCTTTAGCCTTGATTTCATGTACTCCCCGCATAAGGCAACCTTCCATCTGGTTAAGCTAGCGAACTCGCATTTGTCAAAATTAAATCTCAATCTTGCAAACAGTCATAAACTATGCATGAAAAAGACAAGATAGTTCTATTTGAATGTGTGGTTTTGAATTTGGTGATGAAGCTTCTTTTTTTTTTTTTTTTTTTTTTTTTTTTTTTTTTTTTTTTTTTTTTTTTTTTTTTTTTTTTTTTTTTTTTTTTTTTTTTTTTTTTTTTTTTTTTTTTTTTTTTTTTTTTTTTTTTTTTTTTTTTTTTTTTTTTTTTTTTTTTTTTTTTTTTTTTTTTTTTTTTTTTTTTTTTTTTTTTTTTTTTTTTTTTTTTTTTTTTTTTTTTTTTTTTTTTTTTTTTTTTTTTTTTTTTTTTTTTTTTTTTTTTTTTTTTTTTTTTTTTTTTTTTTTTTTTTTTTTTTTTTTTTTTTTTTTTTTTTTTTTTTTTTTTTTTTTTTTTTTTTTTTTTTTTTTTTTTTTTTTTTTTTTTTTTTTTTTTTTTTTTTTTTTTTTTTTTTTTTTTTTTTTTTTTTTTTTTTTTTTTTTTTTTTTTTTTTTTTTTTTTTTTTTTTTTTTTTTTTTTTTTTTTTTTTTTTTTTTTTTTTTTTTTTTTTTTTTTTTTTTTTTTTTTTTTTTTTTTTTTTTTTTTTTTTTTTTTTTTTTTTTTTTTTTTTTTTTTTTTTTTTTTTTTTTTTTTTTTTTTTTTTTTTTTTTTTTTTTTTTTTTTTTTTTTTTTTTTTTTTTTTTTTTTTTTTTTTTTTTTTTTTTTTTTTTTTTTTTTTTTTTTTTTTTTTTTTTTTTTTTTTTTTTTTTTTTTTTTTTTTTTTTTTTTTTTTTTTTTTTTTTTTTTTTTTTTTTTTTTTTTTTTTTTTTTTTTTTTTTTTTTTTGCGTTATGTAATCTTAGTCGGTCAGAGTCTTTAGGAGACTGTGTGGTAAATCCTAGTATATTATGCAATTCAGGAGGTTAATATAAGCTAGAAGGTCATACCTCATAAGTAAATTTGAAACAGAGTCTATATCAAAATATGAACTTGACTTAAAATTTGGTACAGAGAGAGTATTTATGAGACAGACACAATAGTGAAATTCAAAACAAACCTGAAATTTCCCGGTCGCTGGATATTAGAATACCACTTTTCTCATCTGCCAGTATTCAGGTTCATGATATGTTACTCCTTTTTTAAAAGTCAATGCTTGAACCCACGATAGATTATAATAAGCAAGAAAAGCTATGGCTTACTTGTGAGCGAGCACATGACTAGACTTCATGCATCCAATGTATTGTATATGCGTCAGTTGACCCGATGCTTGGCTAGTGTTGAAATGTAGCTGTCAAACAAGTTGGGTCAGGCAGGTTGGGTGATGTTCTGACTTCTGATGGATCACAACAATTACTTCTAATTCAGATCAAAACAGTTCAGGTCGGTTGAACTGGCCCTCAACTCAAACTTACTTTAAAACAATGTTACTCTACAACAATAATGATATGTCAATGGAGTGATTTAAGAGATGAAATGCAATTTTAATAAACTTGAAAGACTTTCAGCTCAATTAGCCTGTTCCATTTAGCTAACTCTTTGATTTCCCTATACCTCTCGTGAGATATAAAATGACTCAAAAGTCAAATCTTTATCATATAGCTTACTTATATTTACATGTACATCGTCGTCAACCTTAACGATTTTTTTTTCGCTTTGGTAAATATTTCTTCATAAAGTGTAGCATCTACTCGTATACTTTCTAGAGAAAATTTAGTTAATAAGTACTGATAAACATAGACACTAAACTTTTTCCCATAGGGAACATACTCGTAGATACCAAATTCTCTAAAAGTATAAAAAGATCACAATTGATAACACATGTTTCATGACAAATCTACTGGCTTTAATCGAAAGCATTATTTGATCCGCGTTTTCCTTTTGACCAAGTTTCATTGCCTCTACCATCTCCCTTCTCCCTGGGAGAATCTCAGTTTTCATTCATCTTTGTCTCAAATTGCCCATTAACTGATCCACCATACTTGCAAGTTGCAATTTAGTTACATATAGACCATAGACTATATACACCTTATGCAGTTCATTTAGGAAATTATCACAATTTAGTTACAATTATTGCATTCAGAAAATTATGGCACAATAAAAGACAATATAAACACTTTATTCAATAAGCATCTAAATATTCCACAAATATGAGAGTATGCATCTGAACAATCATTTAATAATTCACCGACATAAATGAAGTATGAGAAACACTAAAACGATATCTTTTTACAAAACATTCAATTATAATATAGTTCAAAACTACAAAATCATATAAGGAGAAAAAACAAAGAAGTGATGAATATAAAACCGCACCTTATATGATTTTTTGAGAAAATGGCTCGCGAGCAGGTGACGGCTTGTGCGCAAGGGATGAAGGAAGAGGGGGCGGCATAGATGAGAAAATGGTGAAATGAGAAAAGAGATTAGGTTAATAAAATTTAAAAGCAAATATTTTGATTTTTGAGGAAAGGGGCGGGACTTGGAGTGCAATTGGGAGGGAACAAAAATATTTGGGGAAATAAGTTTTCATAAGTAAATAAGTTTCGGTTGTTTACAGGGAAGCGGGTTATATTTGTGGCATATATTCAGGGTGGTGAGTTATTTTGAGAACCACTTAAAAAAAAAGAACGCGAGAACCAATCTCAGCCCTCCATTCATCAAGATCAGAAAGGGCATGATTGTCATTATTAAAAAAGTTGTCCAGCTCTCTCTTTCTCTCTCCTCTTATTAAATCAAAAAATATCTAAATCATTAAAAAACTTTTATCTCACAAACCGTACATCGTTAGACGGAAAAAAAGCATGGGTAGTCTTGAAATTTCGTCCTCTTTCATTAGAGATGCGATTCGATATACTTTTGACGACTTTTTAAATTTCGTTTTTTTTTTCATCACGTTCATTTTACACATGTGTAAGTTGTATTTTTTTTTTTTTTTTTTTTTTTTTTTTTTTTTTTTTTTTTTTTTTTTTTTTTTTTTTTTTTTTTTTTTTTTTTTTTTTTTTTTTTTTTTTTTTTTTTTTTTTTTTTTTTTTTTTTTTTTTTTGTTTTTTTTTTTTTTTTTTTTTTTTTTTTTTTTTTTTTTTTTTTTTTTTTTTTTTTTTTTTTTTTTTTTTTTTTTTTTTTTTTTTTTTTTTTTTGTAATGCTATCTTTTTTTTGTAAAGTTGTTTGTCAAATAAATAAGATCAGCATTCCCTCATATCTAACTATTGTACTTCTAAAAAGTAACTCATACTCAGCTAAGTCTCCTCAGCGAATAGGGGGAGATTGTTGAGTCATGGATTCGCTGAAGATTACTTGCTGAGTCAAGTAGTCGCTGATAGACTCAGCGAGAGGTTTCATCAGCGAGTCTTCAGCGATCACTTTTATCTTCAAGTTAAAGGATAAGTTCAATGACTCACCGCCATGTGTTGTAAGTCAAATATGGGCGGGAAAATGAAGATAAGAAGACTGGTCCCCAAGGACACGTGTTGGAAGATCAGATTGAAGACAAGTGACCTTGTACCGTTTTGGTACTAAGCAGTTTCTCTTTCATACCGCTTTGGGAAACAAACAAGATGAAGAAAAGAGATCTCTGCCGACCAGTCTTACACACTTAAAATATATATATAAAATTCAAACTTAAACATAACATAATTCTTCAACTTAAACATAATTGTCTAGATAAAATAACATAATTCATCAAAGCTTAAAAAACATAATTGTCTCAAAAACATAACATAATTCTTCAAACTTAAACATAACATAATTCTCAATTAAACATAACATAATTCTTAACTTAAACATAACATAATTCTTAACTTAAACATAACATAATTCTTAACTTAAACATAACATAATTCTTCAACTTAAACATAACATAATTCTTAACTTAAACATAACATAATTCTTAACTTAAACATAACATAATTCTTAACTTAAACATAACATAATTCTTAACTTAAACATAACATAATTCTTCAACTTAAACATAACATAATTCTTAACTTAAACATAACATAATTCTTAACTTAAACATAACATAATTCTTAACTTAAACATAACATAATTCTTAACTTAAACATAACATAATTCTTCAACTTAAACATAACATAATTCTTAACTTAAACATAACATAATTCTTAACTTAAACATAACATAATTCTTAACTTAAACATAACATAATTCTTAACTTAAACATAACATAATTCTTCAACTTAAACATAACATAATTCTTAACTTAAACATAACATAATTCTTAACTTAAACATAACATAATTCTTAACTTAAACATAACATAATTCTTAACTTAAACATAACATAATTCTTCAACTTAAACATAACATAATTCTTAACTTAAACATAACATAATTCTTAACTTAAACATAACATAATTCTTAACTTAAACATAACATAATTCTTAACTTAAACATAACATAATTCTTCAACTTAAACATAACATAATTCTTAACTTAAACATAACATAATTCTTAACTTAAACATAACATAATTCTTAACTTAAACATAACATAATTCTTAACTTAAACATAACATAATTCTTCAACTTAAACATAACATAATTCTTAACTTAAACATAACATAATTCTTAACTTAAACATAACATAATTCTTAACTTAAACATAACATAATTCTTAACTTAAACATAACATAATTCTTCAACTTAAACATAACATAATTCTTAACTTAAACATAACATAATTCTTAACTTAAACATAACATAATTCTTAACTTAAACATAACATAATTCTTAACTTAAACATAACATAATTCTTCAACTTAAACATAACATAATTCTTAACTTAAACATAACATAATTCTTAACTTAAACATAACATAATTCTTAACTTAAACATAACATAATTCTTAACTTAAACATAAATAATTTTCAATAAATAAATAATTAATTAAAATATATATAAAATCTTCAAACTTAAACATAACATAATTCTTCAACTTAAACATAATTATCTAGATAAAATAACATAATTCATCAATGCTTAAAAAAAAAATCTGACTTTATGTTGGTCCGATCCGATGCACCCGATTCTTGACCGATACACCCGATTCTGACATATACACCCGAGTCTTGACCAAGTTGAGTCGAGTCTGTAATGCTAACCGATTTTTAGTATGAGTGTGACAAACTCGAATCGTCACCTGGCCGATACACAATCCAATTGCAGGAATCGACTGTATCGGTTGATTTTCACAACACTGATTTCAATCATGACATTGGACTAACATTTTGAGTAACATTTTGAGTCTTAGACACCATACAATACAAAATGCTTGGTTAACATATTGGGATGTTATTTTGCCACTGATGTTCCCCTTATGTCACTTTGTGGAATTGCTCATGAATTGGCAGCCTTCGTTGTCAATATATGTTAACCTTTTAATATGTTGTCCATCTTTTCTTTTGCTACATAATACGTATGATCTCCTACTGCTTATGGAATTGTGTTTTGGTTAACTCTATGCAGATGAGGTTTTTGACTTTAAACAATGGTTAGTAGACTAGTTGGTATATATTAGGCATGCCAAAACATTCATTCTCATAAATTGGGACATCTCTTATGATTTACACTATTGAGATTACATTTGTACTTGATATGTATTTTGTGGCATAGCTAAATATCACAATGTATCTGGTTTGAGTTTTGTATGTAGCTTATTTCACAATAATTAATCTCTATCCACCATATATCTATTGTCTAAGGTTTCATAGGCTTCAATGGAAACCTCGATATCCCCCAGCATATTGGCGAACTCAGCAACACATCAGCATACTGTTCCGGCATATTGAAATAAAATACTGAACTTATTTTGCCTCCAATCCAACATATAGAAACTCAATATGTCAATGTCACATCATCATTCATATTAAATTAAAAACGCATTTTTGTATTAGCTACAAACATTATACAAATTCTAGTTTGGCCCACTAAAACAATATCCCTTCAATATTTCAACCAGGGTTGCGAAACTCGGGGATCGGGATTGGATCGGCGTGGTGGGAAGTCAAGATCTTTTAAGAATCGAATAAAAAATTATGTGTAATAAAAAATTAAAAATATATAAAACTTTTGAAATTATGTGTAATAAAAAATTAAAATATATATATAAAATTTCAAACTTAAACATAACATAATTCTTCAACTTAAACATAATTATCTAGATAAAATAACATAATTCATCAATGCTTAAAAAAAAAATCTGACTTTATGTTGGTCCGATCCGATGCACCCGATTCTTGACCGATACACCCGATTCTGACATATACACCCGAGTCTTGACCAAGTTGAGTCGAGTCTGTAATGCTAACCGATTTTTAGTATGAGTGTGACAAACTCGAATCGTCACCTGGCCGATACACAATCCAATTGCAGGAATCGACTGTATCGGTTGATTTTCACAACACTGATTTCAATCATGACATTGGACTAACATTTTGAGTAACATTTTGAGTCTTAGACACCATACAATACAAAATGCTTGGTTAACATATTGGGATGTTATTTTGCCACTGATGTTCCCCTTATGTCACTTTGTACCTTAACTTGGCAAGTGAAGCCATCTATATATGTCAATGGGCATGCTTATTTTGGGTATAATGAAAAGAAAAGATGTTGACTCATTAAGGGAGACCATACGCCAGTTTTGTTTTGATGTTGATCTTTTTATTACTAGCGGGCCTAAATGATCAAATCGATCTAATGTAGAAAATTACTCGTATATGATAGTGGTGACCATAGTGTACATGAAAATTGATCAAGATATGAAATTAGGAACTCTACTACCTAGCATACATGCCAAAAATGCATGAAGGCGTTGAGGCGGTGGAAGATAACTATGGAAGGAAAGTGTTCTTATTGATTTGTAGGATGTCGATGTTGATTCTTACCCCGCATGATGCTTTGAAGGTGATTGGGAAAACAAAAAGTCGCCTTTAAGTTGTTGTTGACAATGTTAATGATATTGATGACATGTAACAGATTGCATATATGATTGTTTTGTTATTTAGATTTGTGTTGTGAAGGTATGGTTTTGGTTTTTATTCTTGTTGTGGGTTCTGTCTCCTTTTAAATGACAAAAAATTCTGTTACCTTTTTAGAGCAAATAGATATTAATTAGCTTTTTAGTTGTATTTTTGACATACTGTAACAGCCCAAGTCACCGTATCAGATACTGTCCGTTTTTGCCTCAGCTTCACGGTTTTGCTTCTTTCAAAACGCGTCTGATAAGGAAGGTATCCAGTCCCTTATAAGGAAGCTTTTGTTCCCCTTCCTTGATGACGTGGGATGTTACGCGTACTATGTTCCAATTTGGGTTAAGGGAAATAAAGAGGGGAAATATGTAAGAAGATGGGGGTAGTTGAGCATTTAGCTATTGGATAGGAAATGAAAGAAATTGCCCACTATCGTCTTTTACGGATTTTTGAGTCTCAATACCTCGACGGTGTATAAGGGAAGTTAAGATTTAGATAAACCTTATCTCTACCTAGGAGAGTGTGCTTCCAGGTTCTACCTAATGGTAGAAAATAACTTCCGGCCTTTGCATAGGACGATGATCAAACATCTTACCCCTGTCTCCAGAAGTCAAGATGTTTACAACTGATCCAGAAACCACGCTACTTGGGCATTTAGCCATTGAATGACCATAATTACCCCTCACGTGAGGAGCATGTGGTGAGTTAACAAGACTTTCTATAGCCATCGTTAATTTTGTACCATATTTGCTAAAGGTTTAAAAAACATGGACAAGCAATGGTAGTAGACCTAAAAAGAAAGAGCGGTGATATTAGTACCATGATTTTTGATTCATTTACCACAACGTATAGCTTTTAATGCAGACTGTACAAATTAACAATGCATGATTGTGGTGTATTAATCAAATGTTGTGGTACTAATATCACCTTCCAAAAAGAAAGCAAACCTACAAAACTATACAAACACAATGACCAAAAAATAATATACTTTTAATTTTATTTTAGGTAATAAATGTGCTTGTTCACCTGAGTTCAAAATAAAATTAAAAAAAACCCACATTGTGTGTGTTTGTTTTGTCGGGTACACTTACTTTAAAGTCATGACCACTTTGAAACACAACCAAATCTATCTAAAATCAAAATCCCTTTTTTCTCTCCCAAAACACAACCTTTGATAGGGTTTAGTCCAAGGTTCTTCTGTCAAAACAATAACACACACTTTCACACACTCTGTTTTTGAAATCAATCGAATAAAAAAAAGATGCAACAGTCACCACAATCGCAACCCCAACAACAACCACCCACCTTAAACTCTGCTCCTGCTTTTGTTCCCAATGCTATCACTACTGAACAGATTCAAAAGGTTTAATTTTTTTTATATATGTTTTGTTCTATTTATGTTATGTTATTTCGATTTAATGCTTATATTGTTTGGAGTAAGTTATAACCTCATTAATTGCTTATTGAATATGTTTTACACCCAATTTGATATTTGGGAATAATAGATAGTAATTATTTTATTTTATTTTTTGTAAATGGTTCGGAAATAGTCACAGGATACCCTGGGTAGGCCAAGACTAAATATGATCAAAGATTAATGTCTTTTATCCCTAAATTATATATAGTTTGTAAACTGAGTATGCATTCTGTATTTGGAAAATACTAGGATAAGGAAAGTTATGCAAATGTAGTTAATTTATTAATTTACGATTATAACTGAAACGCAATGTAAAACGGCTACTGGTCGTCACAAACCAGGCAAAATGAATTTAAAATGTGTTCTTTTTGACTTCCAGAGTGATTATAAGATGTGGAAGTAGAGAACTTCATTGAAAATTTGAAATTGTAACGTCTACGCTAGCCGTGATTTTAATTGCCAGTGAGCTTTTAGTAGGGACAATACTTGTTGGCACCTACTATTAGAATGAAGAGGATGCCTTAGTTGAGTGGTGGGGTTGCAAATGTTAACTTGTGTTTATATCGCAGTGACGATTAATCTTCTGACGTAATGATGGTTGTCTTCTTTTTTTTGCAGTGTCTTGATGACAACAAAAATCTGATCTTGGCCATATTAGAAAATCAAAATCTTGGCAAATTCCAGGAATGTGCTCAGTAAGTTATTTTTCGATACAGCTTAATATAACTACTGTAAATATATATATCCTTGTCGTGCCATCTTGATTCGTCGTATTGTTCTGTACTCCTATGATTTGATAAGTTTTTCGTGAAAAGGATTATTTGTTTAGGACTAGTAGGGCCTCGATAAGGTTAATATTTGCGGTATAACAAGAAACTGCGAATATATGCTCCATATGTCCCGTAATTATTGTTCACAAATGAAAAACACACATTATGAGAAGTGTAATAAATCCAGCTTTTCGATAACAAAATGGCAGTTTTACCCTTCTTAATTTATATATTTTTACTTCAAGAAACTTGCATTATTAAAGTAACATATAATGATTTTAGTTCTTCTTTAAGTATATGTTGGATTTTCATGTTACTTTTTCTGCCAATGTTATGACGGCATATATCTGCCACCATTTTATTTTTTTCCGGATAAACATAAACGCTAAAATCTAATACACTGTTTGTACCTTCGACATAGTTAAAGGCGAAATGCTAATTAAGGCAACACATCTTTGCTTGTGTCACAAACTTGCATCCAGCCTTATATGACAATGCTAAAAGGAGAGGGCTAACATTAAATGTATCCCTGTTGTGTTTTGTATTTATTTTTGGGCAAAAGGTTCACCGAGAGCCCTAAAAACTAGATACTCTAACAGTCTAACTCAATAAATAACAATGTAAATTTTGCCTGCTTACGTTATTTTATCAAGTAAGTGGACATTTCCAGGGACAATTTCAATTTGTGGGATGCTTGCGTTAGGACGTGAGATGATCTAATCTGGTTAAAGGTCCCCAATTGTTTGTTCACTGAGTCTTTAGGTAAATTATTCACACTACATAATTTTGTATTATACCTTTAACGATGTAAGAATGTATTCATACATGCATTGTTAAAACTTAAAATTCCTAGTTTAACCGTAGCTGAATAGTGTATGTTGTTTCGGGCTTCAATTCGTCTTTGCAGCAATTGACAGTTAAGCATAACTTGTAACTAATTTTCAAAAAAAAAGAAGCATAAATTTTAGCTCATGTGTTTGCAAGATAAGTTGGATTTTATTCCAAATGGTATTGACCTTGGATAGGTCATTCAGTTTAATACTGTAATTCAAAAATGTGAATATTAAAATTTATTACTAGTCTTCTCTTCTTCATTTTAGATTCTTACAAAAAGGAACAAGTAGTAACGACAAATGCTTAAAGATTTGGTGTTTGTGAATTATTAGCTCAATGGTTGTTATGATTATTACGGTTGTTGGTGATCCAATTTGTTTACTTTATGTGGCTGAGTTGGAATATTTGAATGTAGAAGATGTGGCCTTTTTGGTAAGGAAGAAGTATTGACCTGGGGAAAATAGCCATTTCTGTTAGCCTTAATGAGGCACGAAAGTATGTAAGGAGAAGTTCCAAATCAGTTTCTACGTAGTTTAGTATCACAAGTTGAATAAGAATCAGAGGCAAATGAAACTGATGTGAATGAAGAGAAAGTTAAGGAGGGACTAGACTGTAACGAGGTACAGGAAGAGCTTAAAATAAATTGGAACCGGTTGATTATGATTAGAGATGACAAGTCTGAGTTGAGGGAGTGATTTGTACTTTATAATATAGAAATGCAATTGCATCCTCGGGATTTATGAGGACTGTTCTTCATTATTGCGTCTTTCGCCTTTAATGATCTTACTTGAACAATCTGTTGTAGACTTTAGTATTTTAAATGCATGGTTTACTTCCAAACTAGGAATCACATTAGCAAGTAGTAAATTTTGGCCAAGAGTTTCAGCTCCCTTTTCACTTCAAAATATGGGAAAGCTGCTAAAATCTAACTACCAATTCTATGTGATTAAGTTATGTAAATGAACATGTAGAAAGTATCTGTTAATATTTTCTTTTCCAATGTCAAGGATGCATACATGCTGCAAAGCGAAATCAGGGATCTTCTAGATGTATATGTATTAATGGAATTTATGATACCTACGGTCCAATATTTTCATCAATAATATCTATTATAGTGTGCCTTTTAACTAATGTGCAATACGTTTAGTTATTTATTACTTAATCAAGAACCTGTGCAAAAGCTCTTTTCTAGTATCTTTTAAACATATATGAGCACTTTCAGCATGGAATTTTACATATGAGCTGATTAAAGCACCACTGTATATAGATTATTTTGAGGGGAGATTAATCCACCTTTCTTTAACCATTGAAATGACTAAGGTATCAAGCCGTTTTACAAAAGAATCTAATGTACTTGGCTGCAATTGCTGATGCTCAACCACCAGCGCCAACACCACAGGCATCAAATCCGTCACAAGTGAGTTCTAACATGAAATTGTCCTTTATAGAGGTGGCAACTTCCGTCAATTGACTTACGAGTGGGTCAAATAAAAAGGTTGGTCACTTGGGCTGAACGAATCAAAAAAGTTTTAAATCACCTGAAGTATAATTTCAAATTATGCAACCATCTAGATTGTTTTTATTCATAAATTTTAATTATTGTCGTATGGTGCATTATTAAGTAATTAAAATAAAATATGGAAATTTTTTTTGGATACAGCCAACCTAACCCATTTCATCCCCACTATCGACTTAGACCCATTCCTCGATCTGCCCATCGTCACCTCTAGTTAGTATAATTCCAACTATTTGTGTTCTTAGTTTTCTTACTTTATTGTTTCTACATCGTGCAGATGGCACCAAATTCTATTCCTCAGCAGGCAAACAATTACATGCAACAGCAACAGCAGCAACAGATGCAACAGCAGCTGCAACAGCACCAACAACAGCAACAACAGGCTACAGCAGCATCAGCAGCCTCTCAGCAGTCTCAGCAAGGTGGCGTTCCAAAACTGCCCTTCCAACTTAATGCCCTACGGCCACAAGATCAGCAGCAGCAATTACTCCAATTTCAGCAACATCAACAGCAACAAATGCAAGCACAGATGGGCATGAGGGCTGGTGCCCAGAATGGGATGCTAGGTATGCATCAAGCAATGCAATCTGCAATGGCTGGAAATCCGATGGATGGCCGTGGAATGAAGCAAGACGGTTCCGAAGCAGCTTCTGGCGGTGATGGACAAGGCAAATCACGTTCGTGAGATGGGGCATCCGAAGCAGCTTCTGGCGGTGATGGACAAGGCAAATCACGTTCATGAGATAGGGCTGCGTACACTTATCTGATGTACTTTTAGATTTGCTGGGTCAGGTTGTAAGTTGGAAAACAAAAAAGTGGTGGCATCATTTCATTTAGTTGGTCTGTTGTTCTAGTATCTTTAGTTGTATGCAACTTGTCCATGTATCTTTTCCATTAGGATCGGAAGTCAAGAGAAGTGACCTTATTTATCGCTTTCCTCGTAAACAGGTACTCCGTATATCTTTAGCTTTATGCAACTTGATGACTGGTGAGCCTCCCTATTTATGTGATTGTAGGCAAATTAGATAACATAGAAACTGGGATTTGGAGTTCTTTCAGTCAGCAAAAATATTCGTCAATCCCGTATTGATTTTCAGCTATATTAGTTTTTATGATTTCCGTCTGATGGTTAATCATAATTTACCAAATTAGATGTTCATTATAGAGATATAGGAGACCTGGCCATCATCACATAAGGAAAAAGAATATCACAAACTGTTGCAAGCTACTTCGATACTAAATAATTGAATTAAGCTGTATTTGGGATATACAGATTTGCAGGTCAATGATGAATTGGAGGAAACTAGATGCACTTGTTTACATTTTAGGCATCCCAATTAAATACAAAATTATTTAGGAGTCGGCACGTTATCCAGGTGGAAGGTAACTTCCCCGTCCATATGACCCTTCCATAAGAGCAAATCGCAGTTATATGATCGGCGTGCGACAAGTCATTGAGTATATATTTTAGACATTCACTTCTGAGATACATATTACTTATCTACAGTTACAACATTAGTAACAAATAACAGCAATGATGATGTTAATGCTGGCAGAAGTCCTGTCGATGTATTAGGTGAAGGAGTGCCCTATCTCATACTCTCACCGAAATTAATAACACCCTCTTTATTGATTATGGCTACATATATTTCGAAGTCAAAGTCACTGAATACGGAAAATCCATCTGTTCGTATGCCCCGTAGCTGACTAGAGAACGGGCAGGTCATACGGCAATTTATAGTTAAGATGATTGACATACTATTTTCTTACATTAAATGCATAACGTGTCACCAAAGCTCATTGATTTCTTGTTTCTTACACATATTATCCAATGGTTTTCTAATCTAAATGATGTGACAATAAGCTTGATTGCTTGAATAATCACAAAGTTTTTAGCATTTACAGATTATTGTTATGATCATGAGAATAGCTATGGAGAGTGAAATGATCAGGTGGGCTAATGACCCATCAGTCATCCCAGATGATCGGGTGGGCTAGTGGTCCGTCAGGTTAAAAAAATAATATTCATAAGAATAAATTATGTAAGTTCATTTCTAATACTGCAAAGTCCAAAACAACTGCTGGCCCCTGACCTTCAAACGGCAAATTAAATCATGGTGAAATGTGTTGATTGCTCACAGCTAAAGACTTACAAGTACATCCCAACTTCTTTTATTGTTGCATGTGACATGAGTTATTACACTAACATAGTGTTTAAACATTGCAGTGTGATTTTTTATGTGGAATTTTTATTTGTAGCCATGTGGAAAAAATGTAGATTTATTAATGTTCTGTGTACCTAACTAATGGGAGAACAAGTCTAAAATGATTATTAGAATAATAGTCCTGGTTTATATAAGATTGACTTTCATATCCATATTTTATATGTTAGTTTAAGAAATGATCATGTTTTTTTAGATATGTATGTACAGGACAACCATACTCTATTTGAGTCCAATCAATGATCACATACTTGATCAATGGCGTATTGAGGTCTTGTTCATTAAAGACCATCTTGGAAACATTAACTCGTATATAATGGGGCTATTGTCAATTGATGTTTTTGCTTTAATTTGGTCCCTTGTTCATTCTTCAGGGTCACTTACCCTGTGAAAAACAAGGTCCAAAAACTAGCATAAGAGCACACTGTATAGATCTAAGGTTGCATTCGGCGATGCCTACATGGCGTCCGATGCCAATTTCATTTCAATACTACTTCTCACACACACTATTAGATAAGGAGTTTCCAACATTGTTCAAGTTTCCCAACATCCATACCGGGATACAACTGATAAAATGTGGCACTAAGTTGACTTTTTGCATCTCATATCTGATGCTTTAACATCAAATTAACATCAAATACTAGTGACGTGCCCTTTATACGATTTGTATAATTATTTAAACAAAGTGATACTTTTAAAACTAAAAAAAATAAATACAAATTCAAAAAGTGTCTAACAATTATTTTTAGTAGTGATTTTTTATTACTTCTTAGTATTCTTGTTTAAAGACAAATATCATATCAGCACCACAAACAATAATTCATATAGTTTTCCACTACAGGACTTGAACCCATAACATTTTAATTAATGAGCCAACGCAGACACCGCTTAGGCTTTTAGCTGATTATTTTGATATTAATTACGACATGAGATACTGTGTTAGATACCTACATCATACCATGAATCATGCCATACTTTATGGTTTCAATTTTACAATCTCGAATTGTATAATCATTGTCGAGTGTATGAAACCTATAGAGTTAACGTTGTTGTTGTTAATATAAAGTTAAAAATCTAAATCCAATCATGGAGCAAGGGTAAAGTAGATAGAAATAATATATCCTATTTATTATACGTGTTATGATTAGAAAAAACACAATGCTAAAGCAATGAAGTAATGTCACAAACTCACAATATATAGTCAGAGAAGGATTACTGAAAAATAGAACAACAATACCAGAAAGATTCGTTCAAAGGCAAGCTACCATTAAACATTTGACCTTCGACTGGCCGGTCTCTTTTATTAAATCCATCTTCATATGTATCTATTGGACTTGATTATTGTCTAAAATCATTCCCATTTTTATTATCAAAAGTCGTAAAGAATAATCAAGATAAAAACATATGAAATACTCAAACTCAAAATATCTCTCTTTCAAAAAAAAAAGAAAAAAAGTCAAGAATGTTTAACTATCATATCTTGATCCTTGTTATATAATGTAAGTATGTTTGGAAATACATTCTTTTATATTTTGTATAATATTTCATATTAAAATGTTGGTATTACTTATATTATGTAGATTAATTTTAAAATATGGTTATTGTATATAGCCAATATATCGATGATAAATTGATAATTTGATCTTTTGCTAACATCTATTGTATATAAAAAAAGTTGAAAATTTGAATAAGCTATAACTACAAATCCTTTAAAAATGTGTTTCACTATCATGGTATAATATACTAGTGATTAAAGACTTGGAAAGCAAAATTGATTTTGGCAAACATTTATGCATATGGTATATTTTGTATTAATTTAAGTTATTGGTGAACTATATATTGGCATTCATATTGTCCATGGGAACATGGCATTTGGGTTATGAGGATGATTTATAATTTGGATCATAGGTTAGAAGTCCTAAGATAGTGTTGCTATTAATGGATAGAAATATTATTGTACATACTTTATACTTTTTCATATCCCGCACTATTATTATTTTCTTTACTGGATCATACAAAGTTAAAATTGCTAAAATGTTATTATATAGATTAAAAAATGTATTCCAACACGGACGTTTTCACTGTGAAAAGTTTGATGACAAATTGAAGCATTACCATTGCCTCATTTCGCTTTTCTTCTTTTGAGAAAAAAAAAAAGAAAAATTACAACTTCAAACATGCGAACAAAATCATGTTATCAAACACAGAGGTTCATCCATGACTACTTCGAGTTACCCTTTGAAGCGGGTGATTCTTCTAAGAAGTTGGCATAGCTGGTCGGATGGCCCAATTTTTTTATTTTTTATTTTGAACGGCGGGCGGGGAAGATCGTTCCATCGAACTGAGCAGTGACATCCAAACGGGCAGTATACTAACCCGAAAAAATATCACTTCATCGCCCTTGTTGTCCTTGATAGTTGTCAATATCTTTATACATGAGTTGTAATGAAAACATAATTGCTGAAACCTGAGTTTTAACATAAAAAAACTTGTGCTAAAACCTTATATATTCTTTCGAAACTATACTTATGTGGTATAAAGTAATAGGGTGAAAAAGCATGGGTACATTGGTATACATATTAATGGTGGTAGTTGTTAAGAATTTATGATGATATATTGATGGCAAACAAATTAAAGGGAAATACATGTTAGTTGTTGTGGGTAATTCACTCGATAGTAACTAGATATAGGAAATAAGAAATACTATGGAAACTTACAAATAAGGTATTTTCATGTGCAACTTTTAGCTAGTGTATATGGTGCTATATACATATAGCCCACAATTTATAATTAATATTTCAAACATAGCATTGTGGGCTATATTATGGGGATAACTTAGATGATGTTAACATCATCTAAGTTAGATGATGTTGCTATCACAAACCATAAAATTCATGGGGGGCTTTTTGACATGTGTAAAAATTAATGTGAGTAGGTTTGTGAGGGAACATCATCTAACTATGATGTTGTAACATCATCTAACATTTTTTCATATGTTTATCCCAAAAAAAAATTTAATAAATAAATAGATTATGATTTTTAGGTACTACTAGATAATCATCTAATTTACTATAATGTCACAATTTGTCTCCATTACTTCTTTTTAATAACTAGACGTTGCATTTCTTGTCAAGATAGTGTTTCATTTGGTTTTTTATTAAAAGAAGCACAATGTAGAAATAGTGTTCGATTCCTCCTGATTTTGGAATTAAGAAAAAATATATAGATTACTCTCTTATATTATGAACTTATAAAGTGTATGTAGAGAATGAATAACAAACTTTTTTTAATGAGAGGTGATAAATTTACAGTATTATGAACTTTGGTTTATTTAGTATACTCTTAACGTTTATAGTTGATTGTATAAATTGATAAAGTATAACTATGTTGAATGAATCAAATTTTGTGGTAGGTATATTAATTCTCTTTATGAACAAATCAATCTTACATTGTTATTGTTATTACATACAAAAAGAAAAGGTCTACTCCGTTAATCCATAATCTAAAGTAATGAATTTTTTAAGACAAAGTTTTTTCATTTGGAAAAGAAAAAAAATCACATACATCGCTATATATCAATTCTCATTGAGTTGAATAATACTCTCTTCTTAAACATCAATCAATATCAATATATATATACTAGACAAGAAGTTGGAATAATAGTTAAACCATCAATCAATATATATATTCTCGATGAGTTGAATAATATTTAACCATCAATCAGTATATATACTAGAAGTTAGAATAAAGTCCAATAATATCTATCATCACTGTTTTTATATATATTCTATCAAATAAATAAATGATGATAATAGGTAAAAGTAATAATTCTGAAAAAGTAAGAGCAAAGTGTGACATGTAATGTAATAAAGGTTGACGATCCATAAATAAAAAATGCAAAACAATAGACACAAATTTATAAACAAAGTTAAGACGGTGATGATTTTAGGTTAGTTGGAAAACGTTGGCTTACTTGCTTTGCCTGTTCAAAGTTTACGGCTTTTTATACAATTTGACTTTCGTAGTCTAAATCTATAATAACGTCTAATTATTCATAACAATAAATAGTTTAGAAAACTATGTATATGGTTGTATAACCATCCTCTTGCATGAGGTCTCGAGATCAAGCCTTAGGGAGAACATAGGAATTAAGTTCCTTTATGAGGGCTTGCCTTGAGTATACTCAGGTTCAAGTCTGAGGGGGTAAGGTTTACCCCTATTAATCGTTGTGCCTTCAGGCGGATTAGTAGGGGTTTTTTCCCCCATCGGGTATTTGAAATAGGCATTTCTACTTCGAGGGAGGTCTCTAGCGCGGACCCGGTTAAGACAACGTATGTTGGACCTCCCGCTGTCGAATCGAGACACGAAATTTCCAGCGAAATTCATCTTTCAAAAAAAATAAAAAATAAATAAGAAGTTGTTGTAGATTTAACACTATCATTTTTATTACCGTTATTAATTGTGAGGAGTAATACACGATTTTGAAGAAGTAGCCTAGTAGGAAGAACTCGTGTTTCTTTGTAATGATTTTAAGTTCAAATCTTACCTTCAACAAATATTTAAGTGATAGTTTCGGAAATGATTGGAACCGACCAAGAGCACAAAACAAACTCGGTTATGTCGCTACATATAAAAACTAAAAAGAAACTCGTCATCTCCAAATATTCCCATCAAGTAAAACCTCATTTGTTTACACGCACACTAAGGCTGTGCGAACAACATGTCGTGGGCTAGACAACGTTGGCACGACTTCATCAAGAGGCTTTGCCATGGTGCTTCGTCAGGGAGCCGACGAGGAGGAGATGACATAATGGGCCTTTTATATTGTAGAAAGTGTTTAAATGTGTGTTTGTGTTTTACCTTTATAGAATGTTTTACTTATTGAAAGTAATAAAATAACAAAAGAATGATATAAGGAAAAAGAAAATAAGATATAATGTTAACATGAAAATATTAATGTAGAAAGTGTTTAAATGTGTGTTTGTATTGTACAATATTGTGTATAGATCATTATACTAAGTGTTAAACGTGGTAACTGATGTTACTTACATAAAGGAAAAAAGAGCGAACAAATAGCCACTGTTAAAAATAGTTAATACGACTATACGAGTAGTTAAAATGCACTTTAAATTAAATTAAGTTCTTTTTTAATTAATTATATCATCAAAAATTCAAACCCTCTCTCTGAATTTTCTTTCTTTTCTATGCTTTCTCTCTAGTCATCATCAACATCTTTTTCACAGTTACACACACATTCTTAATTTTTTTAAAATCATAACAAACACTATTGAAATTTCCATATAACAAAACAAACCAGTAGACTTTTCAAAAGAAAAAGGAAAAAAGAGAGAGACTAGATCATAAAAGCAGCAGCTGCCGTTAATGGGTCATTGCTGCAGCAAAGACGCCGTTGTAAAAGACGAAAATGCCCCTGGATCCACCGTCCAAAACCACCATCATCATCACCACCCACAACCACCTCGCCGGAGTCCAAAACCCAGAACCCCATCTCCGGCAGTCAACGGTGGTGGCAGGTCAAACACCACAACCCCAAGTCATTCTTTCACCGGCAGCCCATGGAGACACACTTACCCTGCCGGAATACCTCCGACGCCGTCTCCGGCGAGGACTCCAAGACGGATGTTCAAATGGCCTTTCCCACCTCCTTCTCCGGCGAAGCCCATCATGTCTGCCATTTTGAAACGGCAGAAGACGGCAGCTATACCGGAAAATGACGGTGGAGCTGGAGGCGGCGGCGGTGGTGGTGAGGGGAATGGTAACGGTAACAGAGAATTGGATAAAAGTTTTGGATATAGTAAGAATTTTGGGACAAAATATGAGCTGGGTAAAGAAGTTGGGAGAGGGCATTTTGGTCATACTTGTTGGGCCAAATGTAAAAAAGGACCTCTTAAAAATCATCCTGTTGCTGTTAAAATCATTTCTAAATCCAAGGTTTTTTACTTTATTTTTACTCTTTATAATATAAAGCGAAAATCGAGCCTTTGGTTCTTATATATGCCCGGTTCTTATATATGCCGTTTAACTGTTTTATCGATGACCGTTTCCTAGACTTTTTAACTGGCCGTCCCAAGATGTTTACCTAGTGAGGAGGTTCAAATTTCGAGACCTTTAGGACGCCTTACTTACCACTAGACCACCTTGGAGACGGTTTGCGTTAACGAGTTTTGATATATTTGATCGAATACTGTTGTTATAAAAATTTTGGGTAAGTGATTCATTTACCCGTGTGTTGATTTAGATGATAAAGATTTGAACTTTAGGATTATTTGTCATTTGCTAAGAAAGTGACTTGAATTGTTTTGGTGCCAAACGATTTGTTTTAAGTATTGTATTGAATTTTGATGCATAATAATGTTGTTGGTATCAGAATTTAGGGTAAGTGAGCTTATATATATTTCTTTGTTGATTAAGATGATGATAAAGATTTGAACTTTAGGGTTATATAGTGATGACATTGTTATGGTGTTATTTGCTAGGACGGCGACTTTTGTTTGTTTCAATGCTAAAAGATTTGTTTGCTTTTTTGGGTAGATGACAACAGCGATATCGATTGAAGATGTACGTAGGGAGGTGAAGTTATTGAAGGGTTTATCTGTACATCAACATATGGTCCAGTTTTATGAGGCATTCGAGGATGATCAGAGTGTATATATAGTTATGGAGTACGTATTCCATCTCGTCATGTTCTTATTTGTAAAGCCATCTATTATTTTAATGCACGTGATAATAATTGAGCGTTTAGGATTGCATATTTTCAAGTACTTGTAGCTAATTGTGTTTATAAAGACAAAAAGCACGTATAAGTGTTTGGATGCATAAATCAACTTTTGCTTTTTAGCTTATTTTGAGAGGAAAAGCTTCTCTTTTCGAAAACTCCTTAGCTTTAGGTGGTTCTTATTTTGAATGCGATAAGCACTAAATATGCAATTCCAAACACCCTTTAAGTTACATGTAATATAAATTCTGTAAGTTGAGAATTCAAATACTTGATGGCGGAGTTTATGTTTCATGTCCCATTCTGGGAACATCTTTCGTCTTTGATTTCTGATATCAACAAAATTATGGTTTTTGACAGACTGTGTGAAGGGGGAGAATTGCTTGACCGCATTTTAGCCAGGTGATAATGAGATACCCTGGTTTTTATTGGTTATGTTGGGAGCATGTGGTATTTATTTTCTTATGCATTAACATAATGATAGCCTTTATATTATTGCAGAGGTGGAAGATATACCGAAAATGATGCAAAATCAATAGTTGTTCAAATTTTAAGTGTAGCTTCTTTTTGTCATCTTCAGGGTGTTGTGCACCGTGATTTAAAGCCGGAGGTACGTGTTATGTATGATTTGTTTTAATTGATTTAATTACTGCTTGAATTTTCCGGACGTAAGTGATAAGATCTCTTATGAATTCATTTATCGTTCTAACTTGGCTTTTAATACGTTGACCTCTTTTGGGGCAGAACTTCCTTTTCAGCACACGAGACGAAGAATCTCCAATGAAGGTTATAGATTTTGGTTTATCTGATTTTGCTAGACCAGGTACGTTGTATTTTCTTTACACAGCTTCTTCCCATCTTTGCTAGGCTGATAGGACCTGAGTGATATTTTACTGGAAATAATGTAAATATGAACAAAATGTAAATTTAGGCAACCATCTCGCCAACATAGATTGCTTTTGAGTTTTGAGAGACGGGTTCTTTCCAATTATGCTCAACTTAGCATCACATAAGTTATCAAGTTAATCATAATACTTGACTTTTAATCCTTGTTTATGGAGATGCTTTGTTTTGGAAGTAATATTGTTACTTATTTAGTGATTGCAAAGTGACTTTGCCTCTTTTGCTAATTATTAACCCTGAAAAGCACAATTATTACATTTAAGCTACCCTTGCCACATATGCCTGCAACGAGAATTCAAATCTTGGTAGATGCGTTTCTCATGTTTTTAGCTCTTATCGTAATTTTAACCCTTTCGTATATTACCTGATTACTCGCGCGAATTTGGGTAACGGATACAAGGGAGAAAGAAAAAGGAAACTGTTCCCGAACGGGAAAGGACGTATTAAGAAAGCTGTTTAAAAGAACCAGATGGAAAACATTTTCCCTACATTAAAACAATTTGAACTGTGATTAAAAATGGAGCCATAAGGTTCCTTCGATCTTATGAAGCTGCTAATTTTTTAAATTGTAGGAATCATAACAGAAAACATGTCAGTTTTGATGATCTAAAGTATCTGAAAGTTTTTCCAATCACGGTAAAGAGTATCGAGTGTCAAGTTTAGAAATGGTAGTTTTTAGCCATTCACCTTATGATTGCTCAATTGGATTGTGTTTTATTTTCAAGCGGATCACAACTCTCTAATTGGTCAAAGGAAATATTTAGATAAAAGTGGAATGGGTCAAATGGGCTAAAAGTCACACAAAGTTTATTTTTTATGCAGAGTCTACTGAATCGTTTTAATTAGAGACTCAGATTACTGTTGGAATGACCTTTTTTTGTTGTCAGGATTAGTAGATAAATGATTTATAAGATAACAAAATGATTGACAATTGGTGGGTCGACCCAAACCAAACTGGCCTTTTTTCGATACGCTCGCAAAGTGACCTTTTTCAACGTGAATCATTTTTGACTTGTTACCGAGTGCTTGACTGCCTATCTTGCCACCTCTTAGGAAAATATTTAAGCTATTACCATGTATGAATCATTGCTTCACTGTTTTTATGTGTAATAAAAATGATTTCTTGTGCATTTGCAGACCAACGACTCAATGATATTGTTGGCAGTGCATACTATGTAGCGCCAGAAGTACTCCACAGGTCATACAATGTGGAGGCTGACATTTGGAGTATCGGTGTTATAACATATATATTATTATGTGGGAGTCGACCCTTCTTTGCTCGGACGGAATCTGGTATATTCAGATCCGTATTGAGGGCTGATCCTAATCTTAATGATTCGCCTTGGCCTTCAGTAACTCCTGAAGCCAAAGATTTTGTCAAGAGACTTCTCAATAAGGATCATAGGAAAAGAATGACTGCTTCTCAAGCCTTGAGTAAGATTTTTTTTATTAGGGTTTTTTTGTATACTGGCAATGTATCAGGTCTATCAATTTATTAATAACTGGTAAATGACTATCTGCAGCTCACTCTTGGTTAAGAGATGAAAGCCGTGCAGTCCCGTTAGACATTTTGATATACAAGTTAGTCAAGTCATATCTTCGATCTTCACCTTTAAAGCGTGCAGCATTGAAGGTATCTATCATCTGATAAATGATTTTGAGTTTTTGTTAGGGGGTGTTTGGATTTGTGTTCTGATTTTGAATCTGATTTTGTTTATCTGATCATTTATGGTTAAATAATGAGTTTTGGATAATCATTCATACCAGATGTGAAGATAACACTACCTATTTGCCCCTTAGTTTAACATAATTTGAGAGAAAACTGCAAAAACGTAACTGAGCGCTATTTTGTTAAAAATGAAATTGATATCATTACATTTAAAAACCCCTATAGAGAGTGACACGTGACACCTTCCTAATCTATATTTTATTTATAGTTTGATGTGTAAATATATGCATGCTTATTGATGTTGTAAGGCACTCTCGAAAGCTTTGACTGAGGATGAACTTGTTTACCTAAGAGCTCAGTTTGATCTCTTGGAACCAAAAGATGGATATGTTTCTCTTGACAATTTTAGAATGGTGAGTCATACTTTTGTTATTTATTACAAGCATCTATCTTAGGATTGAGACCTTCATATCTAATTGTGACCATATCTAATTGAGAAATGTGCAGGCTCTTGTGAAACATTCCACTGCGGCCATGAAAGAATCAAGGGTCCTTGATATCTTGGATACAGTAAGATAATTTCTTGTTATGTAAGTTTTGTGTCAGCAGGTTTAACTCATAGTAACAATAGATCTTTTTTTTCCATTAAAGATGAAACCCCTTACATACACTCGGATGACATTTGAAGAGTTCTGTGCCGCTGCAATTAGCCCACATCAACTTGAGGCGCTTGAAGGATGGGAGACCATTGCCACTACGGCATTTGAAGTTTTTGAACTAGAAGGAAACCGAGTCATTTCAGTAGATGCATTAGCACAGGTACTGGTTTCTTTTTGTCTATCTTGACTAGAAGTGACGAAATGGGTGGGTGATGACTAGTGAGTAAGGTCCAAACAGGTAAATTTTGGCATGGTTAGGTTCGGGTTGGTTTGACCTGAACCACGGTCCATATATTTTTGACTATTTTCATAAATAGTTTGTGTTTAATATGATTGAAAAAGTTAAACATTTACAACAATTATCTAATTTAAAAATAAAGTGATTTAGTTGGTGGATTTCAATTAAAGAAAAGACCATTAGGTGACTTTTGATCTGTTAGGACTTGGGACAATTGGTCTCATATTCGTTTTGGACTTTTAGCTAGTTTGACTTGTCACAAATAGAGCATGACAAAATCAATCCTATTATAACTAACTGGTTCTGTGTTCCACCTTACCATAGTTTAATATGAATTTTGTTCTCCATATCTAATTTATCACGGGACACCAATGCAGGAAATGAACGTGGGGCCAACGGCACACGCAATACTGAAGGATTGGATAAGAAGTACAGATGGAAAACTCAACTTTCTTGGATATGCTAAGCTTTTACATGGTTTGACAATTCGTAGCTCCAACACAAGGCATCATTAAGAAAACTAAGACTAAATAGGTGATTCATGTTTGTTTGTTCTTAATTTATTTCCGATGCATAAACAAAAAAAGATAGGGCGAGCGTCATTGCCCATGAGATGACTGATAGCATGTTATTAACTTTTGTGGTTCTTGTCAAAATTGATTTGTTGTGAACTTGTTAAAAAAATTTGTAAAGGTCAATTTTTTTCCCCCCTTCCAGTGTTAATGAAAAGAAACAGCTGCTATATACATATTAGATACATTGGCCTTCAACACATGTTCTTATTTTTTCTTATGTATAGGAAAAAAAATTACAACTAACTATATCAAATGCTTATCCTATGATATATCATACAAAGGTTGCTATTTCGACACATTTACTTATTAATGTGACACTTTCTTTTAGTTTTTACCTGTCCAACCGAGATAAATAAATATAAATAGCTAAAAAGGTGAAATGAGTAAAATGAGATCACTACAAATAATTCGTGAACAAACTAAAAAATTTGTCACGCTTTTATGTGTGTAAAAATATGGAGACCTAAAAGTGTGTAGAAATTAATCCACACTTAAAATTATGGTATTCTAAAAGTTCACACTTTTTAGTGTTGACTTTCATATTTAATTTGTCACACCACATTTGTCCACGCCAAATATTTAGTTAGTGTGGAAAAACGTGGTGTTACAAATGAAAGTTCACACTAAAAAGTGTGAACTTTTAGAATACCACAATTTTAAGTGTGGATTAATTTCTACACACTTTTAATTCTCCATATTTTTACACACATAAAAGCGTGATGCAAAATTATTTGTAGTGGATTGAATGGAAGCGAACAACCGAACAAGTTGGAGTACATACAAGGCATAGAAATCGTTTTTATGTAAAGATCAATTACAAGATTATTATTATTATTATTATTATTATGAATAATGCATAGTACAAGATTGTACTTGAATCACCATAACTAAGGCATTTTTCATTTTTGGTGTCATTCGACACTATTCCCTCACGGCAACATTGTAATTTAAACATACAAATATTTTTAAAAATCACGATTTACATTGCTATCAAATTTTCACATTAGGCATTGCCCTTAAATAACAAATTAACCACATCGATTATTGTATTTAACTCTTTTTATTTTAACAACAAACCTATTTATATCTATTTCTTAATCTAAATACAACAATAATGTTCCCAGAAAGATTTGAACCTCCATCTACTCCAAAAGTGGATACACCCCCCACCACTTAAGGGTCTATTGTAATTTACAATGTCACCTGCCTAAATCCAGATGTCGGGTGATGGTGTGACGCCGGACGCATTTATTTTTTTCCATCATTTGGCATGATATCACAAAATGCTTCAGGTAAACTTTGGGTTGAGAGCCATGGCATTCCTGACTTTCGAATTCCCAACCCCAATATATGAGCCCAAATGTTTTACAAAATAATTTTATTTTTTGTTTTCCGGCAAGGATTTCGGCAAGTTTTGACAAATACTCCCTACTTGTGTACAAACTTTGACTTGTACACGTATCGTAATGTTAGTGGTTGCAACCATTTAAGTTTTGACAACCACGCCCTTTACCCTAATGCACCCTACAACGTCCAGTAAGATAAAAAAAAATGAAATAGGACATAATTAGTGCTTTAAAAACTAGTTTAAATCAGTCAGTTCAATCGGTTCGATATATCAATTGGTCTAAAAGAAGTATGGTTTTATGGTTAAACAAGAAAGCAGTTGCCTAGCTCAACCGCTTTTGTTTTGTTTTTTTCTTTTTAAAACACCATTTTTTTTCTTTCTGTTTTGGTTAAACCAACTTTTCATCACACCCTCTTATCAGATGTCTTTCTAAAAAGAGCATTCCTATCCCCCCCCATACACTAACAAGTATTGACATCCCATCTTTTTGGTCCCTTGTTTTTAACAAGATTTGATATTGTTGTTGTTAGAATTTTCGATCAAACATTATTCAAGGTAATCGAGCTTCAAACAAAAAACTTACGTGTGTGACATACATAGTATAGTTCGCCAAGATATAATTTTATATTTTCATATAATGCCGACCAAACCAAACAATAACAAAACTCATCAAACACGTAAAAGTGTTAGGTAAAATCATTTGTGTTACATACCATTATACCAATCCATTACATTACATTACACTTCAATCAATCACTTAAAAATCCCCCAAAAAAGTACACACATCATCAACATCTAAATCCTATATATATATATATATATATATATGGCAATATCATCTATATATACATCCCAGTCTCTTTTACACACACTTACACACACTCCTCATATCCCATCTGTCTCACCATCTTCATCTTCACTGTTTCCTGTCACTAACCGATCTTTTAGACCCACCATTTCTCTCACAGTCTCTGCTCAAAACCCTGCAAAACCCATCTGTTTCAAGACAAAAGCAGGGTCAACTACAACCTCTGCAAACATGACTGAGAAAAAAGTACACGTGTTTGATTCTGAAGAAGCCCTTTCTGTATCTCTTGCTAAATATACAGCTGATCTCTCTGAAAAATATATTAAGGAAAAGGGGTCTTTTACTGTTGTTGTTTCTGGTGGATCTTTGATTAAGTCACTCAGGTAATTGTTATTTAAATTACAAAAAGATTCTTGCTTTTTTATATTGGGTGAAAAAAGATTTGATCTTTAGGCTTAATTTTGGTTTTTTGATTGTGGGTATTTTTTTGGATGATGTGATTTGGAATTTGGTGAAAGAAAGTTATAATCTTTATTATGAATTTTGGTTTTTGATTGATTTTTTTATGGTAAATTCCTTGCTGTTTAGTGTAAGTGATCAAAAAATTCATATATGCATTCAATTTTGTTTTTGTTAATTTGTTGTATTTTGGTTTGATAGTGTGATTTTTCCAATTGTGGATTTGTTGAGGGAAAAGATTATATCTTTGTGGAAACTATGCTAGAGTGTATCCGGCGACTTTAACATAATAATTATTATTATGGTTTTATGTATCGAATTAAAACCTCTCCTTTTGTATGTATCAAAGTTTCAGAACTTACTGCTGTATGTATTGTGAGACTTAATAGGAAGTTTTGGAAAGTTGAATTTACTCAAATGTGAAAAATATGTGTTGAAGTTCAACTTATATAATTTTACTGAATACATGTATATCATACGACACATAAATATAAGTCTTGAAAGTTTGATACGTACAATAGGAAATTTTAGATTAACTCAATCGTAATTTTGATAAAGGTGGATACATTTAGACATAGTTTTCCCTAAATCTTCAAGCTCATTCTTGTATTCTTCAGAATTAATTCCATGATGTCGTCTAGAGGTAGGTGACCAATTCAATAGTGTTTTCTTGATAGTTATTTTTGTGTTATTACTGTGGGTGAGTTATGTAAGTAATAGGATCATTTGTTAGCTTAGTTTTGTTTTCTTGATTTATCCACATATTAACGTGAATTGGGGGCTAATGTTTGAATGGGTATCTGTGTTGTTGTGATTACAGGAAGCTAGTGGAAGCACCGTATAAAGATTCAGTAGATTGGTCAAAATGGCATATGTTCTGGGTTGATGAAAGAGTTGTTCCTAAAGATCATCCAGATAGCAATTATCTTCTTGCTTATGATGGGTTTCTCTCCAAGGTATGTTTCTGAAATTTATTTATTGTCTTTTAAGAAGATAAAGGTTTCGGTGTTTAATTTCACAAAGTCAAGGGCTGTCATTGAGACTGATTATATGAGATTTAGTACCAACGAGCAAATAGCTCAATGGTACAAGGTATCTCGCACAAGTCTCTCAGTAATGAAAGACCCAGGTTCGAGTCTTGCTGAGGGGGCAGGGTTTTATCCCAATTAAATGTTGTGCCTTTAGGCAGTTTAATTGTGGGATTTTCCTCCTACAAGGTATTGAGGGTGAGGGGGTTCTCTAGCGCGGACCCGGTTAAGACAACGTAAGCTAGATCCCCTGTTTCGAGCAATTGATCCACACCTTTCAACAAAAAAAAAGATAATCTTCTTTAGGAAATGTGCCACTATACGAGATAGTGTACCTTTACCATGTAAATTTTATTGACAGGTGCCAATTCCTTCTGGAAATGTATATGCAATTAACGACGCCTTGTCAGCAGAGGCTGCAGCAGACGACTACGAGACTTGTGTCAAGCATTTGGTTCATAATGGCATAATCAGCACTTCTGAGACAAATGGGATTCCTAAATTCGATGTTATGCTATTGGGTATGGGCCCAGATGGACACGTGGCATCTTTATTCCCTGGACACCCTCTACTTCAAGAGAAGAACAAGTGGGTTACCTTCATTAAGGAATCACCAAAACCTCCTCCGGAAAGAATTACATTTACTTTTCCAGTAATCAATTCATCTGCAAATATCGCACTTGTGGTAGCTGGGGCAGGTAAAGCCCATCCAGTGCATGTAGCTCTGGGAAATGGTCAAGATTCTGAGGTGTTGCCTGTTCAAATGGTGGCACCTGAAGGTGAACTCACATGGTTTTTGGACAAGGAGGCTGCATCAAAGCTCTAAAGCAAGAATGTGAGCTGATCCCGACTTTTTTAGACTTTTGAAGTCAGAGGACCACTTTAAGCTTAGATTGTAATGTGCTTTCAGTGAAGAGTATGCCTTACTTGCTCAAGTTCCAAGTAAGAATGAGATAGAAGGATAAAGATGCCAAAGTGACATTACCTTGTGTTTGTTGTTGAGGTTATTCTCCGTAATTTGCCTTTGAACCTGCATCAAGTATCGTTTCATTTCTAGATTGAGTACAAGAAAGCCCCATTAGTGTCTAGTAATAATGTCTTTCAGCTACTTAAACTTTGATAACGTTACTGTTCTGCTTTTTGATCAAATACAGTATCTTCAGATGGTTCTGTAATTTTAGTCGTCTCTGGCTTTACCCGAGTTGACTTGGCTGTCATGATCTGCTTCATTGTCAGGTATGTCGACGTACAAGGGATGCATGAGTTAAGGAGTGCTTGAACGTGTGTTTTGGAAATCATTGTATGATAAACAATAATCACAATCAGATAATTACATGTAACAACACATTTTGGGTGTTTTATCGATTGAAGTTTTATTAGACAAGATGTTTAGGTGTTTAATAAAACTCATTATATAAATCAACTGATTGCCACATATTTGCTTCATCAGAAGTGACGTTTTATGCGAGTAAAAAACTCCTACAGTAGGTGATAGAAATTGGTTAATAGATAGGCCATTTGCTTTTACCTGGATAATGAGTTTTATTGAAGACAAACCTCTTTATCCAAACAATAATTGCTGCAATGTGGTTCACCTTACTCGTGCTGACTATGAGATGTGTTGGTGAGGGCATAGAGTGAAATATACCCTATTCTGCATTGCATACAGTAGTTTGTGGTGTCATTTCTCATGAAAGAACAATGCTAGTGTTAAAAACTTTCTTTGGATCATGTCGTGCACTACCCGATTTAGGACCATAACATCCCCCCAAAAAGTGGAGATATCATAAGGGTAGAGTCGGTATTCTCAAATTACATTCTGAAGAAGTTGTAGGCCATTGCTGTTCAAAAAAGAAAAAAAATACATTCTCATCTGTATGCTAAAATGATCAAGAACTGGCGAATTTGCAAACTTTGATCTGATGCTGCCAGGAACGGGTCCAGATGGTCATGTGGTGCAGTGGCGTCTCTATTTTGCAGGCAAATCAAGATGTTTGAGAAAACAACATGGGTTACATTCATCAAGGACTCACCCAAAACAGCGTCAGAGAAGATCACATACTGGACAAGGATGCTGCAGGATTATCCCGTTAACTATGTGTATCCCTAGGTCGATATTGGATACCAAGAAAGTATTTGGTTTAGTCTTTTTGGAGAATAAATGTATGTAAATGGCATGAAATTTAAAATTTAGATCTAGTACACTTTTTACATTTGAGGAAACATATTGCACACCTAAATAAGAAAAATGGTAAAATGAAGAGAATAATAGTCCTGGACTTTCCATAGACAAAAATCAAGGAATGTTGGTTCCATAGTTCGAAAAGATTCAAATTCAAAAAGTAAAATGCAAACAAAATAATGAAACTTATGATTTTATTCCGCTTGATTTCCCCAAATTCTAGTGAACCAAATGCTCCCAAGTGTTTTTCAGTGCAATGCAGTATTAAAGACAGACTTGTCTTAATGGCACATTCATCAGAAAACCAATAAGGATTCCAAGTAATAACACAAGTTTCACGCAACAAAGACAACCTCGACATGTTTAAAATGGTAGCCAGAGTCAGACACCATAAACTAACTTTAACATTCTTCGTAACATAATTTCAACACCACAAACAATCTAAACCTCAATCGAGGTCTCAAGCAGACTTCTCTTTTGTGTAAGATCTGACCACAAAAGCCAACCCCAGGATCAAAAGAGGCACGAGAAACTGTAAAATCTTAACAACGAAATCTTGAGTCTTGTCGGGATTGTAGGCCCTGTCAGTCGGTGCAACATACGTGCGTTTCTTAGGAACGGTTGCCGAGTCTACCTTACCAATGTAATACTTTTCCATCATTTCTCTAGCCTCATCACTGTGGCCCACATCCTCAAAATCATCGGTTGCGTCTTTCCCTGCAACCATTTCACGCATACATCAATAACTGAAATTACTGCTATCTGTATAATGGACACGCTAGGGTGATATTTCAGACTTACCAGTTGCAGCTAACAAAACTTCATCACCTCCGGGGTGATCCTCCATAAATGGGGTTACATCATAAACCTGGTAAAGTTTAGGTTCATCGATACTTAATACCAAATAAGGTATATAATAAAAGGAAAAGAAAAGAAAGATAAAACTATAAAAAGGCTCATAATTGAGCTTTGTTTGTCCAGATATATGTAGTGTTGTTTGATTAAAGGTGTGATTGGAAGGCATTTCCGACATACAATTTGGGAAGTAGGGACAAGTTAATATAATACACTCATTTAGTGTGTGCTTCTAAGTGGCTGAGATGAACTCTTTTTAGAAGAGAGCTTTGGCCCTTTCGAAAAATCAAAAAGTTTCAATACAACATAATATATCAAAAAGCAGCCAACACAAAATGATATTATCAATGAAAACTCTTCAAAGAGAAATCATATATCATATCAATACTTAATAATCTCATCTAATTGAAACCATTACCTGTACAACAGGATTTGCATATTTTTATGTGCTTTTCAGCTAATTTGAACAGCTTATATACGAAGCACTTTTCAGTATTTGGATAACGAAAAGCACATATGCTTCTCTCAAGTTAAAATACGTTGTTTTTCAACAAAAAAAAGTCCTACTTAGCTAATTTTAACTAACTATGAAGGTATTCGAATTTGCTTAATTAAGTACTTTCCAACTTACTGCTTATTTAAAAGATATAAACAATCCCAAACACTCTCCTGAAAAGTGATTATCTACTTATTTTGTAACAATAACAACACACAATCCTGAACACCCCCTAAATTCTTAGTAGATCCAAACCTAAGAGCTTTACAATTGAAGTAAAATAAGTTATTATTAACAATAAGTTAATCATTTCATCTATAAGCATCCAAACTCTAAAAACACCCCATAATTCCCAAAATCAATATCTAACATCTACAAAATCACTCTCAATCTATTGGCCATAAATACAATATTATCATAAAAAATTACATCAAACCCCACAAAAACATTAACTAGATTTCAACAAAAACTAAAACCCATAAAGCAACAATAAAACCCAAATGATCAAAACATCATACAATCAAGATCAGATCAATATATATAAATATATATATAATAAAAGGGAAAAAAGATTTGACCTTTCCATCAATGATAAGCCAGCAATCTTTGGTTTTGTTATGCTTAGATACATCTTCAAACAGGAAGGTTTTTGGATCGGTAGAACCCATTTGATTGTATCTGCTACTGCAAAACAAAAAAGATAAAAGATTTACATATATAAATGAAAAAGATGCAAGCTTTATATATAAAAAGACAGTAAAGAAAAAGAATCTTGGATACAGAAAGAAGTAGAATCTTGATCTGAAAGTAGAAGTACAAAAAGGGATTTGATGAGCTTACAAAGACGAGAGAAAAAAGAGAGAATTTAGGACGGCTGAGAGGGTGTGTTTATTCAAGTTTTCTCCGTCTGTATATAAAACAGTCGTTTTATATTTATTGGGGTTGGTGTGTGGTATGCATACGACATATAGATATAGATAAACAAATATAAATATGAAAAATTTATTTCTCTGTGGGCAGATCTGGACTTTCTTATTATACTCCGATTTTGACTTATGTGTATTATTTCATGGTTTTGTTAATCCGGTTCTAAGATCATATGGAGCGAGGCGTTAGCCGTATGTGGCATGCCTAAAAAGCGTTGGAGATGCCCACGCCACACTCACAGGACGCGAAGCACACCGCCACTGGGGCGTCCCCCGTCCCATTTCGAACGCCCATTTTTGCACACTCCCTAAGCCAACTAGCTGTTGGAACGACTCTTCACCTTTTTAAAAAAAAAAAAAACCTTCTATTTCAGGCTTATATGTTTATTTTTGACTTACAAGTTTTATTTTACGTTGTAGCCTCTTTTTATGTAAACACGAACTTTTATGCAAAGGGCTATTATTTGGGTGATAACATATACCTGGAATACACAACTTTCTTGAAGACTTTTACCGACCCGGGTAATGATAAGAGAAAACTTTTTAAGAAAAAACAAGAGTCACCACGAAAGGGCATCGAGAGAGCACTAGGTATTCTGAATAGAAAGAAAAATGTTACAATAAATTGGATCCATTGTCAGGATGTTTGTGAATAAAAATCATTTTTTTAAAAAGAAAATAGATAGATGTGAATTTAGACGTAAGTTTTGATTAATATGTTAACATTAAACTTTTAACTATGTTTATAAGATTATTAAATTAACAAGATTTTTTTGTTTCACTCGATAGAAGCACACGATTTCCAAGCCCTCAATCCTCTCAAACTATATTTTTTTGAATTTGTTAACCCTCGTCCTCAAAGGGGACTAGTCCTAATATGTAAAGAATGGTAATCAAGGATCTTTTGTTTATTTCATGTCTGATCATAAAATACATTGAGCAGAGCCATCGAATAAATACAAGAATGAAAACTACAAATATGGAAATACAATATGTAGAATACGTAAATTATGGGAGCAAATAAGGCAAAGATTGGGCATGGTTAATAATGCAATAATGGTGAAAAATAGGAGATTCTAATACTCCCCCTCAAGTTGGAGCATGTAGGTTTTTAATGCCCAACTTGTCAAGTAAGAACTTAAGTTGTTGAGTGCCCAATCCTTTTGTTAATAGGTCTGCAATTTGCATGCTGGTGTGAATGCGTAGGGGCTGAACTTCTTGAGACTCGACTCTTTCCCGAACAAAATAACAATCCATTTCTACATGCTTTGTTCGTTCATGGAAGACAGGGTTGTTGGCGATATGTCTAGCAGCCTGATTGTCACAGAAAAGAGGAGTTGGTTCAGCTAGGTCGATGTTTAGTTCCTTGAGAAGCCACCGCATCCATAAAATTTCACTAACTGTGGAGGCCATTGACCTATATTCAGCTTCGGCAGAAGAACGTGATACAACACTTTGTTTCTTTGTCTTCCATGAAATGGGTGCTCCCCCAAAAAGGAGAACATATCCTGTTCTAGATCTTCTGGTAATAGGGCAGCCAAGCCAATCAGAGTCGCAGTACGCGGTGAGGTTACAACCACCATCTCGGGGTAGAAGAATTCCTTGCCCAGTTGTTCCCTTTAGATATCGTAACACTCGATGTGCTGCATCCATGTGACTTTGCCTAGGATCAGCCACAAATTGGCTAAGCACATTCACAGAGTAAGCAATGTCGGGTCTAGTGGCTTGTAAGTAAAGCAGACGACCTACCAAGCGGCGGTATCGACTAGCATCAACTTTGGATTCTTCAACTCTTTTATCCAAAATCAGATTCTGCTCGAAAGGAAACGGGCTTGGTTTACACCCTTGAAGTCCACAATCTTCAAGGATATCCAGAATATACTTTCTTTGGCTTAGCACAAGACCTTCAGTAGTACGGGCAACTTCTATACCAAGAAAATATTTTAGAACACCCAAGTCTTTTATGCTAAAACGTTTGTCAAGTTCTTCTTTAGTATGTTGTATTTTTCTTACATCATTCCCCACAATAATCACGTCGTCCACATAGATGAGTGCTGCCACAAAACACGCATCCTTCTTAAAGATGAAAAGAGAGTAATCTGCTTTGCACTGCTTAAATCCAAGTTCAAGAAGAGATTATGTAAACTTTTGATACCAATTGCGGGATGCCTGTTTCAAGCCATAGATGGATTTATTCAACCTGCAAACTCTCCTGTCATTTTCTTTAGCAAAACCTTGTGGCAACTTCATGTAAACTTCTTCATTTAAATCCCCATGTAGAAAGGCATTATTGACATCTAGTTGGTTGATAACCCATCTTTTCTTGACAGCTACAGCCAAAAGTGTTCTAACAGTAACCAACTTTGCAACGGGTGCGAACGTGTCGTGGTAATCAACCCCCTCCATTTGTGTATAACCTTTCGCAACGAGCCTAGCCTTGAAGCGTTCCACGTCTCCATTTGGATTATATTTTATTTTGTAAACCCATTTTGAATCAACAGCATGTTTTCCATTTGGAAGATCAACGAGCGTCCATGTGTTGTTTTCTTCAAGAGCTCGAATCTCTTTTTTCATCGCTTCTTTCCATCTTTCATCCTGAATAGCCTGATTAAAATTCGTTGGCTCATTACTAGAAGTAATGGCTGCTAAAAAGGCTTTGTGAGGTCCGGAAAACTTTTCATATGACACAAAATTAGACAAGGGATGTACCGTTGAGGATGTTCCACTTGGCGCTGGTTTTGCATGATCAACAGATGGGGGCAAATTCACATGATAGTCATTGAAATAAGCCGGTTGGGATCTGGTTCTCTTGTCTCGTGTGGGCTGTGGATCCCGAGCTAGGGTCTCACCAATTTGTGTTAGTGGAGTGGGCCCAATTTCTTGATGAGAAGTAACAGGTTCGGTTTCAGCATCATTATTTCTTTGTGGTGAAGCTAGATTAGTACCAGAACTGGGTGTTATAGGTCGGGTGTGGGCTTCACTGTTGGTTTGTAAAGGATCTGGTCTTGATTCAATAATGGTGGGTTGGGATTCGTTTGCTGCGGAACTGATGGTTGGCCTCACGATTTCGATAGCATCCCCATGGCTATGCAAAGAGCCTGGTTTTATTTTTGTCTCATCACCTGTCACGTGCTCTTCATAATAAAATGACACATTTGGTAATTCGAACACATCAACCTCCTCATACTTATAATTGTCTTTAAAGGGAAACTTTTCTTCATAGAATTTCACATCACGTGAAACAATAATTTTCTTGGTTTCTATGTCGAGAACCTTGTAACCTTTTGTACCTTGGAGATATCCTAAGAAGACGCCGGGCCTCCCCCTCATTTCAAATTTATCTCCTTTAGTGTTTGTATTTCGATAATAAGTAAGGCAACCAAAAACTCTCATGAAGTCGTAATCAGGGGTTTGATTAAAAACTAACTCGAAAGGGGTTTTGTTATTAATGACCCTTGATGGCAAACGGTTGATTATGTATGTGGCGGTTAAAATACACTCTCCCCAAAATCTTTTTGGTAGATTCGCTTCAAATCTTAGAGAACGTGCAACCTCGAGCAAATGTCTATGTTTTCGTTCAACGACCCCATTTTGTTGTGGGGTGTGAGGGCAAGTAGTTTCAAGGAGAATCCCACGTTCACTATAGAAAGACAACATGTCGTTTGACACGAACTCGCCACCATTATCACATCTTATTTTCTTGATTGTCTTTTCAAATTGCGTGTTTACCATTTGACAAAAATTCTTCAAGCATTTGCTTGCTTCATGTTTAGACCTTAAAAGATACACCCACGTTGCTCGACTATAATCATCCACCACGGTTAGAAAGTAGGTTGCCCCCGAGAAAGAGGGTGTACGATACCTTCCCCAAATATCACAGTGAATCAATTCAAAACAAGCATTTGTTTTGGTAACACTATACTCAAAGGGAAGCCTAGTGTGTTTGGCTTTATGACATGAATCACAAAAATTATTTGAAGAAGTACCTTTGAGAAAAGAAAGTGCAGAGAGTTTGTCATTTGAGGCATGTCCCAACCTTTTATGCCACGTGTTCCCGGTAATCATCAAAGCTTTCCTAACACAGTCCGCCATCTTCATACGATAAAGACCTTTCTTGCAATAACCCACACCAATCACGTTCCTTGTATGGAGTTTTTGCATGACACAAAAGTCGGGAAAAAATGTGACTGCGCATTGAAGATCATTGGCCAATCGACTAACCGACAGGAGATTACAAGTAAAATCGGGTACAAATAGGACCCCTTTCATTCTATCACCCCCTTCCAAAATATGATCGCCCCTTCCCATTACGGGAATGGCGTCACCGTTTGGAATTATAACAGGCTTTTCGTTTGGGGTTTTGATTTCGTTTTCAAGTATGTCGTTTATGTGAGTAATATGATCTGTGGCTCCAGAGTCTACCACCCATTCGTTTTCTTCATCTTTGTTACATGCCATGCTAGCAACTTGTGGCATGTCGTCTTTGAGATTGTTTTGATTAAAAAGTTCCAAGAACAATTCATATTGTTCTTGTGACAAACCTGGTATGGGACACACCCGTGTCGTCTTCCGCGATTCTTCATCATGTTTGGTGTTGGGTATGGCTACATTCTCCGAGTTAGTTTGAGGCATGTCGCCTTTCATAAAAAATGGGAATGGAGCGGACAAGTTCTGGTTTTGTGATAGGGTTTCAAAACCTGCTTTGATACCATGTAAAGAATGGTAATCAAGGATCTTTTGTTTATTTCATGTCTGATCATAAAATACATTGAGCAGAGCCATCGAATAAATACTACAAATATGGAAATACAATATGTAGAATACGTAAATTATGGGAGCAAATAAGGCAAAGATTGGGCATGGTTAATAATGCAATAATGGTGAAAAATAGGAGATTCTAATATAATAAGCGTCGCATCAGCAAAAAATAATCCAAGAACTAATCCCTCTAAAACCAACCTTATACCAAAGACTAGTCTTGTACCCACCTTTTATTTAATTATACGCTCACAAAATTTAAAAAAAAAAGAAAAAGAGCTTAACAACTCGTCCCTAGGGAAACGAGTGATGGAGGACGAATCCAAGGACGAGTCGAACCCCGTGGTGTTCACTCGTCCTTAGATGGAGGACGAATGGAGGACTAATCTCGTCCTTGGGCATAAGACTGCTCCTTAGAGCCACAACAACATAACATGTAATTATGTGTTTATATCGACATTTATTAGTCAATACAGACAAATTGCACTTTCAAGTTGTGCGTACAAAATCAAAAGTTAGAAAATTATGCACGGTCAAACGTTGACCATGGACTGCTAACTTTGAAATAAAGAAAATCGATGGCTGAATTCATGTTTTCTAAATTCAAGTTTTATTGGAATGGGAATGGGTTTCGTAAACCCATCAAGGTGATGAGTTTCAAAAATGTCTTAAACGAGGTTTGATTTCCTAATTTTGAAACCAAATTTGTTAATCAAACAATTAGATTGGTAATCAAAATTATTTCTTTGTAGCATAGATATCAACCAAACACTCTTAATGTCATGTATATATATCTATACTATCTTATAAAGCATTTTGCCCTTTTTTAAAATCTCAAAAGATGACTTGAACTACCTAAATTACCCCTCTTCTTTTTTCACTAATTTAAACATCTCTACCTAATATACCTATAATAACCTTAAATCTCAACCACTCATTTTCTTCTCTCTCCTCAAATCTCAACCACTCATTTTTTCTCTCTCCTCCATAAATCATTTTATTCCTCTAATTCATTCAAAATCGTTTATCTCAAAAACCGTTTATCGATAAATTATAAAAATTGTATGGGTGTTCCATAAAATTCCATGCTCTTTCATTAGAGATGTCATTTGATATACTTTCGACGAATTTTTAAATCCGGGACGGAGCTCATACGGCTAAAGCATTTGGCTATCACACTTTATGACTTATCACCTCCTATGACCTATCACCCCACCATCTCACCGCCGCAACGCGCGGGCACTTTCTCTCGTATATATATTCGATAAAATATATATATATATATAGAATATATTGTATATATATATAGCTGAGATATTACGGGAACTAAATATTTGTCGAGAACCATGAAAACTATTTTAGACCACTAGATGAGATCAATCAATGGCTATAAATACATGAGAGCATTGTAATAAATAATATGCATTAAAATCAATAAACAACATGGAAAAGGGTAATCGTGGAATTAACTCTGAAGAAACGAAATAGGCGCATTTAATTTCTCAACCCATTTTATTTGTTTATTTATTTTTTCTTATTTATTTGAAAAGCAATTTTTTTATATGCATATTTTATATTATGTTGTTGGTTTTTCGTTTGTTAAATATTGTCAAAATATATGTGGTATATAATTTGTTCAATATGTAAGCAATTTATTAATTTATTAATGTATATGTCAACTACTATGAATACTATGAATATTAAGTAAGCACATGTTAAATATATCGTTTTTTCTAAAAAATCTACGTAGTGTGCACATATAAACCGGTGTAATTTCATCATGTTCACATGTGATGACTTTCCGATATTTTCGAGATGTACATATGTGCACATCTAATTTGCACATGTGGACATATCGTTTTTCTAAAAAATCTTCGTAGCGTGCACATATAAACGGGTGTAATTTGATCATGTTCACATGTGACGACTTTTCGATATTTTCGAGATGTACATATGTGCACATCTAATTTGCACATGTTAAATATATCGTTTTTTCTAAAAAATCTACGTAGTGTGCACATATAAACCGGTGTAATTTCATCATGTTCACATGTGATGACTTTCCGATATTTTCGAGATGTACATATGTGCACATCTAATTTGCACATGTGAACATATCGTTTTTTCTAAAAAATCTTCGTAGTGTGCACATATAAACCGGTGTAATTTCATCATGTTCACATGTGACGACTTTCCGATATTTTCGAGATGTACATATGTGCACATCTAATTTGCACATGTTAAATATATCGTTTTTTCTAAAAAATCTACGTAGTGTGCACATATAAACCGGTGTAATTTCATCATGTTCACATGTGATGACTTTCCGATATTTTCGAGATGTACATATGTGCACATCTAATTTGCACATGTGGACATATCGTTTTTTCTAAAAAATCTTCGTAGTGTGCACATATAATCTAATCTAGAATGTGTGATTATCAATTGTGTGCACATATAAACTGGTATGATTTCATCATGTTCACATGTAACGACTTTATTAAAATTTAAAGTGTGCAAAGGTGCACCTTCAATTTACATGTAAACACATTAATTTTTTCATGAAACTTTTTTTTTTAATAATAAGGTGTGCACATGTGATTTAATAGTTTTTCCCCATCTAATTTTCATAATAAATAATCTAAATCTTACTTATTTTGTAAATAAAGAATACTAAAGTTAATTGTCTAACTTTTTCACATGGTCAAAAGTTAATTCTTTAGCACTTAAACAACTAAACACATTGCTAAAATGAAATTATATGAAAAATATAGTCAGATAAACAATGTAAAATAAAAAATATCTAATTTGATTTGACAAGATAATTAATTTGTAACACCCCAAGCCGAGGCTCGAAATATTACGGAAATCATATAGCACACAAGGTGGGATTAATGTAGAACATGAACTAAATGCAAATAAAGGAATTCAGTGAATCCATACAATAAGATAAACAAGTATCAAAATACATAGGAGCAAGTCATCGTCAAAGAATACAACAGAACATCAAAAGATGGCTAACGGTCCTAAGTACAATGCAACAGAAGGCAAATGGATCCTTGATCCATATAAGTCCAGGTCCGGGTTCAACAACAAGCAAATAATCAGACTCCACGCCCTGGATAAACCTGGTTACCTGAAAAGTGTACTAAGCATAGTTAACACAAGGTTGGTGAGTTCGTAGGAATGGTTCACAAGGAACCATTGTCAATAATCACAATATACGAGTAGAGGCGAAACATGACTTACAATGAGCCTCTATGTAACACAATAACGTCCACAATCAAGATTACACAAACAAGTAAGCGTGTAATAAACGTGCACAAAAGATGTAAATATCAATACAAGTGCCAAATGCATAAACAGTCATAATGCCTATCATATGTGTGAGCTACAAGTCACGTATGCAACGATACCCGCCTGTCATCGCAATGAACCAGGCTGTATCTCACTACTCACGGAAGGGTGTCAATGCGTGCACACCGTGTATATGAGTCTCACTACTCATGGAAGGGTGTCAATGCGTGCACACCGTGTATATATATAATATATATATATATATGCTTGCGTATAAATCGCGTATATGCATCAATCACAAATCGTCTGTCATAAACCAACAATCAATACTCGTCAATCATAAACCAATAATCACAATTCAAGCCAAACTATACGTACATACACTTAAGAGGATTCTACTTTCTTCGAGTCCCAGATGCTTATATATAGGGTCACCCGCAGCCTTCCCACCACATCTAAAACCTATTGAAGGCATAACCGACTTCCATGTATGTACGTCTATCCTAATATTAATAAAGTACTTAACAACACATAAACCAAGTAAATCAAACGTAATAAACCGTCTCATCAATCCAACATTTAATCCAAATCAATCAATCAATCAACAACGTAAGTAAACACGCAAGTTTTACACTTTTCAGCCCGAAACTCAAGCGAGTAGGGAGCTACGGAACTCACCTTGTTCGGCAAAAGAAGCTAGTATTGATAATATAAGATTATAAGCGAGTTTTGGGCTCCACGCGTCTACAACCTATCAATGTACATCATAAAACCATAAATGTCACTCTACAATCTTAAACAAGTTGGTTCAGCAAGTTTAAGTCGAGTCACAAACTCATAGACACTTCTACAACTTTACCGAGTAAGGAAACAAGATACTTTGACTCAACATTTTTAGAAATGGGAAAGTCTCATACAAAATGAATGTTACTACAAGAAACTAGGCTCTCTCACGATTCCAACGATAGGTCATATGACTTATTTGGACTTACGGATCAAAAGTTATAAGTGTTTGAAGTTAGGAAACGAAAACGAGCATCAGGGCCTGACTGCGCCGCAGTCAGGATGCAGCCCATTGACTGCGCCGCAGTCAGATGCAAAATTTCGTTCCAGAGGTTTTTCACTGAGGCGCAGTCAAGACCATGTCTTGCCACTGCGCCGCAGTCAAGCCCAAATCTGCACCAGCAGCAGCAGTTTATGCAGAAAAATTGTGACCCAAAACCTATTTTCTCAAAACCTAAGACCCCAAATCGATGCAAGAAGTTGTGGGACTCGTTTTGAAGCAATAATTGACATTCCAAAGCCTAAATACACTTACCCAAACCAAGATTTCATTCCAAAACATCATCAAATCTTCCAAATCAATCAACCCTAACCAAAACCCTAATTTGACCCAAATTCCATTTTGAGTCGATTTAGAACCTGTGAATGTACGAGACGACTAGAAATGAGTAAACAAACATAATTAGATGCAAAAGGGATGAATTTGACTTACGAAAGCCTTCTCTTGAGCTCAAACCCGAATTCGGTTAAAATGGGTGAAAGTCTTGTACTAAGAATTTCAAGCTTATGATTCAATGAAGATTATAAGATGACCATGATGATGATCCTTGTATTTAAGTAGCTTTATAACACTAAATCTTGTAGAAATTTAAGAGAGAAAAGAAGAAAAGAGGGTTCTTGCTTTGATAAAGAGAAAAGAGAGAAAGACTAAGTGTGAGGTGAAATGAGGGGATAAGGGGGGGAGGATGGGTCGGCTGATGGGTCAAAGGGTGTGGGTCGACCCGTTTCCATTTACAAGCTAATGTACACATCGTCTTACATTTATTCCCCGATTAAATCATACAACCGACCCTACAACTTAACACATAATCATTTAATCACAAAATGAACCCAAATATTTCATTAACTTAAATTGTTAGTCAAATTACACATAAAGTCAACGGGTCAAAACTCACGGATGTTACATAATTAGTAATTAATATAGAAAATAATATAGGAATACATTTTGCATAAACAATTTTGAAACAAATACGAGATTATAAAGTTAATAAAATAGATTATGAAACAAATACATTTTGAAAACAAAAGTAATAACAATATAACATAACTATAAAGTTAATAAAAAGATTCAGCTAGAAAATAGGAAAATGTTTCGTAACTCCTCTTTTCTCTTATAACTGCACGAGACTTATTCATGGGCATATTTATTTAATTTGTTTATGTTTATTAATTAAATTAATTATAAAATTACAATAATATCCTTATACATTAAGAGTTCTCGTAGTTCTCGACAATTATTTGGTTCTCATTCTATCTTTTTACATATATATATATATATTATATATATATATATATAGAGTTGAGATATTGTGAGAACCAATAATTGTCGAGAACTACGAGAACCATTTTAGTCCATTTGATCAATTACATCAAGGGTTAGAATGCTTTGATTGCATTTATGTAATAATTATGAATTGAAATTAATTACAAATAAATAAAATTGTGAAAAGGGCATAATAGGAATATAGGGGGAAAAAAAGAAACGCACGATGCATATTTGTGTTTTGGAAGGTGAGAAAATTATGGAACTTGGAACTTAACTTTGAAGCGGTCAACTTTGTTATTAATTTTAATAATTAATTGATGTAAATATTTTTTATCTGACAAAAATCACGAGACATATTTTATTTATAAAAAAAATGGACTAAACAATATGATTTATATGTAAAACTTTGTATTTAAACATTTAAAAATGATGTATATATTTTAATAATATAGGGGTTATGAACATGTGATTATAATTTAAACTTGTAAACATAATTGTAAAATTTAAAAATTTTAAAGATTTTAGAAACCGTAAAATTTTTAAATGGTACACATGTAAACGATCCTATTTATAAGGTATTATGTGTACACGTTATATGCACATGTGTTACGATATGAATGTATTCATTTTGGGATAAAAAAAACATGTGTTTCGGTGTACACGTGTGTTACGGTTTGAATGTGTTTTTTTAATCAAAAGGAACATGTGTGTCTCGGACTCTCGGTGTACACATATGTTACGGTGTGAATGTGTTTATCGCGTGAATTTAAAAACATTCTATTGTTAAAAAATAATAAGAAACAGTAACTTCAAATAATAGCAAAAATGAATTATCCTTGAATCGAAAATTTGGAATAACACCAAACCAAATGAAAACTAACTAAATATGATGAATTCTGCCGCAATCCAAAAGAAATATATATGAAGCCGTGACACAATTCGTACGCCGCCTCACAATTCGGAAAACTAAATTGACATTGCAAGAATTAATTAGTTTTAAATGAGATTGTCAATTAATCTGTGAGTTTTTCATTCCGAATGGCCCATATACAACCTAACTTTCGGCTAAATTTGTGATGAAATTGCATGATGAATTTGTTAGGAAATTGTAACCGATAGAGAGATTATTGGACAATAAGATTTAATTATTAATTAACTAATTGATATATAGTTAAGTACAAAACTATCCTTGCTAACATTAATTATAAAAAGTTCTCATGATTCTCGACATTTTTATTGGTTCTAATTTATCTTTTCCCTATATATATATATATAGACTTTCCTTATTTTGAGAACCATTTTTTTTTTCAAGAACCATGAGAACTCTCAAATTATGTATTGGATCACATGTTTTTTTTGTTCATTCACATGTGAAATGATATAAAAAAGTATGTTGTAAAAGAAACTTTTATAAAAAACCTTCAAAATAGCTTTTTGTGAACTTGTCAATGAATATTTTCACGTTTTCGTTCACATGTGATCAAACGGGTATATATAAGGTTTTGAAAAAAACTTTCTTCTGCAATATATTTTTTTATAACGTTTCACATGTGAATGAACAAAAAAAAAATACAGATAATAAAAACAAAATATTACAAAAGTTAAAAAAAAAAAAAAAAAAAAAAAAATGGGTTCTCAAAATAATGGTCCCATATATATATATATATAACAAACAAACACCTTTAACAATGAATTATGAATTATTATGAAGTAAATGTACAACTATTTATTGCATGTCTCCTTGGATTATGAATTGGTCCACGAATGTTTTAAACTTAAATTCAATTCCATTATATATTACATCACATATATGACCTAAATATATTTATAAAAGTTTGAGAAAACAAACATTAAATATTGTAACATGTACGACATGTATGTTTGTAACAAGCTAACATATCATTCGACTAATCTCAAATAAAGATCATGTGTTTAAATCTCGAAACATCACATTTCGTATTTAGAGTTTATCTAATTTTATCAACTTTTTAAAAATAAATAAGTAACATGAATAGCAAAAGGTATAAAAACAAATATAGAAGCCGAAAGAAATATGGGACACGTTTTGTTGGTGTGCAGCAAATACAAAAACACAAGTCAACAACCATCTTTGTTTCGTGATTCTTTTTTAATGGTGTCATTTGAATTTGACTATATATATATATATAGACTTTCCTTATTTTGAGAACCATTTTTTTTTTTTTTTTTTTTTTTTTTTTTTTTTTTTTTTTTTTTTTTTTTTTTTTTTTTTTTTTTTTTTTTTTTTTTTTTTTTTTTTTTTTTTTTTTTTTTTTTTTTTTTTTTTTTTTTTTTTTTTTTTTTTTTTTTTTTTTTTTTTTTTTTTTTTTTTTTTTTTTTTTTTTTTTTTTTTTTTTTTTTTTTTTTTTTTTTTTTTTTTTTTTTTTTTTTTTTTTTTTTTTTTTTTTTTTTTTTTTTTTTTTTTTTTTTTTTTTTTTTTTTTTTTTTTTTTTTTTTTTTTTTTTTTTTTTTTTTTTTTTTTTTTTTTTTTTTTTTTTTTTTTTTTTTTTTTTTTTTTTTTTTTTTTTTTTTTTTTTTTTTTTTTTTTTTTTTTTTTTTTTTTTTTTTTTTTTTTTTTTTTTTTTTTTTTTTTTTTTTTTTTTTTTTTTTTTTTTTTTTTTTTTTTTTTTTTTTTTTTTTTTTTTTTTTTTTTTTTTTTTTTTTTTTTTTTTTTTTTTTTTTTTTTTTTTTTTTTTTTTTTTTTTTTTTTTTTTTTTTTTTTTTTTTTTTTTTTTTTTTTTTTTTTTTTTTTTTTTTTTTTTTTTTTTTTTTTTTTTTTTTTTTTTTTTTTTTTTTTTTTTTTTTTTTTTTTTTTTTTTTTTTTTTTTTTTTTTTTTTTTTTTTTTTTTTTTTTTTTTTTTTTTTTTTTTTTTTTTTTTTTTTTTTTTTTTTTTTTTTTTTTTTTTTTTTTTTTTTTTTTTTTTTTTTTTTTTTTTTTTTTTTTTTTTTTTTTTTTTTTTTTTTTTTTTTTTTTTTTTTTTTTTTTTTTTTTTTTTTTTTTTTTTTTTTTTTTTTTTTTTTTTTTTTTTTTTTTTTTTTTTTTTTTTTTTTTTTTTTTTTTTTTTTTTTTTTTTTTTTTTTTTTTTTTTTTTTTTTTTTTTTTTTTTTTTTTTTTTTTTTTTTTTTTTTTTTTTTTTTTTTTTTTTTTTTTTTTTTTTTTTTTTTTTTTTTTTTTTTTTTTTTTTTTTTTTTTTTTTTTTTTTTTTTTTTTTTTTTTTTTTTTTTTTTTTTTTTTTTTTTTTTTTTTTTTTTTTTTTTTTTTTTTTTTTTTTTTTTTTTTTTTTTTTTTTTTTTTTTTTTTTTTTTTTTTTTTTTTTTTTTTTTTTTTTTTTTTTTTTTTTTTTTTTTTTTTTTTTTTTTTTTTTTTTTTTTTTTTTTCTCCAAAAGTTTTATTTAGATTCGTATATTTTTGTTTTAATCTTGTAGTTTGATCCCTAACTTTTATATTTCTAACTATTATTCGGCATCTAACCTTTTATCATATTTTTATTTTCGTTTTCAAAGTTTTAACCCGTAAAAGTTCATCTAATGTTATTTTTGGCTCACAACTTTTTAATTAAAAATTTCATTTTGTTGCTCCATGCTGTTAATAGTTTTACCTTTTGGTCTTTTCAAAATTTCAAGTATACTAAACAACTTTTTCTCACAAATTTTATTTCATTTATTGTTTTTTACCGTATTAAATGCGCTGCGCATTTTATTTTATCTATTTGTTTTTTTTTGAAAGGTGAATTTGCGGGAAACTTCGTGTCGCGATTCGACAACGGGAGGTCTATCATACGTTGTCTTAACCGGGTCCGCGCTAGAGAGCTCTCTCGAAGTAGAAATGCCTATTTCAAATACCCGATGGGGGGAAAACCCCTACTAATCCGCCCGAAGACACGACGATTAATAGGGGTAAACTCTGCCCCCTCAGACTTGAACCTGGGTATACCCAAGCCAAGCCCTCATAAAGGGACTTAATTCCTATGTCCTCCCCAATGCTTGAACTCAAGACCTCATGCAAGGGGGGATAGTCATACAACCATTGAGCTAAAGCTCAAGGACTAGCGATGTTAGATACAATACTTCATATTAAGAGACACTCTTGTAATCTCAAATTTTCTTTTCTCTACTCGAACTTTAAATTGGTTTCGGTTTTTGAACCTTAATTTTAATAGGTAACTCTTTTTAGTCATATTTTTTATGTTCATTCTAGCGATCTTTGATACAATATTTTTATTTTAGAAATGAAAAAAGAAAGATAGAAAGGGGCAGCAGGTTAACATGTAGACACATATTTTTACTTTTTACTAAACCATGTTTTCATTTAGTCACCAACAAACATTTGATTCATTGAGTTTACAATTCTTTATTTGCCGTTGCCATCAGTAATAGAAATATATGAGTATCTTTTTCTATAAGACGGTATCTTAATACGACAAACCGTTTATAACTAGAAGATAAAAAAAAAAAACATAATTGAAATCTTGGGCTTGTTCTTTTGTTGGCCCAACATGTATTGTTAATGTTCAATGTTAGGGGCAAGTTTGAAGAGCCAAAAATTAGCAAAATTTTTAACCAATGGAAACATGTCATGTGACCTTAAGAAAATTTGTCAAAATTTGCTAAAAGATGCCAAATCTAAGGGTGTAGTAGCAAATAAAGTGCCGATCGGTTCCATGTGTCTTTACCCTTTCTATATCTATATATCTAGTAGGAAAAACTCAAAAGCACGCTCCACGATGCAACCCAACGTCTCTTTTAATTGGCTCTATTGGGCCGATGTTAGGGGCAAGAGTGCAGTCGGCAAGTTTGATCGGCTCTTTTCTTTGGCTTCAATCGGTTCTTTGGCTTCCTTGTAGCATGTGTATCGGCAAGCATTGGCAAGGTGCATCGGCAAGTTCAATCGGCCACATTTGGCCGATGCTAGTGAACGTTGGGAGCGTCTTTTGTTACCGTTTTTTTTTTTTTTTTCCTAAATGACCGTTTGATTTGAAAATATATTTACAAAATTTACCCCTCCTTATTACCTATATATACCTTTTAATCTTTCATTTTTTCTCACTTCTACAAAAACTCATATCTTCTCTTTATTATTTCTTACTTATCTCTTTCATTTATATTCTTCAAAATGATTCTCACAAACAAAAAAACATCCAAAAAATACCGAGCACCAAAAAATCAACTCTCATTCCGCCCACCAAAAAACGTCGAACAACAATACGATTTCGGCGGTTCATCAAGTCAAAACGCGCTCCACCCTTGCCCCATATTTGCCAATTCTCTTTGCCAATTTCTGCCGATGTAAATGGTGTAGGGAACCGATTTGCCGATTTTTACCGATGCTTTTTTGCGGATGCTACTTTCAACTGCACCCTTGCCCCTTAATGTTTATGTCAACCATATCAAAAATCACGTCATGTCAGGGCGTGTGATGTCAGATCACGAGGTAAGATGTAAACAGTCGAATCTTTACTCGATAGGTAAAGAGACTACTTTCAAAGTGATCATCCATGTTATCATTCATCATTAAATTATGTCAAACACAAGGAATGTAGCGAGCAAGGAGTTTTAAGAGCTTTTTGAGTTTCTTTGTAAGACCATAAAACTTGCTTAATGAATATTAGACACGATCTATCAAAGGCATTAGGTTGAGATAGTTAAGGTGTTGGCTTTGGTACAAGTGACCAAGATTCAAGTCTTGTCATCAACATTACATGTTCATTAACATAATGCTCAATGAAGGAAGACCGACGGGGCTTTGGGCACCGGTTTGATTTCAAGGGTAACCAGGTTTTACCACTACTAGGCGGGTGGTTTTTCCCAGGACGTGGAGTTAAGTGGTTAGGGGCTTGTGCGTCTAGGTTGGGCCAGTATGTGTGTATCTTTACCATTGGGGCGCTGGAAAAAAAAAAGACAGGATCTTAAGTGTCAAGGCGCGAAGCACAAGTCATGCTATCGAAGAGTTTTTTTTCGTATGGAACTCTAAAAGAGACAAGGTGTGGTGAAATGAAAGTATGATTAGTACTCTCCTCGTAGTGATGATTACAACCTTAAACATCTTTTCATATAGGAGACCGCCATGAGATAGTTACGACTTTGTAGCTTCTAGCAAGTTGCCATCTAAAGAACGGGCACATTCTCATATCAAACACTTACCAGAGCAAATTCTGCTCTCTATTTTACAGTCAAATTTTCATTCTCTATTTTCCAGAAGAACCGGAATAGTATACATATTAATGTTGTGTTTCCTAGTTAATTGCATACGTGTCATGTTACATAACTTAATGGCTGATGGCAATCATTGTTTCCCTTACTTTGAATCTCTCTCAGTGGGGTTTCTGTTTCATCACTGTTCTTCTTAATGGAAGAAAATCAATATACATAAATTACTTTCAAATATACATGAATCGGTCAATTTGAGAATGATGTTTTGGATTATTTATATAAAAAAAAATGGTTATAGCTTATAGTGTTTGATACAATATATAAGCAGTTTTGAATGTCTGTATAGAAGCAAATTGTGCATGATTTTCTGCTAACATGTTGGTAAAATAAACAAACTTGAATAGCCAATAGATTGCCTACTACAAGTGACACTACAAAAAATGTCGGTCAAATTGTTATGGATTCAAGTCATATCCAACACAGTGGTTTGGTTTATGGGTTTCAAACTGGTAATTTTCAGCAAGAACACTTACAGGAGCAAATTATCGTCTACAGGCCAGTTTCATCGTTTGTGTCATCGTCATTACCTCTACGTTTCATCTTTTTTTTTCCACTTAAAGTTGTGTGTGTCTATGTCAGTGGGATAATTTTCTCTTTTGTTTTTATGACACGATTCGTTTACTGATATTTTTTTTTTCCTATTTGGCTATTGTAATTTAATGAAAAAGGATTTGTAGTACACTTTATGTTAAGTGCACATAAAGTAAACAATGCATACAGACTATTCTACTCTTAAGTCTTAATCAACACTTATCCATTACCCCTTACTGTTACTGTCCCTTTTCAACCCCGTAACATCTGATATTTAGTATCGTCGACATCTTTCAACTATTGTAATTTTGCTGTCAAATTCATAAATATCATGATATAAACTTCTAATACTGGTGCAGTCTATTCTGATAAAGATTCATTCATGTTAAACACGATGACCGTTAGAAGTGTAACTTTTAGTAAAATCAAATTCTTTTGTGCAGATGGAAGGAACTGTTATAAATGAATGTGATTCATGTGAAAATTAGACTAGATAAAAGGATCTTGCACTTATCTTAGGTAGGGCCATTGAAAGATACATTCACTACTTAGCACACTATTAGCTTGGCAACATGATTTCCTAATTGCAGTAGTGGGTTGTTACCCCCTTTTTCCTAACCACAAGTCTTTACTTTCATCGTCGACACCAGGACCAGAAAGATTTTCTATGCTAAATTCGTGTCAACGTGTGTATCACGGGTCGTTGGCAAAATAGAATAACTTTCATTTTTCATTTATACCATCAAAAGGCTTTATGTAGTTCCCTTTTTGCTGTTTTATATTACACATCAAGGATCTTCATTGCAAACACAAGCTAATGCTACAACTTTGATGCTCTGCATATCCTACAGTCTATATATTATAACAAAACTGCTAAACATTATTTATATTCTTTAACATAAATTCTGACATTATGCGCTCTTTTTGGGCACAAATTTCATGCAGATTGGAGGATTGATACCAGCTAGTGCAAAAATCGATGATGGAAGAATCCATAATCCGTCTCCACAGATCAAACCTGAAGCAACAGCTGGAACCATCAGTTTAGCTTTCTGCTTATTGAGCTTGTGCCACACGAAGACAATCAAACTTCCCATACACATGTCGATAGCAAAATAAGCACCAACAAGAAAAGGTACAGCCATAGCCATTGGTAACGGAAGGTATCTGCCTATTTTATCAGGAAAAATATCTCTTAACAAATTAGCCACCATTGCAAAACCGAAGAAAAGGTAACACAGTTGTAAGCAATGATTAGGCAATGCAGAGAAACCTTGAACCCCTAAAATCGCCATGTTTCTGTAAACAATAGCATAAGGAGCTTTATACTCTCCATCTGGATTTCCAATGTCAAATGCTTTGTAAAATAAAAAGAAGGTCAGAGGTGCCACGACACATCCAATGGCAGTCCCAATAGCTTGGCTAACAAGCATTGACCGTGGTGAAGTCAAAGTCAAATGACCCGTCTTGAAATCGTGCATCAAATCAGATGAAATCGAGACAATGGACTTTATCAGACCACACCCTACTAGACCAGCAATGATACCATCATGTTTACCGGACATAGCAGATAGCACAAAGAGTGCAACCTTTCCATAATTATATGCCATGTTCATGTCGGTTAGACCAGCCCCATATGCATTACAGAAGCCAAGAGATGGTGCAATGATGTATGCGACAAGCACGTAATACCATTTGAGCTCTGGAAACATGAGTGGGATGACTATAATGGAAACAACAGAGAACATCAGGTAACCAGTAGCTGCTAGCCAGAAGGGTATGCTCTCTCTTAAAAAGACCTCATTCAGCTCAGAATCATCTCGGGGATGAGTATGATCCTCTGGATCTGTTTTCAACAAATTCATAAAAAATGTCAAAACTGTTAGAACAGTGGGTTTGGGAGATGACCATATTTGCCTTTGAATCATGAAACACTTTCTCAATAAAGTATTCAATGCTATATGCTGCCTTAAGGTTACACGAAATCTTTTATTGAGATAAGATAAAGGTTTCAACTTCAATATAGACAACCAAAATTAAAGTCAGGTGCAAAGAATATATATGTATAAAATCGTGCAGAAGTGTGCATTTATAACGCATGAAAGGTTGCAACTCTTTACTAGAAAACATTTAGAAAACTGTTACAAATGAAGAGTTAGATCTCTTCAATAAGAAGAAAACAATCAGGGGACCCCAACAAGGGCACTGCCCCTTGAATAGAATAAGTTTGACATGATTTTGAATAGAGTTGCTACTGTGTGCTTAACTCTAGTTAGAAGTACAAAATGCGAGGTTTGGGCAATTTGGGTAACGGGTCAATACAGGGTCAGGTTAAATTGAGGTTAGTTTTAGTATGCTTCGAAATGTGTAGGCTGGGTCAGGTTGACCCACAATTTCCCTCTTAATGTGGCGATTAAAAAAACAATAGATTATTTAGAAAGGCAAATAATGACACAAATTTCTAATTGTCCACAATGGAACTAGAACCCACAACTTACTAGTTGATTTTTCACCTGACATGCTGCTAGTCCAAAGGCCCTTTGCTATTACAAAAAGTATACTACAAGCGTAATAGTTTGACTTTTGAATGGATGAGTTAAGAGGTAGAATGCATCAAAGTAGACTTTGGGACGCCTTCCAACCCATTCAACTTTCAATTCGTATTTAATTAAAAAATTTATTTGATCCGCTTGACCCATTTGAGGTAACAGAATATGCAAATAGACCCATTTACCATAAAAGAGTCGAAATTGTCACCTTTGCTACTAATCTGAAAGGATAGCTATTGCTACTAATCTGAAGGGATAGCTAATCTATGTAACTATTTATCTACTTTTGAAATACTTACTAGTTCTAGGTTTCTCCCTAGATGTCAGATATATCGTTCGTGCAGTAAAAACTGTGATCTTGAGAAAATTGTACAATCCGTCTCCTAGAATAAGAGCAATTGATATGAAGACCTGCAAACGTCTCAAGTTATAATATGAAATTGAGAAAATTTCTTGTGTGTTGGAAACCTATTAGTTTGGCCATAATAAATCTAACCTTGTAACCGTTTAAACTCTTCATGCTACTTTCTGGTAAACTTGAAGGAAACCAATTGCCTTTCAGGTCACCTATCAAGGGCCACATCACTCCATACGATAGCACAGCTCCTGCAAGCAACGACAAGTTCACAAGATGTGAACATATCATTCCTGCTCCTATGTATGTCATACTAAAATCAAAATAAAACCTGCATCCAACACCAAATCATCATCAATCTTGCATTAACATTTCATCAAACATATCAAACTTTCAAAACGCAGAACACCCACGAGTTCTTGAAAGCTTTCAATCCGAATGTAGGAAAAAAGGTGAATCCACATGTGCCCGAACCAGAAAAGAACCATTGAAAACAAGCCCACATGAAACTCGCTGAGAAGAACTTTGTGAACCCAATAACTTGCTTTCTACAACAATGGTATACCAAATTATTTATCAAAATATTGAAATGTTAAAATGCATGAAATGCTTATGTTTGTGTTAAAATGGGTTGCATACTTGGCCATTTTGTCTCCCTTTGGAGTATGAAACCCATTGATCAATACTGCTGTAGCTGTTCCACTAGGATAAGTTAACTTGTAGTCTATGATCATAATCTACATGATAAAATCAAAAACGATATATAGTTAGCAATGCCAAAAGCTCTTGTTGGAGGTCTCTCTGACAGCAGTCTCTACTGTCGGGCAGAGGTATGACTGTCTACATCCTACCTCGCCCATGACAGGATTATGTATCGTTATTGTACATGGTTATCCATGCAAAAATGCTATAAATCAATAAAGGATAAAATTGAAGTACAAACCTTTCTTAAAGGGACTAAAGCCAATAGCCCAACAAAACTAGTAACAAATAGAAAACCAGTCATCCAACCAACTCCAGGTTCTTTATAACTTCCTGGTGAATTCCCTTCTACATCAACACCTGCTTCTTCATATGTCCTCTTGTTTAATCCCAATAAATACGACCCGAATCCACCTACATTAGCCCATTATTAATCACTAATCATTAATCAAATCAATAATAATGAAAAAAACACAGATTAAAATAAACTAATAGTATTTAAAAAAACCTCCAACAGCAATGCTGTAACAAGCAACAGCACATGTTTGTATTATTGTATTTTCTTGTTTTGTAAATGGCGTCGTAACAAAACCAGCTTTATGAACCAGTTTAGTCCATGTTTTAATGAACACGAACGCTAAAAGAGCTGCAGAAACGTTTAGATTCGGTACAAGACCAGTCGTGAGATTAAGCTTCATTACTATCACGCTATAAACCACCCCTATCACTAAACTAGCCACGAGTCCACGACACGTTATGTTTGTTGTCCAAGGTGGTAGTCTTTTTACGACCATCTGGTCATTTTCGTCTCTTGTCGTCTCTATATCCATGTGATTATGATCAAATGATCAAAACCATCAAACACCCTTTATAAGGTTTTGAGAGCCACACTTAATTGTAAGGAGAAATCTTGAAAACCCTATAACAAATAAAATGTTACAATGTGTTTTAGCCTTTTAGGTGCAATGTTTTATTAAGAAAAGATGTTGTGAATGGAAAATGGGCATAGATTGATTGAATATATAAAGATGAATAAGCAACAGATTTCCAACTATTGATGGCCAAATGAAAAGTGTTTAGTGGTGGAATTTCCACCATTAATGAAGTAATCAAATAGTTTTTGTACTGCAAAAAGTGTAGTACACATGAAATTAGGCTCTCTCTAGTACAGATCTTAATGTAACTTTAAACCTGTTCTTGTACTCTAAGATATTTAAGGTTGTTTTGTTTGGTTTTTTTTGGTAGGCCGAAATTGATTTTCGGATTTGGTGAATGTTGTCATTTTTACTTCATTCGAAGTATCCGAGAATCCTTCAACTTTGAATTCATTTGTATATATCATCTCATGTTTTGTTTTCATTCCAAAGAAACCCTGACTTTATACATATGACATAAATGTTATTTTCCATATAACATTAAATATAGGGCATTAAATATAAAAGTTTAATGTTAACCAAGTAATTAATCCAATTTAATATTTGAATAGCAAATGACAATGATGGCTAGATCAACTAGCTGGAGTCATCTCTGGTTTACCTCAGTTCATGGGTTCGACTCTCTAGAGTGACAAGTCCTTGGGGGTTTTTCCTTTGAATCACATGTAACGGCTTATAGTCTACATCTCGTAGTCTAGAGTACGTGCAGTGCTTCACCATTATACGGTGAAGTGTCATCTGATGTCGAATACCGACTGGCTGTTCAAAAAAAAAGAAAAAATTCAATAGCAAATGATGCTAGTATAACTTTTTTTTTTAAAAATGTGAATTTCGCTTGAAACTTCGTGTCGCGATTCGACAGCAGGAGGCCTAGTATACATTGTTTTAACCGGGTACGCGCTAGAGAGCTATCTCGAAGTAGAAATGCCTATTTCAAATACCCGATAGAGAAAGCACCTACTAATCCGCTCGAAGGCACGACGATTAATAGAGGTAAACCCTGCCTCAGACCTGAACCTGGTATACCCAAGCCAAGTTTTCATAAAGGCACTTCTTATGTCCACCCCAAGGCTTGAACACAAGACCTCTTGAATGAGGGATGTCCTTCCAACCACTGAGCTAATGCTCAATGACTAATACTAGTTTAACTAATTGATGCATCTTTGGTTTTACCCCGCAAGTCTTGGATTCGACTCCTTGTAGTGAGTGTATGTGGAATTGACAGAGTCTTGCCCTTGTTTAGTGAGATGTTCACTAGTGTTGCTACTCGACTAAAAATATTAGGGACATAGCAAAACATAGTAAATAACAACTAAAAAAAAAAGGTATGCAAGGATTATGTGGCTCGTAGTTATGTTCTGTGAACCCTTAAATAAGCTTTTGTGCAAAGTGTGTTTTTAATATTGTTGTTTCAATATTTGTTAACTGAGACAGTATAAAATCATTGACATGAAGTCCAAAATTTGATATTTTACATATTAAGATGAACATAGAGATGCATAATGCATCCAAATTTTGGCTCTTTATAACTCAAATTGTATGAACATAGAGATACACTCCTACACATAGACGACACTCATATGTATGCTTTTACCTGAGCACACACATGTTTGCCTCTCACGAAACATACACACACAAGCAATTTATACACGTACAAGCATATTATATACTATTACCTCAATAACTGGAAAAAGAAAAAAACTCAAACATAGTATCATACAAAAAAGATGAAAACGAATAGTTTTTCAGTGGTCTAAAGGATTTGAAGCCAATTGTCTGCATCAGGCATATATTTAAACTTAACTTTAGTTTTAATAACGGGGAATACGCTCAACAGTGATTTCTACCACAGGTGATACACTTGGGGCGATTAAGAGAATTCTCGATAACAGCATCTCTTCATCCTTTGTAACCTCTGTATCGAGGACTATTTTCGCCTTCTTTAGCATAGGTGACTTGGCCAATATTAGCTTCACAAACTCCAACTCAGTTTTCATGTTGGTAAAATATTCAATCTTCAATTCATACAGATGCTCTAGCCAGATATTAGAATAATCATTTAGTGTAATGGGGTTTGTCTCAATATACAGCTGATCTCTATGATACCGTAGACTCTACAGGACAGCATTTCTTGGGTCAGTATATATTGGCATGACAATCAAAACAAGAAGAATATAAGATGGACTTCAGTTATTTACCCTTAGCTTAATTCTCTTCAAGTTTGGGGAGGATTTGATCAAGAGAGCAAGAATCGATAACCCACGATTGCTATTGAAACAAATTTCAAAAGACACTTTTCTGAGGTGGACTAATGAGGTTGGAAGCTTTTGTGGAGCTGCTTCTACAATTAAACACTAGTACCATAGGCAAAAACAAAGATTAACATGCAAACTTGTTGTTTCAAGTCGAATCAATGATATATCGTAATAGTATAAAAGTTACCTTTTCAATCCATTCAGCATCGCCAATTTTCAGATGTTCAACCAAATGTAAACACTCCAATAGGTCAATAAAGGGCATGTGTCCATCTTCGTCTTGATAATATAGATACTGCCACAGCTTACGATATTCAGATAAACTGTAAAACCAATGAGTACAGAAATTCTAGTGAAAACTTACCAAATTTACTCTCTTGAGTAACGTCGATTTGGATAAAAGATGTAGAAGAGTTTTTGGTTCAATGCTTACACACTTCAAGCATAAGCTTGTAAGGTTACCAAATCCACTGAATGTCGGTTTATGCTTTATATAACAATCAAAGAGATGTAGGTGCGTCAATTGATGCAATGAGTAAATAGAGAATGGTACCGCATACTGCTCACTGGCACCATTCACATAACCATTCAGAAGCTTCAATTCAGTGACAGTATTTCTCCTTGACAAATGAACTATTATTTGATCAAGTTCAAAACAGCTGTAACCTGCCTCCATGTCAACGGTGAACTCAAGTATTGGACCCTGGTACATTAACAAAACTTGGTATATAGCAGAACGAAAGTTACATTTCTGGAGCGTCCGACTATCGATATGTCGCTCCAAACCAGACAGTTGACTGCTACCAGTTACTTTTCCAAATGTATCCTCAACAAACACAAGTTTAGGAATTCGGGTCCAAATGTACCTCCAATCCTTTGAGAGAACACTAGTCCTTACTGCATCTCTTATATGTAGATGACATAGGATGGTTTCTATTATGTTCTCAGGAAGGGTGCTGATTCTATCTTTGGCCGGATGTTTAGCTTTCATCTCAGGGTGTATTTGTTAGATTGATACTACTGCACAAAAGCTGCATATATATACACGAATCTATATATATTCAAAGAAGATAAAAGAGTTAATAACAAATGTAATACGACAACACTAATAGAAACAAAAGCTGCATATACATATATATATAGGGAAAAGTGAATATGAGGCTGTCCGGCACCTAAGCTTAGATGTGGAACCCCTCACACACTAATTTTTTAATATTTTTTGTTTAATGAATAAATGCTTGGGCCCCATGAATTTTATGGATAAAAAAATCAATATGTGAGTGTTCCACACCTAAGCTTAGATACCTAACAGCCTTATATTACCATCCCCTTATATGAATCTATATATATATATATATATTAAGAAGATAAAAGACTGAATCACAAATGTGATACAACAACACTTGGAGACATCAAGTACAATGAAAAATGTAATGATTTTTTAGGTGAAAACATGAAACCCTAACTAAAGCATGTATAAGAAACATAGATAGATACATATAGATGAACTGAATCATACTTGTTTGCCTCAATTACATGAAACCCTAATTAAAAAAAGCAATTGGATCGCAGTGTTCATACCTTAATTAGATCCGGGAGAAGAAAAGGGGGATTTGAGAGCAATACAATTGATGGAACTCAGAATGGGATTTGATACGGGTAGAAAAAATGATACGAGAGAATCACAAAGAAGGAAAGAAAGAGATTTTGATTTAATATCTGATTGATTACTGATTTAATATCTGATTGATTAACAAATGAATATTACAACGTATATATACAACGGATATCTAATAACCGCTCCCAACCACCTTACTTTCATTTAGACACCTTTTCCCCTCCAACTTCTAATATTTACAATTTCCTCCCTTTATTCATTATTTCTTATTATTAGTAATATTATACAAAGACAATGTATCAATAGTCCCCCCTTATAAGCTTTTTTGACCCCAAAAAAGACACAATGAAGAACAAAGAAATCCAGGAGAGACTGCAGAACATCATCAAATCTGAAAATGTGGAAACCTCAACTGGAAATCTTCCACAGATTCCCATGAAGCTTCAGAAATTGGCAAGCCATCCCAATGAACCAGAAGCTTGACTCCAACCTTATTACCCTTTCTGACCAACTGCCTATCCAATATTGCTCTTGGTTGAAGACTGAACCTTGGACCTTGTGGCAAAGGAGAAGTCTCAACCAAAACACCTTCTGCCTTCTTAAGCAAAGAAACATGGAAAGTATGATGAATTTGAGCATCAGAAGGCAGATCCAATTTGTAAGCCACTTTGCCCACCTGCTGCAACACCTTGTAGGGACCAAAATACTTTGGTGAAAGCTTCCTATTATGATGATTTTTCAAAGATTGCTGGGCAAAAGGGTGGAGTTTAACATAAACCCAGTCACCACTTTTGAAAGACCTGTCAGACCTATGAAGATCAGCATGTTGCTTCATTCGATTTCTGGCTACCTCCAAATTGGCCTTCAATTTCTTGATCATAATTTCTCTGTCTCTATGAAGTTCCTCCACTGCCATTACCTCAGTATCTCCAGTAATATAAGGAATGTGCAAAGTAGGTTTGATGCCATACAAAGCCTCATGAGGGGACATTTGGATGCTAGAATGCCAGGTTGTATTGTACCACCATTGAGCCAAAGGCAACCATTTGACCCATTGCAGAGGTGTATCCATACACATGCTTCTCAAATAAGCCTCCACACATCTGTTTAACACCTCAGTCTGTCCATCAGTTTGGGGGTGGTAAGCAGAGGAGAAATTAAGCTGAACCCCTTGTAACTTCATAAACTCTTTCCAAAAGGCACTCATGAAAATTGGGTCTCTATCAGACACAATAGTTGCAGGACACCCATGTAACTTAAAAACCTCATCCAAAAAGAGTTTTGCAACACCAGCAGCAGTAAAAGGGTGACCCAATAACAGGAAATGACCATATTTTGTTAATCTGTCCACCACCACTAATATTGTATCTTTGCCTTGAATTTTTGGTAACCCTGAAATGAAGTCCATAGAAATGTCACTAAAAATGGTTTGAGGGACTGGCAATGGTTGCAATAACCCAGGTGATGCCACCCTTTCATATTTAGATCTCTGACAGGCTGCACATTCCTTGATGAATTGATGGACATCCTTAGAACATCCCCTCCAATAGAACAAATCCTTGATTTTCTGTAAAGTAGGAACTATACCAGAATGACCACCAATGGGAGAAGAGTGGAAAATAGCTATGATGTCCTTTCTTAATTGGGAATCCTTTGCAATCAACACCTTATTTTTCCTTCTCAACACTTGACCATCCCAAGACTTATTGGGAACTGATTCTCCCTGCTCCAATTTTTGAATAATTGTTTGACAATCTGCATCTTGTTGCCATGCTTCCTTGATTCTGCCCCACAATACTCCATCTAAAGAACTAATACCCATCTGTAACAACTCCAAACTCTGCACTCTAGATAAAGCATCAGCAGCTATATTTTCTACTCCTTGTTTATAACAGATTTCATAGTCATACCCCAAAAGTTTTGCCAACCATTTTTGCTGCAAGGGTGTGACTATTTGTTGATCCAACAAATACTTAAGGCTTTGATGGTCTGTTTTGATGATAAAATGATGATTTGCCAAATAGTGGTGCCAATGCTTCACAGCCAACAAAATTGCCAACAATTCTTTTTCATATACAGATAGTGCCTGCTGCCTGCTGGATAATGCTTTACTTATAAAGGCAATTGGATGTCCCCGTTGCATTAAAACTGCTCCCAATCCCTTTGAAGAAGCATCAGTTTCAATTGTGAAAGGTAAGGAGAAATTTGGCAGACATAAGACTGGGGGAGTGCTCAAAGCCAATTTTAACTGCTCAAAAGATAATTGGGCTGCAGGTGACCATTTGAAGGCATCCTTCTTTAGTAAATCAGTCAAAGGTCTGGCCAATTCACCAAATCTCTTAATAAACCTCCTGTAATATCCTGCAAGCCCTAAGAAACCCCTCAACTGCTTCACTGTGGTGGGAGTGGGCCAATTCTTAACAGCTTCTATCTTAGATGGGTCAGTAGCAACACCCTCTTTAGTAATAATATGCCCCAAATACTCTACCTTATTTCCTGCAAAGGTACATTTTGATCTTTTTGCTCTTAAACTATTTTCCCTCATTAATTGCAAAACTGATTGCAAATCCACCAGGTGTTGCTCCATATTGCCACTATAGACCAGAATATCATCAAAAAACACCAGTGCACACCTCCTAAGGACTGACTGAAAGGTGGAGTTCATCAAAGATTGGAAGGTAGCAGGGGCATTGGTCAACCCAAAAGGAAGGACTAAAAATTCATAGTGTCCTTGGTGTGTTTTAAAAGCAGTTTTATGTAACACCGAACTTTATAAAAATATGGATTTCAAAATTTTCTTAAAAACACAGAGTATTGCGGAAGTTTCCATCAATTATTACATTTCCAAAATAAAAATGTTCAACTTAAATGACGGTGTTACTCGTCGGATCTAACCAAAATCAAATGAAACCCATAATAAGTCAAATAACGATAACAGTCAACGAGATATAATAAATGAGTCTGAATAAATGAGGCAATCTAGGTAAAAGTCTTCAGCTGTATCTTCTACCCATCCTCACTCTACTCTGCATCTCTACTAAGCATCAACCTGAGGTGGCACAACATTTTCAACAAAAGAGCAAGTATCAGCTATAAAGCCGAGTAAGATATACCACAGGTTATATAAATGATTGCCAATTTAAAACAACTTAATAAAGAATCATACGCAGTCGAGCATATAACAACAACAACAATATATAGCAATCGAATACACATAAGAATGATTAACAATCCTACGCGTGCCTATCGACTTAATCAACAATATTCTACTTTATCCACGTATTTAACTTAGCAACTTAATCAACTTCAACAACTTTATTCAACAATAGGTTATGCCATTTTTTCTTAATTACAACTAAAGGTGGATGACTCGCGTCACCACAATGAGTACAACTACAAATGTGTGCAAAGGCGGCCTTAAGGCCTTTAAGGGACCTTGCACCCGACTTGATGGGTAGTCCTTTCGGGGTCCATCAGTGTCGTTAAGGATAGGCATAACCAAATCCAGGAGAAAACTGTTACGCAACTTGTAGTGACTGGACCTAGTCACCCAGCTAATCTCAAACTTCGAGGCCGTGCCATTGGAAGCAACTAGTCTACTCCCGCTGACCAACTAAATCACACTGGTTCCTACGCGGTTCCAGTATGGGATAAGCTTACCACTTTCAACTTAGATTTATACTCGAGTTTTAACAACGATATCAACTTTAGCAACTTTTATTTCAACTTTAAGTTTAGGGCCCCTAATCGTGCACAGTGTCAACATGGCAACCTACACAAGTCTAGTGAACTAGTGTAAAAGCCAAACCAACTCAACAACTTAGCATTTCAACGAAAACAACTTTACAACAAAAAACAACATTAATATCAACTATAATTCAGCATGTACAAGCGTAATAACAACAATATAAATCAGCCTAACCATGCAAATCTACCCATTTCGCAAAACCCTCCAAAAGTCCCATTACCCAAACTAGCGTATGAGAAGGAAAGGTTTTAAACCACTTTTAAGAAATCACCATTTTCGTTGTGCACCCCAGCGTGTCAAATATGATATATCTTACCTGGTCGCGCATGCAAATTATCACAACGGCAACTAACGGCAACGACAAAATTCAACAACCTATATCATTTAAACATAATTAACAAAACAACTTTCAACTTTAGTAATCGAGTCGGGCTATTCCCTGAACTTACATCAGTCCAATTTGACCTATTACAACCGTACAGACCAACCCTCGACCAAAAGGGTCGATTTGGGTCGAACCTGCGGACAGCAGCAACAGGCTGCGATCGCAGCAACAGGCTGCGATCGGCAGCAGCCAGCAGCGACCAGGCAGCCAAGCAAGGCAGCGACCAGCAGCAAGCCAGCAGCGATGATCATGCAGAATCGTCCCAACCCGAACCCCTTTGATTTTTCCAGATTTACTCCAACATGAAAACAATTTGTTTTAACATCAAAATCTGCAGAAAACATACATTGATTCCCATAATTGACCCAAACCGTTTTCTATCCAAAATTAGGTTAAATCCTTAATAAAAATCAAATCTTTAATAATTTTAGCATACATGATCAATTGGACAGACACAACCACCTATCCTACAGACCCGAAATCAAGATAGAACAAGGATCAACCTGCTACCTTTTGTATGCTACAGATCAAGGACGAATTGATAGCCAAAAATCTTGAAAAACTTGAAAGAAAAGTGGGAATATGCTTATGGGGATTTTAGAAAACGTACGTATGCTTATGGGGTGATTAGGGCTGCCTAATGACTCATTAAATAGCTGGAGTCAAACCCTATTTCATACTTATCCAACTAAACCCGTTTTTATGTTTGACCACTTGGCAAATTTGACCCCTAAAGCAACTTATGACTTCATTATACCTCTAAATGACCCGTTATCATATACCTAACATATAAGGACCTTTTTCTACTACAAATAAGGCACATAAATCATTTTATAGCACAATTTTCAGTCAACGATAAATTAGCAACTTTCAACGTAGCATATATATATCGATTTATCGAAATAAATCAATAAATGACCCTACAACCACGAAATGAGCAACGATTTACTATTTCAACTTTTTGGGCAATTAATGTTTATAAAACATCATGACCGACAACCACGAAGTGAGCAACGATTTAACTATTTCAACTTTTTGGGCAATTAATGTTTATAAAACATCTAATTTATAATAAATTCAACTAAATCAACTAATGGGTCGTCAAAGCACTAACGGAGTTAAGAGTCAACTAACAGGTCAACTAACGGAGTTAACGGTCAACTAATAGTCGAAGATCGAAAAATGATTAGGATGTTACATTTTATGGATGTCAAGCTCAAACATTCTCACCTGGTGATACCCTGATCTAAGATACAATTTAGAAAACACCTCAGCTCCTTGTAATTCATCCAACAAATCTTCAATCAATGGTATGGGAAAAACATCTTTCACTGTTGCTTCATTCAATCTTCTGTAGTCAACACACATACGCCAAGATCCATCTTTTTTCCTCACAAGAACCACAGGTGCTGCAAAAGCACTAGTGCTATGCCTAATCACTCCTGTATCCAACAATTCCTTTGTCATCTGCTCAATTATGTCTTTTTGAGCTTTTGGATACCTATAAGGCTTTAAATTCAAATTAATTTTCTCATCCTTCAAAACTATTTTATGATCCACTGCCCTAGAAGGAGGTAAACCATTTGGAACTTCAAAAATGTCTGCATAACAAGCTAAAAGGGTATCCAACTCCTCACTTTCAGTGAACTCCTCAATAGTTGGATGATACATCCCCGAATGGCTGCCTGCAGGCTGTATGGTGAACAATTGTGCCTGCACCACTTGATTCTCATTCTGAAGAATTGCAGTCATTTTCTCCATAGTACAAGCAGATAATTCTTGCCTCCTAGTACCTTTTAATTCAATATTATTACCTCCCACAGAAAATTGCATTGTCAATTCCTTAAAATTCCACACAATGTTACCCAGGGTTTCCAACCACTGCACCCCTAAGACAATATCATAATTGGTCAACTTAATAACTAGCATATCAGCTTCAAAATTGTTACCCTGCATCATCCAATCAAACTTCTTACAGAAACTCATACAACCCATATTATTGCCATCAGCCACCTCTACCTTCACATGTGGAATTTGATGGATATAACAGCTCACTTTTGCAGGGACAGACTCACTCATGAAATTGTGAGTAGAACCACTATCTACTAATATATGTAACCTCTTATTGCCCACAAAACCAATCACTTGCATTGTAGAATATGAAGGAATCCCCATCAAAGCATTTAAAGATATTTTTGGTTCCCCATGTAATAATTGCCCTGTGTCCACAACCGCCTGCATCATAATTTCACCACCTTCCTCCCCACTGTCATCAACTTCCACCAGGAACAATTGTTTCTTTCCCTTACAGACCTTTTGATGACCATTCACATATTTTTCATCACAATAAAAACATTCTCCCTTAGCTCTCTTCTCTTCCAAAAACTTATTGTTCACCTTTCTAGGCACAACTGTATTGAGAGGTGTTGGAGTGGTAGGGGAAGGTAATAATGGTTGCTTACTAATCCCTGGATATACAGAATTTCTACTGGATGGAAATTTATAAGTACTACCAGTTACAGTCTTCACTCCTAAGGTTTTGTTGGCCTGGTTTTGCATTCTGGCCAATGAGTATGCCTCCTTAAGAGTTTTAGGTTTAAACAGCTTAATTGGACATCTAATCTCAGGCTTTAATCCCTCCAAATACAAACTAACTGTATACTCCTCTACTAAAGTCACTTTTGTCAATAACATATCAAATGCATCATTATAATCATCTAATTCTCCTGTTTGAGTTAAGGCTTTTAATTCTCCCATTGCATCTTCTATCAATGTTTGAGCAAACCTAGCAGCTATAGCTCTCATGTATTCATTCCATCCTATTGCTCTTAATTCTTTTCCACTAGATTTTACATAAGCTAAATGCCAGGATAATGCTCTACCTTCCAAATTAAGAGCAGCATACCTCACTTTGTAGGTTTCTGGAGTTTCGTCCATGGAGAAATAATGCTCACACTTGTACAGCCATCCTTCAACATCATCACCCTCAAATTTTGGAAAATCAAGCTTAGTAAGCCTATTATTACAATTCCGGCCAATTTGAGTGCCGGCGCCGTCACCGGGAAGAGGAACTGCTCGTTGATTTGCTAATCGTTCGTACTTATCCTCCCATTGTTTCTGCATTTCAACAAACATCTTCTTGAGATCCAGCATTCCTGCTTCAGTAGTGGCGGATAACTGATCCACACGTGCTAATTCCTTTGTGATCTTCTCCATTTCTTGATTTCGTGTTGTCATTTTTGAGGATTTGTAAGTAATCAGGTTTGACGTTTTTAACGGCGGAAATTGCTCGGAATATGATACAGAACCGCTATCAAAACCTAGAGAATCTATGATTTCAAAATCGCAATGAGATTCCCAAAATCGCATAAAGATTAACAAAATCGCATAAAGATTTAACATAATCGCATAAAGATTCATAAATCGCATAAAGATTAAAAATCGCATAAAGATTGAACAAAATCGCATAAAGATTTAAAAATCGCATAAAGATTGAACAAAATCGCATAAAGATTTAAAAATCGCATAAAGATTGAACAAAATCGCATAAAGATTTAAAAATCGCATAAAGATTGAACAAAATCGCATAAAGATTTAAAAATCGCATAAAGATTGAACAAAATCGCATAAAGATTTAAAAATCGCATAAAGATTGAACAAAATCGCATAAAGATTTAAAAATCGCATAAAGATTGAACAAAATCGCATAAAGATTTAAAAATCGCATAAAGATTGAACAAAATCGCATAAAGATTTAAAAATCGCATAAAGATTGAACAAAATCGCATAAAGATTTAAAAATCGCATAAAGATTTACAAAATCGCATAAAGATTTAACAAAATCGCATAAAGATTACAAAATCGCATAAAGATTTAACAAAATCGCATAAAGATTTACAAATCGCATAAAGATTTTGAACAAAATCGCATAAAGATTTACATAAATCGCATAAAGATTTGAACAAAATCGCATAAAGATTTACAAAATCGCATAAAGATTGAACAAAATCGCATAAAGATTTACATAAATCGCATAAAGATTGAACAAAATCGCATAAAGATTTAAAAATCGCATAAAGATTTACAAAATCGCATAAAGATTTAACAAAATCGCATAAAGATTTACAAAATCGCATAAAGATTAACAAAATCGCATAAAGATTTAAAAATCGCATAAAGATTGAACAAAATCGCATAAAGATTTAAAAATCGCATAAAGATTGAACAAAATCGCATAAAGATTTAAAAATCGCATAAAGATTGAACAAAATCGCATAAAGATTTAAAAATCGCATAAAGATTGAACAAAATCGCATAAAGATTTACAAAATCGCATAAAGATTACAAAATCGCATAAAGATTAACAAAATCGCATAAAGATTTACAAAATCGCATAAAGATTTAACAAAATCGCATAAAGATTTACATAAATCGCATAAAGATTAACAAAATCGCATAAAGATTTAACAAAATCGCATAAAGATTTACAAAATCGCATAAAGATTAACAAAATCGCATAAAGATTTCAAAATCGCATAAAGATTTAACAAAATCGCATAAAGATTTACATAAATCGCATAAAGATTAACAAAATCGCATAAAGATTTAACAAAATCGCATAAAGATTTACAAAATCGCATAAAGATTGAACAAAATCGCATAAAGATTTACAAAATCGCATAAAGATTGAACAAAATCGCATAAAGATTTACAAAATCGCATAAAGATTGAACAAAATCGCATAAAGATTTCAAAATCGCATAAAGATTTAACAAAATCGCATAAAGATTTAACATAATCGCATAAAGATTTATAAATCTCGTAAAGATTGAGAAGAAGATAACGCATCGGAAACACGCCGGAACGACGTCTCTGATACCAATGATACGAGAGAATCACAAAGAAGGAAAGAAAGAGATTTTGATTTAATATCTGGATTGATTAACAAATGAATATTACAACGTATATATACAACGGATATCTAATAACCGCTCCCAACCACCTTACTTTCATTTAGACACCTTTTCCCCTCCAACTTCTAATATTTACAATTTCCTCCCTTTATTCATTATTTCTTATTATTAGTAATATTATACAAAGACAATGTATCAAAAAAGGGGTGAAAATTAAGAGATTGAAGTAGGTATCTAATTTGGGGAAAAATTATAAGCGGGAACCTTGTAAATTCATGGTTTTAAGAAAGTTTTTAATAATAGGATTTATTGTTTGGTTCACTTGAAACCGTTGATTCTTATAGATGTTGCTCTATATAATTTTCATGTCATATTATGGTTTTTTAGACACCTAATGTTTTCGCCTTGTTGAGGTGTTACAATACACCATATAACTTTAGTTGTACACTACCAGACATGTTTATCGCAAATATCCAACATTTAATAATTGCTAAATATTTATTAAATGGGCCAGACTCAGGTAGGTTATAACTTTAATTTGGTTTATCCCAGGCCCACATACCCTATTGTTGGCTTGTTGCTATTTGCTAATGTATTATCAAGATTCAACTCAGATTTTACTAATTAGAAACGAATCATCACAGTAACACAATCTTTGGTGTTATCAGGCAATCAATTCATTTGCTCCATTTGAATATTATTCTCTATTAGTGTTATTGTTTGCGAGAAAAGTTTGAAAACCGACAATCTAAACCGGGGCACAAATACTTTCACATACTTTGGTCTAGATTTTAATAATCTTATTGCGATTTTAACAAATTTATTGCGATTTTTCAAAATTATTGCGATTTTTGTGGGTATTTTTTGAAAATCCAAAAAAACTTGGGTAAATTGATAATTTTTTTAAAAAAATTGGGTATTGAAGTTATCTTCTCTATAAAAAATCATGACGACCGGACCATGTTTTTGGTACTAACATGATTGATCATTACGTAATGAGAAATAATAGATCGTCTTTTTTTTTTTTGAAAAGTAAATAATAGATCATCTAAGTATCCTTTTAAAAGGATAAGGTCATGATCATGACATTTATTTAAATTAAAGGTTAGGATTAAAAGAGAAAATTAATAAATTACATTTGTCATAGATTCATGGTTTTAAGAAAGTTTTTAATAATAGGATTTATTGTTTGGTTCACTTGAAACCGTTGATTCTTATAGATGTTGCTCTATATAATTTTCATGTCATATTATGGTTTTTTAGACACCTAATGTTTTCGCCTTGTTGAGGTGTTACAATACACCATATAACTTTAGTTGTACACTACCAGACATGTTTATCGCAAATATCCAACATTTAATATAACATTAAGGGGGTGTTTGGTAGGAGAGAATCATATAGAATAGAAATGTAATAGAGAATGAAAATACTGGAAGAGAGAATGAGTATTTGAAAAGAAATGCATTATGTCGTTTGGTACTAACAAATAATGAATATAAGAGAAATACAAAATTTTATTTAACAATCAATATTAACACATATAATATCATCAAACAAGTTTATTTTTATTTTTTTCCATTCCCACCCAATTTGTAGAGAATGGAAACAATTCTCACTTCTCCATTCCATTTTCCGGTGTAACCAAATAAGAGATGTGTTTTCCATTTCCTTTCTCCCTTTTCCATTCTATCGTACCAAACACCCCTAACGGTATACGAATTACATTCAAGTATCCAACATTTAATAATTGCTAAATATTTATTAAATGGGCCAGACTCAGGTAGGTTATAACTTTAATTTGGTTTATCCCAGGCCCACATACCCTATTGTTGGCTTGTTGCTATTTGCTAATGTATTATCAAGATTCAACTCAGATTTTACTAATTAGAAACGAATCATCACAGTAACACAATCTTTGGTGTTATCAGGCAATCAATTCATTTGCTCCATTTGAATATTATTCTCTATTAGTGTTATTGTTTGCGAGAAAAGTTTGAAAACCGACAATCTAAACCGGGGCACAAATACTTTCACATACTTTGGTCTAGCTTTTTAAAAAAGGGGTTATGGCATCAAAATGTAAGGAACTATAACCATATGTTTATGTTATGTAATGTACTAATCGATTATCCAAAAGATGTAATAAACTTATTATTTTGGTCTAATCCATGTATTAGGTGACCCGTTGTAAGCTTAGTTGGCTATTACTTGCATTAATATTTAAAAGAATACTGACGTGGCAAGCTGACTCAGCACTTAATGCCTACTTGGACTACGTCTAGACCGATTTATTATACAATTTATGTATTAAATATTATAAAGTTTTAATATAAGGAAACAGTACAACAGTATATGAACCACCGGAAGATTTCGGTGACTTTATCAAGATTCCGGTGATTTTTTCCATATTCCGGTGACTCTTTTCCAACACACAAGCTCATAAATCACTTTAAGAGCAAACAACAAAAAGACGATATAACCAGAGCAGACACACATCAGAAAACTCGAAACCACAGAAGATCTGAGAAAGAGAGCGAGGATCGAAGAATGGGATCGGAGATTTCATGATTGATGGGGGTAAATCCCTAACTATTACACATTTATGATTGAAATCTCAACCAAAAAAATAAAACTCAGATTATAGATCTGGAACTTCTGACCGTCAAAGTGGTCTAATAAAAAGAAGCGACCGCCGGAATTTCTGCTTCATCACCATCAACGCCGCAACCCTCCGACGTCCTCCTCTCCAATGGCACAGCGTCAACAGCTGGAATTGAGAATAGTTTTTCATTTGGAATCATCAATCAATAGCTTCTTTACTTGTGGGCATATATTATGGATTCACGGTGGAGTAGTTTTTTGTTTGTGGGTGGAACCAAAAATAGAGTTTATGAGATTCAAGATGGTGAGGGATCAATCTAACTAGTATTGTGAGCTATAATATGTTTGAATTACGTTTTTGTCCCTTTATATTTTGGACCATATTTGTTCATCAGATTCTTAATCTCTGTTGATTTTATGAAATGGAAATTCATATCCAACTTGGCATCTGATGTCATTACGTGGCATCCAGCTTGTATCCTACATCGGTTACTTACATGATTTAGACAAAATAATAAGTTATTTACATCTTATGGCTAATCGAGTAGTATATTTATCTCTAAGATTGAAAGTATATCAACAATTATCCCAAAAAAGGGATATATCATTCGTGGATGTGACACTTAATGGATAAGTCAGCAACTTAACCGGAATTCATCTAGCATATATATTCTCTTTTCGTGTAGAGATTGAGCTTTTTAAATACTAAATAATCAAAATATATTCCTTTAGAAAAAAAAAATGGTAAATATGTTATATAAACTTCTTTTGTAACTTGCTCTTATTTTATTGATGCCATTTTAATACATTTACACATGGGCGGACCTATATATATCCTAGGGGTAGCGGTCGCTACCCCTGAACTTTTACTCGGTAATGGAAAAAAAAATTTTTTTTTACGTTTTTCGTACTATAATACGTATTTCGCTACCCCTAAAACAAATTTTCGCTACCCCTAAACAATTTTTCCAATGCACATCATTCTTTAAAAAAACTCCAAGTCCTAAGCCCACTAAATGTTTAAAAATAAACCCATTTAGCCATTTGTCCAACTCCAAGCCCATTTAGGAAAAATTAAAAAAGAGAAAAAAAGCATATAAAAAACTAACTGGCTAAAATCTAATTTTTGTGTTTACACCCACTTGACCAAATTGGCAAATTCCCACTGCCCAGGAATCTAAATTTTGGTTCAAGTCTATTTCAACTTTTAAGAGGCTAAAATCTAAATTTTGTGTGCCACCGCTTCTGCCCTTCCTGCCTCGTGTTAGGTAATTTCAAGTCTATTTCATAATTTTCATTCTTAGTATTAGGGTTAATTTTGGTTCAACTTTTATATGTAATTGTGATTTCTGATTAGATTAGGAATTAGAATGTTAGGTTAAATTTCATATGTTTTTGTTCAATTTCATATGTTAATTCTAAGTGCAATTTGTAATCTTTTTGTATTAGGGACTTGATTTTTGAAAGTTGAAACATGAAAAAACAAGTGCATATTGGCAATTTCTTTAAAAGAAAATTTCAAGAGGATGATGTTGGTTCTAATAGTGTTGATGATATTGGTTCAACTCCTTCGGGTTCAATTCCTTTGGTTTCAATTCTTTCGGGTTCAATTCCAAATGGATTTGATTTGAATGATCTATCTTCGGACCCTTTTGATAGACCACCGATTGCTAGTTATCATCCTAATCAAGTGGATGATATAAGAAGACACTATCTTGTTAAAAAAGCTTTTCAACCACGAAATCATAAATTTCCAACCAAAATGTATGGTAAAGATAAGAGACGTTTTATTGTGCAATGGTTTGATAGATACCCGTGGTTAGAGTATAGTGTTAAAACAGACAAAGCCTATTGCTTGTATTGTTATTTATTTAAAGAAAAAGTTGGCAATCAAGGTGGAAGAGATGTTTTTTCAAGTGAAGGCTTTTGTAATTGGAGTAAACCAAATGCCTTAAAAGATCATGTTGGGTCAGTTAATAGTCATCATAATAAGGCGATGCAAAAATGTGAGGATCTCTTGAAACAAAAGCAAGCCATTGATGTGAAGCTAAATTTGATAAGTGAACAAGAAAAGGTTGCAAATCGGTACAGATTATTAGGATCTGTTATTAGTGCTAGACACTGTTTAGAGAATAGATTACCATTTAGAGGTCATGATGAATCGGAGAGTTCTCGTTCTAAGGGGTGTTTTCTTTCAAATTTAAAGTTGGTTAGTGAGATGAACCCGGAGATTGGTAAGTATACATTGGGGAACGCAAAGAAGAATAATAAGTTGACGTCTCCATCAGTACAAAAGGAGATTATTGATTGCTTTGCAAAAGGGGTAAGTAAAAGGATTTGTGATGAACTTAAAGATAATGTGTTTGGTTTGTTAGTGGATGAGTCTAGTGACGTATCTTTAAAGGAACAAATGGCTGTTGTTTTGAGATATGTTGACCAACTCGGAGTTGTTAAAGAGAGTTTTATTGGAATTGCTCATGTGAAAGATACATCTTCTTCTACTCTAAAACAAGCCATTGTTTCTATGTTAGCAAATAACCAGCTGAGCATATCACAAGTTAGTATTAAGTTTGTATCTTAAATCTTTCAACTATGTTAAAGTCTATTGCTTATGTTGTTAATTGTTTATTATTATTTTAAACAGGTTAGGGGTCAAGGTTATGACGGTGCAAGCAATATGCGAGGAGAGTTTAATGGCTTAAAAGCTATGATTTTGAGAGATAATCCATTGGCCCATTATGTACATTGCTTTGCTCATCAACTACAGTTAGTGATTGTGGCGGTTGCAAAAAAGCATGAGGGTGTTAAAGATTTTTATGAATACCTCAACATGGTTGTTAATACAGTTTCCGCTTCTTGCAAACGAAAAGATATGATACGTGAGGCAAAAAGAAAGAGAGTGGGGGAAGGAATTATTTCAGGTGAAATTATGACCGGAAAAGGATTAAACCAAGAGAGTTCCCTAAGGCGAGCCGGTGATACAAGATGGGGATCTCATCATGCAACAATCATAAGTGTGCTTAAATTATATCCAGAAGTTGTCGACGTCCTGTATTATGTTAAAGAGGAAGGAGATAGCATTCAACAACGAACTAGTGCAAAAGGTATTCTATCCTATTTTCAAAAACTTGAGTTCGTTTTTTATGCACACTTGATGGAGGAAATTTTAGGCCACACAAATGGTCTCTCGAAACATCTTCAAAAAAAGAGACAAGACTTGTTGGAATCGAGTAAGTTGATTCAAGCAACAAAAGTAGCATTGAATGATTTAAGACAAAATGGGTTTGATGACATGTTGAAAAAAGTGACTTCTTTTTGTGAAAAAAACGGTATTACGGTGTTGGATATGATGGGAAGTTATGGTAACCCAAGGAGCCGGAAGAATGTCATTACTAATCGACATCATTTTGAGGTTGAGGTTTTTAATACGGTTTTGGATATGCAAATTCAAGAATTTGGGAACCGGTTCAATGAGGTATCAACTACATTGGTAGCAAATATGTCGGGTTTAAATCCTTGTAATGGGTTTTCTAAGTTTGACATATCTAAGATAGTAGCCTTTTCTGAGATGTATCCGGTTGATTTTAATATGAACGATAGCGGGTGTATTTTGGGTGAGCTTAAAGTCTTTTATCACTCGGTAAAGGAAGATGATAGATTTTTGAATTTGGATGGGATTTGTCACCTAGCTCGGGTAATGGTGGAAACCGGAAAAAATCTCTCATTTCCTTTATTTTATCGGATTTTGAAGCTTGCATTGGTTTTACCGGTTTCAACCGCAACCGTTGAAAGATGCTTTTCTAAAATGAAGCTTATTAAAACGGATTTGCGGAATCGAATGGGGGATGAATATTTGAACAATGCTATGGTATGTGCTGTTGAAGGAGAGACATTTGACGAAGTAACGAATGAGGATGTAATGGTTCGTTTTCAAGCTATGAAAAACCGAAGAGGAGAGTTCTGAGATCTATCAGGTATTTGTTTAACTTCTTTTATTATCGTGTTTTTTTTAATTATTTAAATGTACGGTTAAAAAAAATATTATGGTTAACTTTTTTTTTTCCGCTACCCCTGAACTTTAATCCTAGATCCGCCAATATTTACACATATAGAATGTGCAAGATATGATATCACTCGACAAATGAGAATATACTGTAATAGTGTTTGCTATCTCCTATATGAGTTCTAATGTTACAATTTGGCTTTTAATATCTTGAAAACAAATGAGAATACATTGATTTGAAAACGAAACAAATTTAACTATATTGATCCACTTTTTGTGGTGGAGTCATTCATTAGGGAGCCGGTGTCGTTCGAGGATTGTTGGCTTGACATCGGTGTGGATGTCAATTAAAGGATGAGGTCGTTTATTTTTAAGTTTTGTTCTTGTTTTTTTTCGATTGAGTATTGTGGGATCCAGTTTTTAATGTTTGTTGGGTCATATTTTAAAACTATTATTATTATAAGATGTGATATAAGTGATTACTGGGTGATAATAATGATATAAGATTGATGTGTCACATTAACATGATATATGACTCTATATGACCATCACAAACACTCGTAAAATAAGTCGACGATAATGTGTAACTCATTACACACGAACCAAGAGTCATGCCACTACTCGTGGAGAGGAGTAATATACTTTTGGCTTTCTTTTTCACCCACAAAAAGCAAATTGTAGGTACATTTGGGGGAATTGGACATGCATTAAAATCCAAATACAATGCATTATGAGTTATGCCCTCAAAATACGCCTTCGACTATCGGGATGCCAGCCTAGGAAATTACACATATGCACGTGATTATCGTCAGGCCAGCAGCTATCCACACGCTTTTTTTCATTATTTCATCCTTAATTTCCAACTAAATTATGAATAATTATAACTAAATCATTTATACCCATGATCCAAAAATCAATTATTATATAATACAGATTCCATAGCTAGCAAAACGAGTAGGAGGAACATACCAAGTTTGTGCTAAGATATATAATAATGAATGTTCAATAAGAAAAAATAATAATTATTATACTCGTATTATTTTGGATTTCCAAAAGAATTAATTAATAGTAAAATGACTTTAATTAACTAAACCTGCTCTATAATGCATATGTTAATTAAATAATTAGGTGATGTTAGACCTTTGTGAACCTATGACTTTTTGGTAAGCCTAGAAGATTAGTGCGAATTGTTATTTAGTGATATATTCAACACAATCTTACTAGAAAACAGAATATCACAAAAACACAAATTCAATAACAATTTATATATTCTTTCTGTACTATTTTAATTGCCCACCTTATTAGATTTATTGTTTCAAGTGTCTTGTTTTGATAAAAAAATAAAAAAAATTATATACATGTTTACTTATAATTATATCCCTATATAGTTATCATTATTACATTTTAAGTTAAATAACATTTAAATACAATGAAAAAATGACAATTTTTTGTTCAATGGTTAATCACTTAATTGAATAGATACATCTAAAATTCTAGTTCTCTATTTGTTGATAAACAAAATCGCACTGAAACAATAAACACAAAGTTATTGTCAATTAATATAACATCCTCTCATCATATTGGTGCAGCTATTGAGCTTTTTTTTTGTAAAGTTAGTTTCGATTCAGACGTGCTGGAGGCAATTTTAACCAGCGATTTGCTGGACCTCCAACCCCCTTCTCATGGAAAATACCTTGAGATGAGAAACCCAAGACTCAAACCCGAGACCTTGGGAAAAACTCACCTCCGGGGCCCACATAGTGGATTTAGAATATACCCCTGGCCAACCCACTTAAGTGGAGTGTGAGCTAAAAATAATAATAAATTCTTTGATTTTTATCTATTTGAGTCATTGATAACTTGAAATTGCCAGGTAACAACTTTAACTTCCATACATTATTTATTATTATATTAAATCATTATATCATTATCTTATTCTTATACAAGTTTCCTCCCCCAACCCCATTTGGCCATATCTCTTGCCCCTTTATATATTTACCTATACCGTGTATATATCTTTCTTGACTCATTAAACGTTTTCGCCATTCTTGGTCCGGCTCTATAGCCGTCTTTCTGATCCTTTCAAACATCATACTCTTTTTTCATATAAATTATACCCAACTTTTTAATATCTCACTTCATACTTCACATATCTTTGTTTCATACACACACAACCATCATATCATCTCATCATGTTTTTCATAATCTTACTTTTGTTCTTAACAATAATAGTTGGTTTTTGGTTAATTCCAAGAATATTATCACGAACCTCCATCGGTCACTTTTTACAGAACCAATGGAGGTTCGTCGAGGAGTGTTTTCACTCCCACCAATTTTACAAAATCCCAAAATTCAATCAGCACATGCAAGAAAATCCACTTTTCAACAAAATCGTTACATATCTTAATTCGTTACCATCTGCTGGTGACTCGGATTATGTAAATCTTTTCTCGGGAAACAATTATAACCCGAATGAGATCACACTTGTCATCGATCACAATCAAGTCTTTCTTGATTCGTTTCTCGGGTCTAGAATCTTTTGGAAGCTAGATAACAATTGTTTCGTGCTAAAAATGCGACGAAAGGAAAAACGAAGGATATTAACTTCTTATTTTCAACACATTCATAAAATCGCGGACGAAATTGATCAAACTAAGGAAGTTAATCTATACATCAATGCAGAAAACGATGTAGTGAAAAATGGAAGGTGGGTATCGACTAGGTTCAAACATCCTGCCACTATAGATACAGCAATGATCGATATCGAGCTAAAAAACAAGGTGAAATCTGATTTGGAATCGTTTTTGAAATCTAAACAATATTATCATCGTTTGAGCCGTGTTTGGAAACGAAGTTATTTGCTATATGGTCCTTCTGGAACAGGGAAATCTAGCTTTATCGCAGGAATGTCAAAATTTTTGTGTTACGATATTTATGACATAGA
>CM067167.1:167336189-167354445 GCA_034093135.1 Erigeron breviscapus
TTTTTTTTTTTTTTTTTTTTTTTTTTTTTTTTTTTTTTTTTTTTTTTTTTTTTTTTTTTTTTTTTTTTTTTTTTTTTTGCTCTCTTTAACTCATCTAGTAACACCTCTCTTCATTTTTTGGGTTATTCAATAGTGGAAGCTGCACATATTCGATCTTGAGGTGGAAATGAAGATTGATCCTGTCTTGAAATATGTTATATATCAGGTACTTGACACATGTCAGATTTCCAACTTGTATACGCAAATACTAATATATTTGATTATTTTTCCACATAATGTAGGATGACAGGAATGATAAGTGGCGGGTGCAGGCAGTCGCAGTGTCACCAGATAAATTTGAAAGCAGGAAGCCTCTACCATCCCATTGGAGGGGTTTGACAGACGATCATCTTTCTGAAGTGGCTGGAATTTCTGGTTGTGTTTTTGTGCATTCAAGTGGGTTTATTGGTGGCAACAAGACTTATGAGGGTGCACTAGCCATGGCAAGAGCTTCTTTATTGGCATAGTAAACAACAAACGTGCCGACCATCTGATCAAACTGTTATATCTGGATATTGAAGCACATCGCAAGGTAATGCAGCTTGGTCTCTTACAGATGCAGTTAGACCATTCTGTACAGACTTCCTAAAAGATCTTGCCATTTCCCTTTTGAACTCATTATAACTAGGAGTATCATTCCCAAATGATTTTTGTGGTAGTCCCGAGTCCTGAAAACTTGGATTCGTTACTAATGGAGGAGGTACTTTTCAGCCATTTATCAATCTGTGAGCTAAGTTATAACTCAGTCATGGATATACTTGTTCATGATCATCTATGAGTTCATGTAACCCACTAATTCCCTTTTGATGTTTCTATATTAAGATGAGAAGATTGATTTTTAAAACTATATCTCAGATTTTGGGTTGAATTTCCTTGGTAGCTATTTGATACTCGTATAATTTATGATACATGTAGAATATAATGCTGAAATAGTATGATATTGGGCAGCATATGTATATGTCTGTTGGTCTCTATGTTAAGGGGATGATGTTATCTTAAGGGCGCAATGCAGATTTACGGATACAGATACAAACCTTGTGTTTCCCAAATTATCTCTGTTCCAAGTTTGGGAAGCAAGTGCCTGACAGGGTAAGAACCTTGGGTTCATATAGAAGTTGGAAAGAAGTATGGCAATGCATGTATATATATATTACAAAGTACTTGTGGAAAGTAGTAATATCATCTAAGGTAGTCATATTTATGATGATCGATTCGTGCATCTACATTGGGGGCAAAATGGTCAAGTTTAATAAGGATTAGTGTAAGGAGGTTGTATAGTGGTCTGCTTGTTTAATTTCTGCATCCTGTACTCATATCTATGCATATATTGGTGGTTTAAGTATTGCCATCCGAGTGATGACGGAAAGGGAAAGACATAGATATCGGTTGATAGTCACATGGTCGTTGAGCATTTTTGCTGGTACATATATCTGTGCATATATTCAGTTCCATATTTATGAGAAAAAAAACAAACCAAGTGAAGACGAAAGACATCAAGTAAGTCGATGATATGAAGGCGAAGGAACATGTCACGTTTGCCACGCCGCATCTTACCCTTTACCCTAGTAATAAGATAGCATTGATTAATATGTTTTGGTCTAGAAAGCGTATTTGGCAGTGGTTTTTTGGGATCTTTTCATGCCTTTTTTATACCAAAAATGAGCTGAATATCTTTTTTTTTAACCCGAGTTTCAAAATATGTGAGCAAACTCTAATAGTAAAAAGAAATTCAACTACCAATTCTAGCTCCAACTCCAACGCCGCTTCCATAGTAAAAATATTTAAACTAAAATCATAAATCTGTAGATCCAAAAATAATTCTAGTTGTATCAATAGTTTACTTGTCAAAACTCAGAAGTGAATGATTCAAAATTTGAAAAATCTTTTTGGAGAAGACACCACTAGCCAATGCGTGTTAATTTAATTGTTAGATGTTGTTGCCTTTGGGAGTAAAGTTCAGAATTCAAAACCTGACATAAATTAATTTAAAAGTATAATAGATTGGTAAAAAGAATAAACTAAAAACAATGTAACACCATTAAATCCATACAATTTTCTAAAAATTTTATTTAAAAAAAAAAGAACTAAGGCTAAACGGAATGGGGCGTTCTGGTAGGCGATCTGCCCGGATTTCGCCGCCTTATCATTGGGAACACCACCCCGGGTAGGTGATCCGGGGTCTTGGCGATCCACACGTCTCTCCGGCTTGTGGTTCGACTCTCCCATTTTTCAAAAGAATTATGCCCGTTCAACGACTAGTAAACTTTAAAAAAAACCTTTTTTTTAATTAATACTTTTACATCTATATATACAACAAACTCTTTTTACTTATCATTATAACACTTTAACACTTTGACCTTCATATTCTTATATACTTTTCACTTTTTCTTTACATTTTTGTAAACAAAATATATGTTTCCCAACAACTTAAACAGCCCAATTAATCGTCAACGACGTCCAAACACTCAAAATCCAATCGATTTGAGCGATCCCAATATCCTTAACAACCCGACATTTAGCAATTGATTCAACAAATGAATGTTGATCAACAATTGTACTAGTATGTGTATTAGGAGGAGCCGGTGTTCCAATAACAGGTTGGCGGTAGAGACATGGCTAGGAAAGCCACGTACGCGGGTTCGTCGAGTTCAGGAAGAAAGGGCAAGGGAAAGGCTAGGTACAACGAGATGTTTAACCATTTTGTCGGTGAAATTGGACAAGTTGATGGTATAAGCAAGGAAATTGTTGATATGTGAAAAAAAAGAGTTGGCTAAAATGAAGCTTAAGGTGAAGGAAAGCACGATCAAGCTCGTCGAGTTGAGAGTGTTGACCACCAACTACAGTAACCTTAGCGAACCCGAAAGATCGATCATGTTAAAGGTGCAACTAAACATCCGCGAAAAATATAGATATAGTCAGTTCTATTTATGTTATTGTGTTGTTTTTAAAAAAATTGTATTACTATGTGTAACTTTTATGTTTTAATTAAAATATAATGTTTATAAACATGTATTAAAATGTAGTATTATTTATGTGTAACTTTTATTTAAGTTTAGGTACTTGAAATGTAATCTAGGTTTGTCACGTATACACTTTTACATTAATCGTTCAATTTAGCAGGTTAGTTACATACAATGAATCAAATGATAGTTACATTCACACAATATAAAAAGTGTAAAAGTGACTTACACAGTTACACCCCTAGATACTAAACCCTTTTATTTAATATTAAGAAAAAAAACAATCGTTTCAAGTTGCCTCAGCATGGCAATACCTCTCCCATCGTTTTTTTTAGTCAACCTATAACAAGCCCAAATGCGACATGGCACAACATGGTACAAGTAGCCTAACTTATGACAATACCACTTATTTTAGCCTAAGTAAGCTTAACTAAGGACATGTTTGGTTGGGGAAATAAGCCAAGAGAATGAATTGGGAGCCATTTCCGCCGTTTGGTAAGCCAAAGAAATGATTTCTCAGGAAATGAAAGAAATGAATTTGTTCGTAATTTCATTTCCACCCAATTTGTAAAGAAATGGAAGTTCAATACAATCATTTCTCCGTGTCCTAGAACTGTGTCAATAATTGAAAAAATGAAGCTATAAATATGCAAGCACGTGCAAGTCGGATTAGAATCCTCTAAAGTTGATCCAAGTTCATAGGTGAAGTTGGATCAACTTTAACCATTGGATTAAATTCAAGATCTAATTTTGATATTTAAATCTTGACCATTGGATTTAATCCAATGGTTAAAGTTGATCCAACTTCACCTATGAAGTTGGATCAACTTTAGAGGATCTTAATCCATTAATCACATTCCTAGAGAAAAGAACACACTTTACCCCTCTTTCTTCTTATCGTTTTCTCAGGCGATTTGTGGCAAAATTTGTGCCCCTTCCACTCTCTTGCTTCAATCTGCCATCAAGTAAAGGTATTATCCTTATTTCTGTTATGTTACTACAATTTTTTATGTTGAGATTTGTTTTCCTTTTTTGACGGGGGAATAATGTAACATCTGTGAGTTTTGACCGGTTGACTTTACATGTAATTTGACTAACAATCTTGTTTAATGAAATAATTGGGTTCATTTTGGTGATTATATGACTATGTGGTATGTTTGTAGGGTTGTTGTTATGACTTATTTGATGATTAACTGTAAAACGGTGTGTAAACTAGCTTGAAAATGGAAACGGGTCGACCCATACCCGTACCCGACCCATCAGCCCTATAGGATCCACCCTTCTTCCCCCTTATCCCATTCTTCATCACAAAATATCTCTTAACTAAATATCAAAGAAAGATCAAACTTCTTCTTCTTCTTTTCTCTCTAAAATTCTGCCAAATTAGTGTTATTGAAACTGATACAAATCTAGAATCATCATATTTACCATCTCTTAATCCTCATTGAATCATAAGCTTGAAGTTCTAGTGCAAGATTTCTATCTATTTGGGTCAAATTCGGGTTTTGACTTTTGAAGCTAGATTGGTAAGTCAAATTCATCCCAAATTCATCTATTTATGTTTACTTATATGCTTTTAGTCATTACAAAGTAATTTCAGGTTTTAAATTGGTCAAAAGCGGATTTCTAGCCAATTAGGGTTTTGATTAGGGTTAGAATGATTTGGAAGTAATTTTGATGTTGTTGGTCGAATTTGTGAATTGGGTTATGTGTATTTATGTTTATTGGTGCTTAGTTAAGCTTCAAAATGAGTTTCAAACTTCTGCAAATCGTTTTGGTATGGTTTGGGTCGAGTTTGGGGGTAATTGGCTCGTTTTCTGCACTTAAGAACTGCTGTTGCAGGTGCTGGAATTTGTCCCACTGCGGCGCAGTGGCTATATTCTGACCTCTTTCATTGTTTAGCCTCACTGCGGCGCAGTGGCAAGGCAATGCCTTGACTGCGGCGCAGTGAGATACTTCTGGGAGATACGCGCGTCAGTTTTCAAACGTTAATAACTTTTGATCCGTAAGTCCAAATCAGTCATATGACCTATCGTTGGAATCGTGAGAGAGTCTAGTTTCTTGTAGTAACCTTCATTTTGTATGAATCTTCCTCCATTTCTAAAAATGTCTAGTCAAAGTGTTATGTTTCACACTCGGTAATGTTAAAGAAGTAATTGTGGGTTCGTGACTCGACTTAAACTTAAGGAACCAACTTATTTATGATTATAGAGTTGACATTATGTTATATGATATGCTTTGATAGGTTGTGGACGCGTGGGGCCCAATACTCGCTATTAATCTTTCATTTACTCGACTTAAACTTCTTTGCCGATCAAGGTGAGTTTCGTAGCTCCTTACTCAATAGAGATTCGGGCTGAAAAGTGTACATATACGTGTTGTTTGTTTGTTTGGTTGACTTGATTCCTGTCTAGTTAATTTCTGATTGATTGTCGTTTGGTAGACAGTTTTGATTGATCGTGTGATGGTTTACGAATGTGTTTGTGATATTGTAACTCTTTAGGATAAAAGTACATACATGGAGGTCGGCTTTACTTTCAAAGGGTTTTAGGTGTGGTGGGAAGGCTGCGGATGACCCTATACATAAGCATCTAGAACTTGATGAAAGTAAAATCCTTCGAAGTGTATGTACGCGTTGTTTAGAGTAAATGATGGACTTTGGGATTACGTTTGAGATAGACATGAATGCCTTGATATACTTGACTTGTGAGATACGTACTTATTCATACTTTTATCGTTGTATTGGTGAACTTACGGATTAATGGTCGTTGATTAAATGGTTGAGTGAGTGATTGATTGGTTTAGTTGTTGGATTGATGAGACGGTTTATTACGTTTGATTGACTTAGTTAAGTTGTGAAGTATATTATTATTATTAGGATAACATACATGATCGGTTTTTTTTTTTTTTTTTTTTTTTTTTTTTTTTTTTTTTGTTTAGTGGGGGGGGGGGGGGGGGGGTTGTGAAGTATATTATTATTATTAGGATAGACGTATAGACATGGAAGTCGGTTCTACCTTCAATGGGCCTTAGATGTGGTGGGAAGGCTGCGGGTGACCCTATATATAAGCATCTGGGACTCGAAGAAAGTAGAATCCTCCTAAGTGTATATACGTATAGTTTAGTTGGTTGAACAATTGGGTATTGGACTTGTGTTTGAGATCGACATTTACGCATTGGTACGGGTACTATATGTACTTGACGACATTGATACGGGTACTATATGTACTTGACGACATTGATACGGGTACTATATGTACTTGACGACATTGATACGGGTACTATATGTACTTGACGACATTGATACGGGTACTATATGTACTTGACGACATTGATACGGGTACTATATGTACTTGACGACATTGATACGGGTACTATATGTACTTGACGACATTGATACGGGTACTATATGTACTTGACGACATTGATACGGGTACTATATGTACTTGACGACATTGATACGGGTACTATATGTACTTGACGACATTGATACGGGTACTATATGTACTTGACGACATTGATACGGGTACTATATGTACTTGACGACATTGATACGGGTACTATATGTACTTGACGACATTGATACGGGTACTATATGTACTTGACGACATTGATACGGGTACTATATGTACTTGACGACATTGATACGGGTACTATATGTACTTGACGACATTGATACGGGTACTATATGTACTTGACGACATTGATACGGGTACTATATGTACTTGACGACATTGATACGGGTACTATATGTACTTGACGACATTGATACGGGTACTATATGTACTTGACGACATTGATACGGGTACTATATGTACTTGACGACATTGATACGGGTACTATATGTACTTGACGACATTGATACGGGTACTATATGTACTTGACGACATTGATACGGGTACTATATGTACTTGACGACATTGATACGGGTACTATATGTACTTGACGACATTGATACGGGTACTATATGTACTTGACGACATTGATACGGGTACTATATGTACTTGACGACATTGATACGGGTACTATATGTACTTGACGACATTGATACGGGTACTATATGTACTTGACGACATTGATACGGGTACTATATGTACTTGACGACATTGATACGGGTACTATATGTACTTGACGACATTGATACGGGTACTATATGTACTTGACGACATTGATACGGGTACTATATGTACTTGACGACATTGATACGGGTACTATATGTACTTGACGACATTGATACGGGTACTATATGTACTTGACGACATTGATACGGGTACTATATGTACTTGACGACATTGATACGGGTACTATATGTACTTGACGACATTGATACGGGTACTATATGTACTTGACGACATTGATACGGGTACTATATGTACTTGACGACATTGATACGGGTACTATATGTACTTGACGACATTGATACGGGTACTATATGTACTTGACGACATTGATACGGGTACTATATGTACTTGACGACATTGATACGGGTACTATATGTACTTGACGACATTGATACGGGTACTATATGTACTTGACGACATTGATACGGGTACTATATGTACTTGACGACATTGATACGGGTACTATATGTACTTGACGACATTGATACGGGTACTATATGTACTTGACGACATTGATACGGGTACTATATGTACTTGACGACATTGATACGGGTACTATATGTACTTGACGACATTGATACGGGTACTATATGTACTTGACGACATTGATACGGGTACTATATGTACTTGACGACATTGATACGGGTACTATATGTACTTGACGACATTGATACGGGTACTATATGTACTTGACGACATTGATACGGGTACTATATGTACTTGACGACATTGATACGGGTACTATATGTACTTGACGACATTGATACGGGTACTATATGTACTTGACGACATTGATACGGGTACTATATGTACTTGACGACATTGATACGGGTACTATATGTACTTGACGACATTGATACGGGTACTATATGTACTTGACGACATTGATACGGGTACTATATGTACTTGACGACATTGATACGGGTACTATATGTACTTGACGACATTGATACGGGTACTATATGTACTTGACGACATTGATACGGGTACTATATGTACTTGACGACATTGATACGGGTACTATATGTACTTGACGACATTGATACGGGTACTATATGTACTTGACGACATTGATACGGGTACTATATGTACTTGACGACATTGATACGGGTACTATATGTACTTGACGACATTGATACGGGTACTATATGTACTTGACGACATTGATACGGGTACTATATGTACTTGACGACATTGATACGGGTACTATATGTACTTGACGACATTGATACGGGTACTATATGTACTTGACGACATTGATACGGGTACTATATGTACTTGACGACATTGATACGGGTACTATATGTACTTGACGACATTGATACGGGTACTATATGTACTTGACGACATTGATACGGGTACTATATGTACTTGACGACATTGATACGGGTACTATATGTACTTGACGACATTGATACGGGTACTATATGTACTTGACGACATTGATACGGGTACTATATGTACTTGACGACATTGATACGGGTACTATATGTACTTGACGACATTGATACGGGTACTATATGTACTTGACGACATTGATACGGGTACTATATGTACTTGACGACATTGATACGGGTACTATATGTACTTGACGACATTGATACGGGTACTATATGTACTTGACGACATTGATACGGGTACTATATGTACTTGACGACATTGATACGGGTACTATATGTACTTGACGACATTGATACGGGTACTATATGTACTTGACGACATTGATACGGGTACTATATGTACTTATGATTTCCGTGATATTCTGAGCCTTGGCTTGGGGTGTTACAAACTAACCCATATTTATATTTATTTTATAATTAGGGTTTATATATATATTTGATATTTTGGTTTATAATGTTGAAGGTTTCCAAAACCAAACTAAAAAAAAAACAAACCACATTTATTCAAATTCACAGCTCATAGTCAATCCTATTGTCGTTTGATTTAAGCATATCAAATTGTATCTTGTAAGCACTAGCCAGCGAAATCAAACTATTGTTTGAGTTGTTCATGTATTAATGCTATTATTGATTTGGTTGTGCTTTGTGGTGTATGTTGTCCTCTACTTTCTGTATTTATTCACAAGGAAATTTAATAATTTTATATAAGCTGATATGATGCTACTTGATTAGATTTGCTTTCTAGTTTGGATCGTCACTTGTGAACTTCTATCTAGACATGCTAGATGCAACCACAGTTAAAGGTCAGTTGAAAAGCAAAAGAATTTGGACACCAGATAAGATGAAAAGATAATGGATGCATTAAACGAGTTACATATAGCAAGAAAGTAAGCGTTTCAGGATTTGTGTATTTTTTTGTAATCTATTTGTGTTTATCTATTGTCGAGAGTTTGTTTTTGTTTCCACTTTCATTGGTTAAAGTTAAGTTAAACATGTAGAATGCTTATAGAAAACAACTACAATGCGCAGTTAAAATACGTTTTTATTTCTCCGAATTTCTCTCTACCAAACACAAGAATTGATATATTGTTTTTTTCAGATCAATTTCTTCGGTGATACCAAACAAAGGAATTTATTAAAATTCTCAGCCAATTTCATTTCTCCATATTTCATTTATCTGCTTCATTTCATTTCTTTAAATTTTTCCCTACCAAACGTGTCCTAAGATCCATTGAGCCCAATTCATAAGGGGAAACCCGTAATGTATTCCACAAATGAGTAGCCTTCGCGATTTATTTTGATAAATTACACAAATGAGTCCGTTTCGACTTCTAAATCTACTCTTTCCCGTTCTCCGTCTAGTAGTAAACCGATAGAATTTGAAACGTCGGGTAATATTATCACCTACTTAATTTTTTTTGGTAAATAGTAAAATACCATCCTATTAAACACACAACCCTAATTTAAATGTTTTAAGTAAACAGTAAAATACAATCTTATTAAACACAATTTACAAACATTAATTATAAGGATAAAGGATACATGGGACAGTGAGAGTTAAATATGGAGCAATGGAGGTGAGTGGCCATCCATTTCTCCTCAAGTTTAAAATTTTACTAATAGTAAAAAGAGGGTATACAATTTTGCATCTTATGTTGTACATTGTTTTTTTTACGCATTCTACAAAATGTATATTATACCAGGGTTCGAATCTTACTTTCTACATCTGTAAGAGTAAATTATTAGGGGGTTTTAGAGAGTTCTGGGTTTCATCCCAGGCATGCGTGGTTCGAGCTCCGCATACTGCCCAATTGGATGTCACTGTGGTGTCTCGAATGCTAACTACTAACTACTAATACTACTAACTCGCTGTTCAAAAAATAATAATAAAAAAAATAAAAAAATGCATCCTTTGTTGTAAGTTTCTTAGCCTTTACAAGTAACCTTATTTATGAAAATCACAAATATGTCTTAAAAAAAACCACCAGCGATAAAAAATCGTCAGGTATCACCGGTAAAAACTATTTACGTTTGTTGCATTACATGGACATTCTTCTTGTATTCAATTCACATTAAATTATAAAAGTTAAAATAAATTAAAAGAGTTAATTGTTTGAAATGGAAAGTTTGAATATATATACATATATATATATATATATATATATATATATATACTGGACAAAAGACACCACAAGGGAGGGGGGGGGGGGGGGGGGGGGGGGGGGGGGGGGGGGGGGGGGGGGGGGGGGGGGGGGGGGGGGGGGGGGGGGGGGGGGGGGGGGGGGGGGGGGGGGGGGGGGGGGGGGGGGGGGGGGGGGGGGGGGGGGGGGGGGGGGGGGGGGGGGGGGGGGGGGGGGGGGGGGGGGGGGGGGGGGGGGGGGGGGGGGGGGGGGGGGGGGGGGGGGGGGGGGGGGGGGGGGGGGGGGGGGGGGGGGGGGGGGGGGGGGGGGGGGGGGGGGGGGGGGGGGGGGGGGGGGGGGGGGGGGGGGGGGGGGGGGGGGGGGGGGGGGGGGGGGGGGGGGGGGGGGGGGGGGGGGGGGGGGGGGGGGGGGGGGGGGGGGGGGGGGGGGGGGGGGGGGGGGGGGGGGGGGGGGGGGGGGGGGGGGGGGGGGGGGGGGGGGGGGGGGGGGGGGGGGGGGGGGGGGGGGGGGGGGGGGGGGGGGGGGGGGGGGGGGGGGGGGGGGGGGGGGGGGGGGGGGGGGGGGGGGGGGGGGGGGGGGTAAAACAAACAAAAAAAAAGATCTAAGAGATGGTGGCGGTTTGATACGGTACGCGCGTAGTGCCGGCGCCGACGCCGTAGCTGGGGTGTTCGAACATGATGGTGGTGGCGGTGGTTATCTCGCCGGAGAAGAAGATGGTGGCGGCGGCTGTTTTCTCGTCGGAGAAGGAGGAAGAGGTGGTGGATGCGGTTGTCTTGAGAGAAGGAGGAAGATTGATATATATATATATATATATATTAATGTAACATCCCAAACTTTTCAAGTTTGACTATTTGACTATTCCGTTAATTAACGACAGGTTCGTTAAGTTTATGTGCCCTAAATGGGATTATGTGATTAAATGCTTATGCGTTTAATATAATATGATTAAAGTATGTTAAATGAAAGTAATTAAAGTAAAGTCATGAAAGTTAAGTGCTCGTTAAGTCGTTAAGTGTTCCGGTGAGGAAGTTAAGCCAAGAGAGTAACGTTTAAAGAGTCGAGGGGCTTAAGATGGAATTTATTGAGAATGGCCAGGGGTTGTATGACAATTAGGCTCCCCTAATTGCCATTTTCCAGATCTGATGCGTGTGAAGAAAACCCCAAGCCGCCCCTCCCCTCTCTCAAAGCAATCCCCTCCAAGATTTATTCGTTTCGTGGTGTTTCGAGCAAGATTGGATTAAGATCTTTCATCCTTATGATCATCTACAGGTAAAATAGGTGATATTCCTTTGATTTCTGATCTTGTGAGTCTTATATGAGAGTCCGATCCAGGCCATGGGGTTTGGGTTGGGTTATAGTGCAAAACGTTTACCGATTTTATGTTATTCGGGTGATTAATTAAGTGATTTATGTTTGTAATGGATCAAGGAATCAATTGATGGTTTGAAGCCATCAATTGTGTCTTAAAAGAGGTCAATTTCATGTCTCCAGGTCGGGGTTAGGGTTTGAGATCGAATGAGAATCGTTTAAAGCAGTTCAAAAATCAGATTTGCTGAACAAGCCCCGATATGCGGCGCATGGGATTTCCATGCGGCGCATGGATTGGTCTGGATGCTTCTGATCAAGTTTATGCGGCGCATGGAAAAGCCATGCGGCGCATATTCAGGTCTGGCAGTCGTATAGGCTTGTTTTCATGCTCGTTTGACCCATAGACCTTATGCTTAGGTTACCTTATGGTATAGGGAACTTAGAGAGGTCTTTTGAAGCCACGTTTATGTTACCTATTGGTTATATGTTTGCTATAGGTAGTCGGAAACACAAACAAGACAAATTAACTTTGCTTATTGATCGTTGTGCTCATCACGAGGTAAGATACACTACTTTGACACGCTGAGGGTTCAACAAAAACATAGTTTTCATATAATAACTTCTCAAATGTTATCTTGATTGCTTATGGGTATTCGGGGTTACACGGGAGGTGATATGGGCTATGTACATGACTATTGAGGCCTGAAATGCAGTCCCTATGATATGAAATGTAATGATATGCTATGAAATGTTATGCAATGATATGAGATGTAATGATATGCTATGAAATGTTATGCAATGATATGAGATGTAATGATATGCTATGAAATGTTATGCAATGATATGAGATGTAATGATATGCTATGAAATGTTATGCAATGATATGAGATGTAATGATATGCTATGAAATGTTATGCAATGATATGAGATGTAATGATATGCTATGAAATGTTATGCAATGATATGAGATGTAATGATATGCTATGAAATGTTATGCAATGATATGAGATGTAATGATATGCTATGAAATGTTATGCAATGATATGAGATGTAATGATATGCTATGAAATGTTATGCAATGATATGAGATGTAATGATATGCTATGAAATGTTATGCAATGATATGAGATGTAATGATATGCTATGAAATGTTATGCAATGATATGAGATGTAATGATATGCTATGAAATGTTATGCAATGATATGAGATGTAATGATATGCTATGAAATGTTATGCAATGATATGAGATGTAATGATATGCTATGAAATGTTATGCAATGATATGAGATGTAATGATATGCTATGAAATGTTATGCAATGATATGAGATGTAATGATATGCTATGAAATGTTATGCAATGATATGAGATGTAATGATATGCTATGAAATGTTATGCAATGATATGAGATGTAATGATATGCTATGAAATGTTATGCAATGATATGAGATGTAATGATATGCTATGAAATGTTATGCAATGATATGAGATGTAATGATATGCTATGAAATGTTATGCAATGATATGAGATGTAATGATATGCTATGAAATGTTATGCAATGATATGAGATGTAATGATATGCTATGAAATGTTATGCAATGATATGAGATGTAATGATATGCTATGAAATGTTATGCAATGATATGAGATGTAATGATATGCTATGAAATGTTATGCAATGATATGAGATGTAATGATATGCTATGAAATGTTATGCAATGATATGAGATGTAATGATATGCTATGAAATGTTATGCAATGATATGAGATGTAATGATATGCTATGAAATGTTATGCAATGATATGAGATGTAATGATATGCTATGAAATGTTATGCAATGATATGAGATGTAATGATATGCTATGAAATGTTATGCAATGATATGAGATGTAATGATATGCTATGAAATGTTATGCAATGATATGAGATGTAATGATATGCTATGAAATGTTATGCAATGATATGAGATGTAATGATATGCTATGAAATGTTATGCAATGATATGAGATGTAATGATATGCTATGAAATGTTATGCAATGATATGAGATGTAATGATATGCTATGAAATGTTATGCAATGATATGAGATGTAATGATATGCTATGAAATGTTATGCAATGATATGAGATGTAATGATATGCTATGAAATGTTATGCAATGATATGAGATGTAATGATATGCTATGAAATGTTATGCAATGATATGAGATGTAATGATATGCTATGAAATGTTATGCAATGATATGAGATGTAATGATATGCTATGAAATGTTATGCAATGATATGAGATGTAATGATATGCTATGAAATGTTATGCAATGATATGAGATGTAATGATATGCTATAAAGCCATTAATGAATGAACCAAACAGATTTTGCTGGTTTGGACTTTTAAAGTTTAATTCCGCTTTTTTGACGCCGTTAGGCGAAAGTTTTTGGAAATCCATATTTTTTAAACGACGGGTGTTACAAGTTGGTATCAGAGAAATGGTTTAAGTGAACCAATGACTATAAGACCATAGGATTTGGACTTAAACCGTAAGATCAAACATGCTAGGCTTAAGTAGTTGAGCTTTAGCCTTAAGATGAGATGTTGTTAGGACGGGTTGGGATGAGTGAGAGTGTAGGATTAAGGCTATATGATGATTGTTTGATTGATGATATGTTAATATGTTTTTAGCCTTTATTCTTCCGTTTCTCGCTTCTCCGTCACTAGATTATTCTATTGCTACGATAGACGGTCCCCGAGGTGATGTGCTATTCCCCTATCTGAATTTGCTAAATGTGCGCTGTAATTTATGTGTGAAGTGGTTGAGATGAAGGGAAATTTGTTGGATTAGGTGAAATGGTGTCCCGTCAATGGTGTCCAACCCACGAGGTTAGTGACAAGGACCGCAACGGAAATGAGATGTTGTATGGATGATAAACATTATGTGAATGGAATTGGTGAAAGAATGTGATACACAAATGTGGTAATTAACATGCATGTGAAGTGATACAATTACAGTTATGGTCCGGAACATAGTTGCAAGCGTATCACGACGCGAGCGTGTTTGTATGGCCATGCTTGTGTTGACCGGTGTACAGAGTAATGAAGTTGGAGAGATTTCTATGTATTGTACCCCTATTTGTCAAGAGTAAACATCGTGTTACAACTTTAGTGATGTTGATGCTTCAGGTGTGTGGAAATGTGTGAAGATCGGTGGAAAGTGAGAGCCGGATTAAATGTTTATGATGATTATGATGTACAAGAAGTTAAATGAAGTGATTGGTAGTCAATGTTGCTGAGTCTACTAGTTTAAAAGATATGGATTTGAAGTTTGAAGAGTAGAGTTGATGTTGGATACTTGAAGGATTATAAGTAGGTGACGCGTAGAAGGGTTACCGGGCACACGTATGAAAGGATATAGTTACAATTCCGGCCGCGAACGTAATTGTAAATGTATCACGACATGTGTGTGTTTGTGAGACTGTGTCTGTGCTGATCTGAATGAAGTGAAGATGAGAAGGATGGAATCACTGTATGGTATCGTAGTTAACCATGCGGAGAATAGACATGTATAAATGGATTAAAGTCATCAAAAGCATTGTAAAAAGGGTTAATATTATGTCTTCAGGTCGAATTAATGGTTGGAGCTCGTATGGAAGTCGATTGAGGGATTAAAAGTTGGGTTGTTGGTCGAACTGGGCGATATGTGGCGCATGAGTCTTTCATGCGGCGCATATCTACCAATTTTGCAAATTGATTTCAGATGGGAGCCCAATATACGGCGCATAGACATTCTATGCGGCGCATATTCTGTGTGTTCAGAATGTTGGATATTTTCTGTGACGAATTTGCATGAAATATGCGGCGCATACTTATTTCATGCGGCGCATTTGTGCCCAAATGTGGAATATGCGGCGCATGTACCATCCATGCGGCGCATATTTTGGTCTGTTTTGGATTTACGACTCGTTTAATCGTGATCACGCTACGGGACGATATATGACGATTGGGACGAGTATCTACAGGTGGAGATTCCTCCTTATATTGCACGAATGTAAAGGTAATGTTGAGATCCTATAATTGTAGTTCCTTAAAGTATATGAAGTAAAAGTATTCAAGAGCATTTGGTTCCGAATTGATCATGTTACTTGCCTGTGTGATTACTCATGTTAGGAAAAGATTATATTTCTAAGTGAGGCCACTCGTAGTTTTGAGATGTTCTATTAATGTTCCCAGTTTCATTGCGAATGTGAGGTCGAGCCTTCAAGTGATGTGTGTCCAGTGCTATTTTCATGCAAACGCGCCTTCCGTTTTGTTCTCCATTATAGAAAGAAGTTAATGTTTTAGATTGTGGAATGTATTCCTTTTATAAGATAGATTTATGATGTTGCTACCATTTGTGGATGATGAAAGTCTTTGATGTGTATGAATTTAAGGAATCAAGCCTAAAGTTTTCTCTAGATCGTTTAGTCAATACGTATAACAAGGAAAATCTTGCCTATTCTAAGTATGACGAAGAACATTATGTTTGCGTAAAGAGCGTTATTACGATTTTCAACTCGAATAGGCTTAGTTTTAAATCCATCAAAAGTGAGTAAAAGCTAAGGGAGAAGCTGACACTTAATGTTGAAAGGAATAAAGTTCTATCTATCAGCTAAGTCCGTGGTTGTGAGGTTATGGTGAGTGCTTGACTAGGGCAAATCAACTCAAGGTAATGTTCTTTGAGACAAAGAACGTAGTAGAACTGGAGCATAGTCAGAAGAGTCGAGATATACCATCATGAAGCAATACGTTTAAAAGTAAGATTTCGGTATCCGAGAATGAAATGACCAAAAGTTGTACTTGAGGAGGCTTATGAACCGTGGTAACATGCTTATTTGGATGCCGCCTGAAATGTGATACGACCTATTATGATACGAGGTGTAGTAAATTTTATATGTTGACGTGTGATAAGGTTAAAAGCCAAGATTAGACACCGAAAATTTTATTACAATGTAATTATTTAATGATCCTTTAAGGAAGTGAAGAGTCACCTTATCATGGACTAAGAGACAAGGCTGCGTGAGAAGCTAAAGGAAATGATATGAGCCATTAGTAAACTGGTTGTCCCAGAATGTTTATTTCCTGGTGAACTATTGTACCGTTTCATTGGACATGAAAGAAAAGATATGTGTTAAAGAAGTTCCCTTAAAGTGTGAAAGCTAATTGTTGAATGCTTCAAATCGAGACGACCGTTATGTAAACAATTTTCATATATGTTCTGGCAAAGTATGAAGGGAATGGTGAACTATGAAGGTTGAAGAAATGAGTTGATTACTTGGTTTGATTTAAAGATTGAACCAAAGAAATGACGAAACGGTTGAAATGGTAAAGTGAAGGTAGAAAAGACTATGTAAGAAGCTGAATGAGTTTGGCTATGCTAAGTTAAAGTACAACTCAAGGAAATCCTGAAATGATATGATAAAGTGATGGGTACGGATAAGTCATTTATATATGAGTGGCGAAATGATTCTGAGGACAGAATCCTCTTAAGCCACGTTTATGTTACCTATTGGTTATATGTTTGCTATAGGTAGTCGGAAACACAAACAAGACAAATTAACTTTGCTTATTGATCGTTGTGCTCATCACGAGGTAAGATACACTACTTTGACACGCTGAGGGTTCAACAAAAACATAGTTTTCATATAATAACTTCTCAAATGTTATCTTGATTGCTTATGGGTATTCGAGGTTACACGAGAGGTGATATGGGCTATGTACATGACTATTGAGGCCTGAAATGGAGTCCCTATGATATGAAATGTAATGATACGCTATGAAATGTTATGCAATGATATGAGATGTAATGATATGCTATGAAATGTTATGCAATGATACGAGATGTAATGATATGCTATGAAATGTTATGCAATGATACGAGATGTAATGATATGCTATGAAATGCTATGTAATGTCTTGAGATGAATTGAAATGTGATATATGTTGATGATATGTGAAATGTGCATGATTACATGGCTTGTTCATCTAGTTCACTAGACTTATTAAGTTGCCATGACACGTGCACGTTGAAGGGCCCAAACGTTAATATGATATGTGATAATGTTTAGGTAATGTGGACACCTAAACTATATGTGATGTAAATCGAGCTCGTAAATGATGTGAAAGTGTTAAGCTTAACCCGTACTTGCCCTTGCCCGGTGGGTGCGTATATGTGGTTGCTTGGGTGGCTCCTTGCAACATAATTTCGTTGTATGAGTATCTCTGGGTTGATTAACCACCAATGTCTTTAACGGTT
>CM067167.1:167355445-167375956 GCA_034093135.1 Erigeron breviscapus
TGACTTTGATAGTATCATTGATGAAGATCTGGAAGAAGGAGAATTTGTTTCTGAAGCTGATAGACAAAGGTTGATGAAAGAACCTTATGATTTCAATCGTGTCTTTAATGAAGATAGAGACGTTCCGGTTGAACCAATAGCTGAAGAGGAACATTTCAGACTTAATCCGATCAGAGAAAGTCCAGATGATCCAAGAAATGCTGCAAAGTTAAGATTCAAAGTGTTTGCAAGATAGTGCATGAAGAACATGAATATATTGTTGATCTAGGCTGGAAGATAAATGCTACGCGAGAGTTTAATATTAGAAATTTTATTATACCTCCGGCGGAGCAAGACCCTCAGTTTTGTATAAATAGATGGGTTCCAGTTTATAGAGGATGTACTGGTATGCCAATGGGTGGATTTAATAAAACGTCGATGTTTTGGGAGTTCATCTCGGACAAGGACGCACCTACTTATTTCTCAGTGATATAGAGTTGGTTCTATGATCATAGAATTAAGCTATTTGTTATCAAGAGAAAAGAAGGTTGCCAGTATATGTCAATCAGTGCAAGACATTTCCAAAGTCTTAGTGAATCTGATTTGATAGACTTAGGAAGGAGATGGTTTGTTAATCTTCAGGAGAATGGAAATGCTGATTATTATTGGCAGAGATTCCAAAGAGAAAGAATTTGGCATTTTAGTGAAAGAGGTTTGAAGCCTGAAGATAGGTTGATTAAACCTAGGCCAATGAAGAAGATTACAAAACCAGATGGCACAATTCATTTTGTTCAAAGAAAGATTGAATGTGTTAAAGAAGTTCCTGCTATCAAATGGGATCAAGATTTGCTGACAAACATGACTTCTTGGCAGATAGATATCAAGTCAGGCGAAGCACAGATGTTTATTGATGACTCAAAGGAACAGATGTTGTTGCGCATGTATGATCCAATGCAAGTTGTCAATTTGTCAAGAGGTGATCAAAGAAGACTGATTGAGACACCTTGTTCAGCAGTTAGATTTTGGAGAACAGAAGTTAGACGCTATCAGAATATTCTTGGTTTTTGTTTGGTCGAGAAGATTCATGCAAATAACATAAGACTTTTGTTTGATGGTCGAGTTTGAAGTTCAAGATTAAAGAACTTGTTAAAGAAATCTAGTCGCTAATGTCAAGGGGGAGTCTGTAGATGCAGATTTGTGTGACAGTAGCAACATAGATTTGATTAACGTTTTTGTTCTTAGGAATATCTGTGTAATCGTTTAAATAATAAGTCATTAGGACTTACGTTTGTGTTTAATGATTACGTTTGAACTTCAATATAAGATCAAGTTATGGTTTGTTTGTGTTAGGTCCAGATTTACTGGACTCGCTCCAGACTCGACTACTGGAGCCTTACTGAAGATCTGTCCAGAAACGTGTTCTACTGGACATCTGGAGTCCCTCTGAAGATTTGTCCATAAATAATGGAAGACCAGTGAGCAAATACTTGTATAGTAAATCTGGAGTATTCTCCAGATTAGCTCACTGGACTTCACCCCAGTCCAGATCTACTCTACTGAAGACGTTCTCACTGAAGTCAGAATAAAGAAGACTGACAAATGGCGGAGTCCACTGGAAGTCTTACAAGATCTGTACACTGGAGGATTGTCAGTGTTCTAGACCTTACAAGTCTGAACACTGATATCGAGTAATTGACTTTTGCCTTTACACACTTTCCAAAGAACATTCCACTTGTTCTTTACCAAAGTTTATACGTGTGTAAAGGTGGTTGGTTAAAAGGATACAAAGTCATTTGATGTGACTTTATCCAATGCATTTAATGTTCTTGTCGGATCATTAAATGCATGCAACCATATTTGTACGGCACAAAATTCACTGGTGAATTTTGTTGCCTATAAATACAAAGTCATTTCCTTGAGAAAAATATTTTTAAGCATACATTTTGCATTAAAGTGAATTTGTCTAAATACTCTCGATCTTAAACAGGGATACTTCACAACTTTAAGTATCTCGATCCAAAAGAGTTATTTGACAAATATAGATCATTTGTAATTCATAGGTTGTTAGGATACATACTTATTTGTATTATCTTGATTCCGCAAAACCTTGTATTTTATTTAACATCATAAATAAAATACACCATTGAAAAATACATAATGTTGCACTTTACTTGTTTATTGCTTTAAGTCTTGTATTACTTTTTTTATATATTCTTGCATTTATTTACAAGTAATACTAGTCCATTCTAGTGATTATTAGACTTGTTGTATTTTACACTTTCTAGGTTAACCATCGTATCTTCAGGGACTCACATTTGGTATCAGAGCAGAAGGCTAAACATTGCCTAGATCTGTTCTTTGATGGCTAACCAAGAAAATACACAAGGAAGTTTTAATCTTGGTCCCGATTCTAATGTCAATATTAATGATCAAAATAATGAACCACCTATTGTTAATAACACAAATCCACCACCTCCTCCTCCTACTCCTGCCTCTCCACACGTGCATGTGCACTATTCAAATAATCTGTTCCTAAATTCAGTGGGAACAGTGATGAGTTTGGTACGTGGAAGGCTAGATGATATTGCATATCACTGGTATTGAGAGGAACATGATGAAAATCTTAAATGAAGGTCCTTATGTCCCTACATCACCTCTTAATCCCCTTCTTGATCCTTCTGGATCTAGAAGAGGAAGGGAAAAGAGGAAGGAACATTGGTCTGAAGAGGAGAGGAGATTGGTGAATCTAGACACCCTTCTCAAAAACATGATCCTCGGGGCCGTTCCAGAAACCCTAATTCCCACAATAGTTCTTTTTCCTAGTGCTAAAACCATGTGGGATGAACTTTTAAACCAACATGAAGGAGGAGATGACACCATTGTCACCAGAAAGGTCTCCTTAAACAAGAGGTATGAGTCATTTTTTGCTCAGCCTAATGAGTCTCTCACTGGTACTTACACCAGATTTATGAGTATCATAAACCAGTTGAGAGGTCTTGGGGTTGAGAAGGACAAGGATATACTTCTGGAGAAATTTTGTGATATTCAGCCCACCAAATGGTCTCACATGATCCTGGTCTTACGACAAGGTAAAACTCTGCACACACACACTCTCTCAACTTTATATGGAGCTTTCAGGTACACTGAAGAAAATCAAGCTCAGAGAGTGGTGGCAGAACAAGATGCTTATAACCATGCCTCCAGTAGTCCTAATGTGGTTAGTCATACTGAACCACAAAGTACACACACTGATATCTTCTGAGAATGTATTTTCTATGAAGAAGATGGTGTCTGAACTCATGGATTCTGGAGAGTCCAGTCAAATCTCTCCAGACTGTTGTGATGAAACTGATGATGATGACTTCATTGCAATGATTGCTAAAACGTTTAACCGTTTCAAAGCAAGAGCAAATAGGCCATCTGGACAATTTGCATCCAGTTCTTCAACTGATAAGACCAATTTGACATGCTTTAAGTGTGGCAAAAAGGGTCATTTCATGAAAGATTGCAGGTCCAGCCAGTTTGTATCCAAGCCTGGTCCATTCTCTTCAAATAATAAGCCTGATGATAGCTATAAATTGAAATATAAAAAGCTTAAGGCCCAGATTGCTCTCATGGCACAACAAATGAAAAACAATAATAAGTGCATGATTGCAACAACTAAAGAGAAGTGGGTTCCTTCTGATGAATCATCTGCTGATGAAGAAGAAGAAAGAGATTGCTGTTACATGGCTCTGGCAGACGATGAGCACCTGGTGAAGGAAGATGTCACATCTGGACGATGGGTGGACATAGTTATTAAAAAGGTTAGTGATTATGATACTGCAACTGACCAAGAATTAAAACTGGACATAGCTGAAGCTCTTAATTCTGATTTGATATTTGTAGAAACTGTTAGATCTAATTGTGTAAATGGTCTAGAAACAGATTTTTCTGAAATAACCGTCTTAAAATCAAAATTAAAAGAACTTCAAGACATTGAACTGGCATTTCAAGCCCAGGTTCTGGTAACTGAACAATTGATTCAAGAAAAACAAGATCTTGAAGTCATTTTATAGAAAGAAAAACTGGTGATTAAATCATGGCTAGAAACCAGAAAGCCATATGATGCTGGAGTAAATCAATTTCCTGCTCAAAAACGTGCATATTTAGATGGAAATACTCATGTAGCATCATTAATACCAGTAATCGATCGATTACCAGAGGGGTTCAGGCCCACCACTATTTATGATGAGCCTGTAACTCCCAAGGCCAATATTTTCCAAGTTCAAACCCCAGAGGTTAAGACTGGAGCATTCCAGATGACTGCTCCAGTTAAAGAGGTTTATCGAATAAACCTTTGCCTCAGACCAATCCCCTACCTAAGCCTAGAACTGGAAAGGCTAAGGTATCATCTGATGAAAATATTTTGTCCAGGTTAGAGAGCCAGTTTCAAACACTGACTCGTCAATTTCAAAGTTTTAATGCAAGATTAAACTTTATTGAGGGTACTTCATCTGGCCCTAGACAAAATACAAAACCTTTTGAAAAGAAAGATAAATCTATTTCTCCAGTTGAGAAAAAGAAAAGGTTTCAAAACTATCAACCCCAGTGGTCTTTTCAACTAAGACCACTTTTGAAGAAAGTGAACTAAACCAGATTGCCCCAGGGACCTATAAGGGAGGGTCCAGTGAACCCATCAGTCGATGGGTTCCCAAATCTAACTGATAATATCTGGTGTATGTGTAGGGCGATCGAAAGAAATATATCTGGTATCTTGACAGTGCTGCTGGCAGGACGATGACCGGATGTAAGACCCTGCTGGAGGAGTTCACCATTTCTGATGGACCCTCCATTACTTTTGGAAATGATGGTTGTGGAAAGACTGAGGGATACGGTGTTCTGAACAATGGACAAGTCAAGTTCAGACGTGTTGCATTTGTGAATGGTTTGAATATAACCTGATCAGTGTAAGCCAACTGTGTGATGATGGCTATCAAGTTTTATTCAATATTGCTCAGGGTATCGTATTCAACAAGGACTGGAAGGTAGTATTGATTGCTCCCAGAAAAGGGAATGTGTACGTGATGGATATGGAAAGCTCTCCTTCAGAGCAGTGTTTCTATACTCAAGCTGATGAAGACACAAACTAGTTATGGCACAAAAGGTTATCCCATTTAAATTTCAAGAATATTAATAAGTTGTCCAGAAAACAACTTGCAGATGGGATACCTTCAGTTTCCTTCAAAAAGGAAAGGCCATGTCCGAGGATGTGAGATGGGTAAGCAGAAACGTACCAGTTTCAAGACCAGACAGAATTTCAGCATATCTGAACCTCATCATATGCTTCATATGGACCTCTTTGGTCCAGTGAACGTTCAGACTCGTGCTGGTAAAAGATACACCCTGGTGATCGTAGATGAATTCTCCAGATATTGTTGGGTTATCTTTCTCTGGTCTAAAAGTGAAGCTGCTGCTGAAATCATCAGTCTTATCAAGCAAATTGAGCTCAAGTACAGTCGAAAGGTGTGTCAGTTAAGAAGTGACAATGGAACAGAATTCCAGAATGCAACTCTGGAGTCATTCTGTACTGACACTGGCATCCCCCAGAATTTCTCATCAGCCTGCTCTCCAGAACAGAATGGAGTGGTGGAAAGGAAGAATCGAACGCTGATAGAAGCTGCCAGGAGTATGCTTGCTGAATCTGGTCTGTCTACCAGTTTCTGGGCTGAAGCAATTGCTACTGCTTGCCACACTCAGAACCGGTCAGTGTATGTGAAGCGACACAAAAAGACAGCCTATGAAGTCTTAAGAAATAGAAAACCAAATATTTGTTATTTTCACGTTTTTGGATGTCCAGTTTACATCCTGAACGACTCCAGTCAGTTAGGCAAATTTGATGCCAAAGCTGATGAAGGGTATTTCTTAGGCTATTCAGCCATCGCAAGGCCTTCAGAGTCTACAACAAGAGACTGGAGAAGGTCCATGAGTCAATTCATGTCACATTTGATGAATCAAATGCTGCAATCAACAAGAAGCCAGCCCTTGACACTCCCCCAGTAACTCCAATTATCTTTTGTGAATCTGATCCTATAAACGACAATAAAGAAGATTCAGAAGACACAGTTTCCAGTCATCCTGATCTGGAACCTGTTCAGAAAAAGAAACGCTCCAGTAATACTCCATTCTATCCTTCTATTATTTTCAAACTACCCTCTGAAATTAATATTGGATCAGATGTTCGTACTACTCCCCCAGTATCAGTGTCAGTTGAGAATATACCAGAAATGTCTTCTTATGAAGATTTCCAAACTGAACCAGTACTTCAAGAAATGCCTTCAAATGAAGAATTTCATGATGCAAATCGTGATTTAAATGACTCAGATGAAGATACTGAAGTAGTCTGGCAAGATCCCCCCCCTGGAGCAACTCTAGAGGAGACTCAACTGAATTCTTGCACTGATATTGTTGTCAGTAACAATCCTGGTCAGTACTCCAGATGGACAAAAGCTCATCCTATTGATCAGATCATAGGTGACTCTAGTAGAGGAGTTCAGACCAGAAGAGCCTCCAGTAATCAATGCTTATACGTTAGTTTTCTATCTTTGATGGAACCAAAGAAGATTGACGAGGCTATGGAAGATCCAAGCTGGGTGAATGCTATGCAAGAAGAGCTTCACCAGTTTGAAAGGAACAAGGTCTGGTATCTGGTTCCTTTCCCAGTTGGAAAGAAAGAACCAATTGGAACAAGATGGGTCTTCAGGAACAAGGTCGATGAAGATGGCCACGTAATCAGAAACAAGGCCAGACTGGTAGCACAAGGCTACTGCAGTCAGATGTCGATTTTGATGAATCATTTGCTCCAGTGGCTAGACTTGAAGCGATCAGAATATTCTTAGCATTCGCTGCTTATCATCAGTTCAAAGTCTACCAGATGGATGTAAAGAGTGCTTTCTTGAATGAAAAGCTTGAAGAAGAAGTTTATGTCAGACAACCACCAGGTTTCGTTGATGAAAAGCATCCACATTGGGTATATCGTCTGGACAAAGCGCTTATGGCCTCAGACAAGCCCCACGTGCCTGGTATGACACTCTGACTAAACATTTATTGAAAAATGGTTTCAAAAGAGGTGCAATTGACAATACCTTATTTATTCTTCATGAAAAAGGTAATCTGTTAATGGTACAAATTTATGTTGATGATATTATTTTTGGGTCTACTGATGAAAACATGTGTAAGAAATTTTCGAAAATAATGTCAACTGAATATGAAATGAGTTTGATGGGTGAATTAACATATTTTCTTGGACTCCAGATTAAACAAAACAAAGATGGCATTTTTATTAATCAGGAAAAATATGTTAGAGATCTTTTAAGGAAATTTGATATGAACTTTTCACCATCTAAACCAACTCCATTTTCTGCACCACTGACACTGGACTCCGATCCAGATGGAAAACCAGTGAACACCACTGTCTATAGAGGCATGGTTGGTTCACTTATGTATTTAACTGCCAGTAGACCAGATATTATGTTTTCAACATGTTTATGTGCTAGATATCAGTCTAATCCAAAGGAATCTCATATGCTTGCTGTAAAGCGCATACTGAAGTACCTCAAGGGTGTTCCCAGTCTAGGTCTTTGGTATCCCAAAGGCTCATGCATGGATCTAATGGGTTATTCAGATTCAGATCATGCAGGTTGTAAGATAGACAGGAAATCCACTACTGGTGGATGTCATTTCCTTGGTGGCAAACTGGTCAGCTGGACCAGTAAGAAGCAAACTTCAGTTTCATTGTCCACTGTTGAAGCTGAATACGTGTCTGCAGCCAGTTGTTGTGCTCAGATACTCTGGATGAAGAACCAATTGCTTGATTATGGTATTAAGTATTCAAAGACCCCAATCTTTTGTGATAATACCAGTGCCATTGCTATCTCGAACAATCCAGTCATGCACTCCAGAACGAAGCACATTGATCTCAGGTATCATTTTATACGTGATCATATTATGAAAAACAACATTGAACTCCATTTTATTCCCACTGACAAACAACTCGTTGACATTTTTACTAAACCTCTGGATGTCAAAACTTTTGAATATCTTGTTGGTGAGTTGAGAATGTTAAACCCTTAAATCTGGTGACTGCTTAGATATTGAACGCCTTTGTGTACTATCTTTGCATTAATAGATTTCTGGATCAACATTCCAGGGGAAGACTTGAAAGATATTTTTGTTCTTAAAAAAAATGTTTTAAGTTCAGGGGGAATTTATTAATTTATTTTCTCACTGGACAAATTCTTCAGAAAATATTACTGGTACTTTGTAAATATGTCCCTCTCACTGGTAACTGGACAGGTTGAAGTGCGTGTTTGAGGTGACTTATGTCTCCTTGTAAATGTGTCCCTCTCATTTGTCTGTATTAGTTGACGTGCACGTTTGAGGTTACCAGTCTTTCAAAATGGTTTTCACTGGTACTTTACTGGAGTGTCCCTCCAGTGTACCATCAGTACATGTTCACTGGACTAATCCACCAGTGATACTGGAGTGTCCAGTCAACCTCCAGATGCACTGAAATAAGTCATAATATTTTTTTTTAAATACTTGATCATTGTGTGTGCCACGTAAGCAAACCTTTTTAAAGATATTTTAATCCTACATGGCATGTAAATTTTTCAACGTAATGATGGTATTTTTACCTTGGGAAGTCAAAAGGAGCAACTTGTTAATGTTTGTGGGCTGTAAACCGTCACACATTTATGTGTGATGTGATGTAATTAATGCGGATCTCAAACCCGACCAAAATTTTATTTGATAATTTCAAATTAAACCGTTTGAGTTCCACATTCTCTCTCCTATATATACCACTTTCACTTTCAAATGCATTTACTTCGAACATATTTACTCCCAAATCTTTCAAATTCCTTCATTTACTTCTTCATTCAATTTCCAATCATATTTATCTCTCTTATTTACTCCATTTCCATTCAATTCTTCATCAAATCTTCATCATAACCATATATATTCAATTTCATCTTCATCTATTCTTTATAAAATGGCACCTAGACAATCCAAATCGCTTAAAATCTGCTTGCCGCTGAATATGCTCCTTCTGAAAATGTTGAAATCACTCGAGGCGGGCACCTCATATCACTCTAGAGGCAAATGCCATAAGAATAAACAAATCGCTTAAAAATCTGCTTGCCGCTGAATATGCTCCTTCTGAAAATGTTGAAAGGGCACCTCATATCACTCTAGAGGCAAATGCCATAAGAATAAACATGAACAACTGGATGGCCAGACTTTCACTCTCCAGTGTTCATGATGCTCAATCTGTTATTGGGAGATTAAACACATTTTTTCTCTCATGTCCTTTATATAGTGCTTTAACATTAAATCCAGGAAGGATGTACCACGATTACCTTTGTGAATTCTGGTACACTGCAAAATATGATGATGAAACTTCATCAATCACTTATTCTCTCAAGGGAGGTACCAGATCCCTTGGTTTCACTGCTAGTCTACTCAGGTCTGTTCTACAATTAAACTATTTTGAACAGAATGAGTTGCCTATTGAACTTCCCTCTGGTATCAATACAAGGGAAGTGTGCAGACTAATGGGACACACAGATATCATGGATGAGCATGGCCAGCTATCCAGGAAAGGAACTATCTACATGAGCAAACTGTCAGACTCATGGAGATACTTCTTCACCCACATTGTTGAATGTATGGGAGGCAGTTCTGGAGGGTTAGACCAGATAAATCAAACCCATCTCCAGATTGCCTACTGCCTATGGTTTGGGCTTAGAGTGGACTTTGCTCAGATTCTTTTTGATGACCTGGTAGAGCGTCTTAGAGTGAAAGGTAGAAAACCCTTTGTTCCTTATATCCGTTTTCTTTCACTCATGTTTAAAAGAGCTCTTGGAGACCAGTATGATTTTGAGACTACTCACTTTTCTGTGAGTGAGTATATAAGGGATCTGGTCAACCTCAGATCTCCACTGAACGAGGTAGATATTCCTCAGTCCATGCTCTCCTTTCAGGGAGAAGAAGCTGAAATGGCTCCAGGTAGAGGTCAGGTTAGTGAAGGACCCTTTGGTGATCAAGATGTACAGATCATAGAAGCTGTACAACCCATTCGACAAATTGCTCCTGAAGGTCAAGGACCAGAAGTTGTTGAACCTTCCAGACGACCTAGAACCAACAGGCGTCTGATGAGAGTTGGACTTCAGGTGAATCCTGAAAGACATCCTGGTGATGTAATGAATCTGGATGGGTCTCCGATTTTTGAACAAGAGAATGTACCAGTTGTTGGGCAGGTGACTTATGAGGAGATTGAAAATGTTGCCCAGATTATTGAGCAGGTTGTTGAGCAAGTTGAACAAGATATTCAGACTGATGAACATGTATCTGGTGAGCAAGAGGCTCAAATAGACTTGAATGTAGAGGCTGGTGAACAAGTTAGTGAACAGGCTGGTGAACAGACTGGTGATCAGACAGTTGGGATGGCTCCAGAATGGGATGATGTAGATTCCCCAATGTCTGAAGGTTTTGATGTAAACATGAATTTCTTGGGTGATGAAGAAGAAAATATTGACACATCTGCTATTGCTTCAGTCACCCAACCAATTATATCTGCTGAAATGCCACCACCACCAGAATCAAATGAACCTCCACCAGAATCAAACATGCCACCACCTCCACCACATTCAATTCCTAGAGATACTCAATACTTCACTCCTGCAACCATTCAAACTTCACAATCTCAACCTCAACCTCTTGAAACACCAGTCACCATATCTGAACAAGCTGCAACTGAAGAGGACTGGGCACAAGTACCTCTAATGACCAGATTGCCTTCCAATCTTGAACCTCCCAGTGGTCTCTCCACTTCATCTTCTGTCGAGGTCCAAGGCCTTTTAAGTAAGGTGGCGGACCTGGAGAGATCACTCCAGACTTCATCGCAGGTTATTTCAGACTTTAAATCCTTATTATCAAATAACCTTGCATCTGAGATGAATCTGTTTGCTGGGAATGAGAAGCTTGTGTTTGAGAAGCTTGATGAACTGGTACTGGCCACAAACAACAATACTGAAAATTTCAAAGTGGCAGTCCAGGGTTTAGAGACAAGGCTGGTTAATTCAGTTCAGACTGCAGTGACTGGTAAACTTGTTCAACCACTGGCAGATCTGAAAGTAGAAGTTCAGAAGTTGGTTTCCAGGGTAAGTTCTCTAGAGAGTAAATCAACACTTGATCAGGATGCAGTTGTCAGTACAATAAGTGATGAATGTACAAAAAAGTTCAGAATCAGTATGCTGAAAGAATTATCTGAAGAGATTTCTGAGACTGTTCTTCGTACCATTCAAGATGGGGTGTTACCCCAAGTGGAGAAGTTGCTGGAAGAAAAGTTGTCAAAACACTTGCCTAAAGAAGTTGAAACTGTTAAAAAGGAAGTGCAGGCACTTAAGAAAGTTGTGACTGATACAACTCTAGTGGCAGGAAGAACCTTTGGTGCACTGGACAGACATATGCTGGAATAGTTATGGAATGATCTCAAGTCCAGAACTGGTGATCATTCCAAGGGGGAAAACTCGTCTGGTGACCAAAAACAAGTGACACTGAAGCACTTGGCACAAAGAGCATATGGCACTGAAGCCACTATGCTGTCTGAAGAAGCTGCTGGTACTGAAGCCAGTGAGCCCCAGTTTGAGTCCTTCCCAGATATACCAACAACTCTGAAGTCAGTTAAGGGAAAACAACAAATGGTATCTGGTGAAGAAGAACAAACTGCTGAAGAATCATCAGAGTATGCTACTGCTGATGATGAAACCTCCAAAAAGCTTGAACAAGAATGCATAATGATTGAAATCTTCAAAAGAAATCAAAAAGATGAACTGCTGGCCCATCAAAGGGAGATGACATCTATGGGTACTCTGGACTCTTACAATGCTGGCAGGTTAGGCATAAATATCGATGTTTACAAAAAGATGAAGGAAGACCCCAGAGTTCATCAATGTCTGAATGCATTGAATGATGTTCATGTACGCTCCTTTTACGCCGAAGAAGAACAGGTTTATGACTCTATAATTTATGGCGTTAGTGTACCAGAACTCATCAGGCAGAGGAAGGAGGAACTGGTAAGCCTCCAGAGAAAGATTAGAAAGAATGCTGGTGCTCTGGAGTTTGAGTACAGAAAGAAAATGACTGGCTTACCAAAACTGACTGCCAAACAAATCAAAGCGATTAAAGATGCTGATGTAAGCAAATTCATTCCCCTGGACACTTCTCGAAAAATCAATCATCAACAACTCCAATCTGCTGTAGAGCAAAAGAGAGTGTCTAAGGAAACTGAAGCATTGATCCAGACAGCCAAATTGAAAGACAAGTACAATGAAATGTTAAATTTCAGGGTCTGATGCTAGAAGGATCACTGGTGCTGAGATCAAATTAGCTGAAAATCATGAAGGTATGTCCAGGTTTGAAGTAAAGTTGACCAGGGAGGGTAACTTTACTGATGAAAGGAAAAGTACTTCAGTCCAAGCATTTGGATGGAGTGAATTGAAAGAGATAGCTTTAACGTTCAGGGGGAAGACAAATGTGTCGACTGATGTTAAAGCATTTCTGAAAAGAGTTGAAAAGGTATGGAGAAGAAAGCAATAGATGGAAGTTGCAATGGGCATAAATCGCCAGAATCAATACCATCTTCTCCATCACCAAAGAGAAAGGCTACTGAAGATGCTCCAGGACAGACATCGAAAAGAAGGGCCTGACTCTTATCATTTACTTGTTGTAAATTTATTGTTTTATGAAAATTGTAAACTATTTATCAGTTGATGTATGTAATAGTAGTTGCAATTTTTGATTCATAAAAGTAAATGATCAGATTTAGTCTAAGTTAAAACTTAAAAGATGAAACTGAAAACACTCATGATCTATAAAGTGTTTTCCAGTAACTTAGATTTTTAAGACTAAGTCAAAACTTGTGTTTTTCAAGCATACAAAGTGTATAGATTTAAGCTTGAAAACACTTGCATTATTTCTAAACAAATAGGGGGAATTTGTTAGGTCCAGATTTACTGGACTCGCTCCAGACTCGACTACTGGAGCCTTACTGAAGATCTGTCCAGAAACGTGTTCTACTGGACATCTGGAGTCCCTCTGAAGATTTGTCCAGAAATAATGGAAGACCAGTGAGCAAATACTTGTATAGGAAATCTGGAGTATTCTCCAGATTAGCTCACTTGACTTCACCCCAGTCCAGATCTACTCTACTAAAGACGTTCTCACTGAAGTCAGAATAAAGAAGACTGACAAATGGCGGAGTCCACTGGAAGTCTTACCAGATCTGTACACTGGAGGATTGTCAGTGTTCTAGACCTTACAAGTCTGAACACTGATATCGAGTAATTGACTTTTGCCTTTACACACTTTCCAAAGAACATTCCACTTGTTCTTTACCAAAGTTTATACGTGTGTAAAGGTGGTTGGTTAAAAGGATACAAAGTCATTTGATGTGACTTTATCCAATGCATTTAATGTTCTTGTCGGATCATTAAATGCATGCAACCATATTTGTACGGCACAGTGAATTTTGTTGCCTATAAATACAAAGTCATTTCCTTGAGAAAAATACTTTTAAGCATACATTTTGCATTAAAGTGAATTTGTCTAAATACTCTGGATCTTAAACAGGGATACTTCACAACTTTAAGTATCTCGATCCAAAAGAGTTATTTGACAAATATAGATCATTTGTAATTCATAGGTTGTTAGGATACATACTTATTTGTATTATCTTGATTCCGCACAACCTTGTATTTTATTTAACATCATAAATAAAATACACCATTGAAAAATACATAATGTTGCACTTTACTTGTTTATTGCTTTAAGTCTTGTATTACTTTGTTTATATATTCTTGCATTTATTTACAAGTAATACTAGTCCATTCTTGTGATTATTAGACTTGTTGTATTTTACACTTTCTAGGTTAACCATCGTATTTCAGGGACTCACATGTTGTGTGTTATATAATTGTTTTGCAGGTACAAGAATGTAGAGCCAAGGTTTATAAGTGTCGTAGAACACTTAAACGATGGTTGAACATTATGTACAAGTAAAACAAAGGACCAAAGGGACGAACCTCGTGCTGACGTCATCAGCATGAAGGATTACCCTCGTGCTGACGTCAGCACGAGACCGATTGGTATTTGATTAATTAGGCTTATGGACTTCATTTAAGGCCCAAGCCCACACGAACACAAACCCTATTAGTATAAATACATGCTAATTTACGCGATTAGCAACGGATGAAAAACTTAGAAGTCGAATTGTTGCTCGTGTGACCTCCTACACGAACTAGCACTTCGTGTGTGACCTTAGGTTGATTAATTACTGATTAATTGACGAAAGGCAGTAGCAATCTAGTTATCTCAAGAGGATTCCGCATTCTTGACATAACGAATCACATCTTATTTACGATCCATTCAACAGTAGGGACTTACACATTACAAGATCCTTTTGTTGGTTATAGAGATATACAAACTCAACTCGACAAGTAGTAGAAACAATGAAGCTTTTTGTTGGTGACATTTATGAACCAACTAATAAAAATGTTCGACCAAAAGTGAGAAATACCAGCTGACAGCCCAAGCTCTTTTTTTCTATTTTTTTTTCTTTTTCTGTTTTTCAATTCTTATATTCTCTTTTTTTTTGTGAGCTACTTTTACTCTGACTAATTGGTATTCTCTAAGTAACATCGAAACAGTGACAAATCATGAAATGATATGCTAAGGTGAACAATCCAGACTTGATCCAAAAATCATGACGAAATCAATCTATCCTCAGTAACCGAGAACATCCCAACCCGGCATAAAAGGACAACCCCGAACCATCCACTAGCATAGGCAACCAATGACCCACCAGGACTTCGACTATCGGTATGGCTAGGAAAGGTGTATATTTAGGGTGGATTTAATAACAAAGAACAGGCTAGTGACAACATGTTTTCTATTGTTTCTTGCACTAAAAATGAGTGCAACACAAAGGTTTCACAGGTGGTTCACTAACCAGTGTAGTTAGCTACTAAGCACATTAACAAAACATGCACATAACAAATTTTTACGAAACAAGGGTAAACATACAAAGAACAAAGGTTTTAATCCTAACTTTGCCAATTCTTCATCTAGAAAAACACGGAACGATCAACCAGGACAAGTTCTAGAATCAACGCAATCACCGGCACACTCATAGCAAATGAAAATAACCCGGAAATGGAAAAACCAACCTCAAACTTGCACATCATAGTTCAGAGCTCTAAGTAGAACCCTTACTCTTGGATAAATCCAAAAGCCTACGAGAGGGACAAATTTACAAGGCTAATAAATCCAAACCCGTAAACACCTAGCATAACTAGAAGTGAATCAAGAATCTCACAAATTTGGTGTTTTGGTGCTATAAGTGTGCTAGTCATATTATTAATCCAGAAGGGATTGCCTAATTAATCAGTCAAAACACATTCCACCAATTAAACTTTGTACTAAGGGTGTAGTCAAATTGCTCATTAATATCTATAATTAGGTGACAAAAGCAATTAACTACAAGGACAAGCATGCAAAAAGTTAAAAATCCTCTAAAATACCCGACTTTTTCCTATTTACCCCCCCCCCCCCCCACACACACACACACACTTGAGTTGGACAATGCCCTCAATGTCCAATGAACTAAGGCAAACTATGGGAAATAGGGGAAAGTAAACAAAAAAACAAAATCAAGAACAAGAAAAACTTGTCGGGTATGACGGGTGTTCCATGCTTGAATGATGCCAACAAGAATATGGTGCTGAACTTACTGCCAGCATATGCATATGACAAAACTTGCTATTCAACATGAACAGACGATTAACACATAACAGGAATACCAATCAAATAGCATAACCCCAACCATCATCAATAGTTTATTCAAAAACACACACAAAAAGAAAAATGCAAAATTAAAATATAAATAACAAAATAGAAGACACGGGTTGCCTCCCGAGAAGCGCTTAATTTATTAACGAGTCGTTAGCTAGACTCCTACCCCGAATAATTAGCATGGTGGGGTCTCTGACGCCCCCACACTTAAAGTGTTGGGCGGTCTACCCTTAAATGGTGAAAAACAATTACCTTTCACCTTCGTCAGAATCCAATCATTTGCTCGCCCAGCAGTATCAACAACCATCATTAACTCCTCTTTCTCATTTGATGATAAATTCGAGCACAACTCTTCAGACAACTTTACATTACCATGAGAAACAGCAGACTTCAAACGACTGTATAGTTTACGGATCTTAGCGCACGGGCCATCCGTTGGTTTAGAATCAGGCACTATTGTTGACTTCAGCTCAACCTCCTCTTTCTCGAGCTTCTTGTCCAACCATTCATCAATCTGTAGATCCAAAGAACTAACACAAGCAGTCTCAACAGAGTTAGCAACATTAGGTAAAGAAATAGAACACGTGTTCGAAAATGTCACCGACTCATTCCCAGCCCTCAATGTAAGCTTGCCACGACCAACCTCAAGTTTAGCATCGGCCGTAGCAAGGAACGGTCTTCCTAAAATAAGGGGCACATTCAATGCTTCATCTGCATCAATAATTACAAAGTTTACCGGAAAAACCAAACCTCCCACCTTGACTAACACATCTTCTAATATCCCAACAGGTCTTATTTTAGATTTATCGGCACTAATAAAATCCTTCACTATCTCTCATAGTTCTGAATCTGGAGTTTGTTGATTGTTAAACCTGCCGAACCTGTTACCACCAAAACCAGAACTGTTAGTATTATAAGAAGAAGACGAGGGATAAGAATTACCAGACTGCCGGTTTTGATAACCGGTGTTTTGGTTGAAATTTCCCTGTTGTTGGTTCTGAACATAGTTAACATCTTGAACTGGTTTATCCGGGCAATCCTCGGTATAATGCAAATCTCCGCAGGAATCACATCCGTCAGCCATAACCTTCGCATCCCTTTCAAGGCTCTTGAACCTGCTTTCTTGGCCATCAAACCTCTCCTCCATTCGCTTAGAGAGAGCCTTTACCTCAGCAACAAGCTTCGAATCTTCGCTACTTTCAACCTTAGCGACAGTATTTCTACTGGATCTCTTAGCTCGATCCTCATCTCGGGTCGAATTCTGTAAGTCCCAACTCGATAGATGGTACTACTGAAGACACCTCTATGTCGATGGTGGAGTTACTTTGCAATATATGCACTGAACTGGAGACGACCAGTTGCAGTGTGTATATACCAAGTTCTAGATAGATTACTTATATAAAAGACAATAAGTAAAGAACAATGCAATAATACAAATAACTTGTAAGATAACTTGATGAGACAATATGTAATTTTTCAATGTGTAATTTATTTATTGATATTAAACAAATTACAAGGTTGATGCGGAACCAAGATAATACACGAATGTAAATATCCTAACAACCTATGAAATACAATTGATCTATACTCGGAATTTCTCAAGACAATCGAAACACTTAAAGTTGTGAAATGTTCCTTTTAACGATTGAGAGAAGATTGCACAAGTTCACCAAGAATATTGCAGGTTTGCAAAGTGTGAAGTGTTTGTATGTTTTTCACTTTGTGAGTTGAACACTTAAATTCTTGGTTGTGCAATGACTTGTATTTATAGGCAAAGTTAACATTGGGATGTTAACTTTAGCCGTACAAATGTGGTAGAGAGCATTTAAGGAATAGCATTTAATTCCTTAAAAAGCAGTGTAAAGTCGCATGATAAAGCAACTTACACAACCACCTTTATGTACCTTTTATTACTTAAATAATAAGACAAGGCTTATTATCCGGGTAAAGGTACATAAAGTATACAAGTCAATTCCTCGTAATCAGTGTAAAGCTTTGTAAGGGCTTTCCACTGATGGTCTCCAGTTTGTAACTGACTAGAATGCCAACTGCTTCGCTGCCATTGCCATTCTCTATCTTCCATTTGTTGTCTTCGACTTCAACTGGAATGATTCTTCAACTTGGTCAGTTCTCAACTGGAGGAAGTCTTCAGTTGCGTTAACTGTACGGTGCAACTGGACTTCAATATATTTCTCGACAAATCATTAAGGTCTCCAGATACAACTGGAGACTGGACAGTTCACTGGCCAGTTTACCAGGTGAACTGGTCCTAACAAATTCCCCCTATTTGTCTAGAAATATAGTCTAAGTCTTTTTCTAGTTCTTGTATCTATACAAGTGTGAACTATAGAGACTTGTTCGATTTAAATCTATCTAAGTTTCTAAGGCATTTTTATAGATCAATAAATGCCTTAGGTTTTTCTTTTAGGTTTGTTAGATTTTAATCTATTATCTACCTTGTGGTTAGAACTGGTAACTTCATTTATACAAGGAAATGAAATTTATACAAGTTACAGAATGTAAATACAAATTACAAGTAGATAACTGAAGAAAGAACTTAATGAGACGGCCCTTCGCCAGTTCTTCTTCTCTTGGCAACTGAAGAGATAGGCTGAGTATCTTCAGGGTCAATATTCAACTTTTGCTCAAGATTTTCTTTATGTTGAATCTCCCCCTTAGAAAGTTTACCCATGCTTTCTCGAACCTATTCTTTTGTGCCTTTGCATCCAGTATATTCACCATCTCAACCCATTCGCTGAACCCATATTGCATAGCACCAGGATTGTCAGTTTTAACCAGTGGCCCCCTTGGTATAACTAACTTCGACTTGAAAAACTTTGGTGCCTGGCTTGATTGTTACATTTACACCATTAATAGTACCACTATGTCTTCTGGTTGACATGATTGGGAGTAGTAGCTTCTAGCTTCAGATTCATTTGTAATTCTTATACTCCCAGCACCAGCAGCCAGTACAGCGGACTTGATGTCTTCATTGGATACCTCGCCAGTTGGTTTAACGAATGTGCTAAGGTCAGCATCCCTTTCATCTCTTGTCGGTGGTCTTCTTGGTTGTGGAATCCTTCTTCTTGGTGGATTCAATACACTCTTCACAACCTTCTTTACATTTGCAATACGTTTAAGAATCCCACTGGCCCTTATCTCCTTAGCCTTCTCCACTGAAATGTTTAAACTCTGGCATCAAATTCAGCCTCATCCTCAGCATAGTGTCTGTCCAGTTCTACATCAAGCATTTCATTCAACTGGTCAACTATCCTGGGATCATTTTTAATCCTAACATACTCCTCCTTAGTGATACCCAAAAGATTGGCATCACTCATTTCAAGCAACTTAATCTGAGCAAGATGTGCCCTGGCTTCAGCTTGGTTTCTTTGTTTCATTTTCTTTCTTTCTTTAATGTCATCACCAAGTCTGGCCAGTCTTCTACTATCACTATCTGAAACTGGAGGGAGTATATCAGCATTGCCAGTTTCCAACATTACATCAGTGGCCGGCTGGGCAGATGCATCACCAGCTAAACCTTTACCTTTGTCCATCACATTCCCCCTAACACCACATCACCAGATCCACCCACTCTTTGCTCACCAGCTTCAGTACTGGTAGCCACAACCAATTCTCTTCCAGATGAAGTCCTTCTAGGTGCAACTGGTGTAAGGACTGAACTTCTTTCCCCCTTGGCAGCATCTAGACCTGCCCTAATTGCTTCCCATTCAGAGGGGTGAGATGGCAACTGGTCAAGAGGCTGCCATGACTGCATGTCCTTACACTCTTTAAAGATGCCACACATCATCTGAAGGACCTCCAAAGGTGGTTGGTTTCTTTAGACTGGGTCAAGACATTTGCACTAACTTGTTCTTGACCAATTTTTAGTTCATTTAAAAGCTTGGAGTCTTCGTCCAAACCAGAAACCACCTTTTCTTTTACCTCTTCATCTTTCCTCTTCAGATGCTCTACTTCAGTTGTCAGTTTCTCTATAGATTGAGCATGTAGAGATACCTGGGTGTTCAAACTCTCTATGCTGCCTCTCAACTGGTTGATCTCACTGGTAAGTGGGGCCAGATCAACCTGAGGAGTGGCCAGCTTGGTGATCTCAGACATCACCCTTTCAATCAAATGCTCTTCTCTAGCACCCAGCGTATCCTCTATTTTCTGACCAACCGAAGTCATCAACTGCTCTCCAAGGCCAGTTACATCTAAGCCAGGTCTTTCAATTAGTTCCTTAACCTGCCTTTCAATCTCTTTCAAGTCAACTTCTGAAGTTCTGACAGTATTTCCCAGTAAGTTGGAGATTGAACTGGTGACCTTGGAGTGAGTTAGGTCAAAGGCTTCCTTTAGAGTACCAGCCAGATTGTTGCAGCCAGTGACCAACTCATTAAGCTTTCTAAACACCAAGTCTTCATTGGATGAAAACTTGTTTATCCCCAGATCGACCACCTTAATGTTTGTTAAATGATCTTTGTGGTATCTGGAGAATGACTTGGTGTGTTTTTGTCAAGTGTCTTCTGAATCTCCTCCACCCTGGTAAGAAGGTTTTGGAGATCAGCTTGTAGTGAGACAACTTGACTGTCCAGTGACAAAGGAGAAGGTGTCACTGGACCAGCAGCAGTTACTACTGGAGCAACT
>CM067167.1:167376956-167449456 GCA_034093135.1 Erigeron breviscapus
ATGTTTAAATGAATAACGACTGTATTTTTGGCTTGAGAAGAGAAACGGGTCGGCCCGTGGGTCGTCCACGACCCGTCAGCCCTTTATGACCCATTTCCCTCCTTATCCTTCTTTTCCTTCTCTCATTCTTTCTATCTATCTTTCTCTTCTCTTTTCCCTCTCAAGTAAAAAGCAAAAGCAAAACCCATTCCATTTCTTCATCTTCATCTTGCATCATTTTAGTGTTAGAACTGATATAACTTTAGAATCATAGTCATCTTCATCTCATTATCGTCATATTGAAGAATCAAAAGTCAAGTGCAAGCATTTTTACCCATTTTGACCTAATTTCGGGTTCTAGCTCAAGGAGGAGTTTTGGTAAGTCTAATTCATCTCATTTGTACCTACTTATGTTTGTTTATGCATTTCTAGTCATCTTGAACATTTACAAGTCCTAAATCGGCTTAAATCTCGTTTGGGTCAAATTAGGGTTTAAATTAGGGTTTGAAGGTTTTGGGTGTGATTTTGATGTTTTGGTCGAATTTTTGGATTGGGTTATGTTTATTTATGGTTAATGGTGTTTATTTATACTTCAAATTAAGTTACAATAAGTCGTTTGGAACAAGTTATGTTGCAATTTTATCTACAAAATGTACATGTAAATGGTTTATAAAATTTTGCACACAAATTGTTTGTGACCACCCCATGTGGCCGCCCCCCCCCCATGTGGTGATACATGCAAGTTTGAACACTTGTACTTGTATAAGAATACACAACACACACATAGGAAGTATCACCTTTCTTACATGCAATTTTGTAAGACAACTCTCTCATAACACTCAACTAGCTTTTTCTTGGTTTCTCTCTTGGAATTTTCGGCCAACAAAGGGAAAGAAGAAGGAAAGCTTTTCAAGTTTAATTCCTAGCATATTTTGGGGTGTTTGTTGGAGGCTTGGGGTATACAAGCTTGAGGTTCTTCTAGGTTGAAGACTTGCCACTTCAAGATCATCATCTCCTTCATATCAACCTTCTCATTATGGAAGAAGGTAGTCTTCTAAACACCCTATGGTTGTTGTTTTGTATGTATGTTATTCATATACATGGATCCTTATTGTTTGGGTTTTCTTTTATAAGTTAAACTTTGGTTTTTAACCACATATAACACATTGAAATGGTTCAATATTCCGCTGCGTTTTTGATATTATAATGATAATATGACTTTGATAAAACCCAACAAGACCCAACAGTACCTTCCAAATATGCATACTCAAGATGGTCCGGAAGTGGCTTGAGTTCCAAGTCGGTAGGAGGGTTCTCTACCGAGGTTAGCACCCGTGTGCTATCACTAGTGGTGATCTCTTCAAAGGTCTCATCTTCCGGTGGAGTTTCATCAACACTTAATGCCATAATCTCTTGCATCATTTCTCCAACCAAGTTTTGCTCCTCTTCACTGCAAGCTAGCAATGCTTCTCCTTCTTCCATGTCCAAGAAATCCATGAGCTCTTTCTCCAAAGCATCTTCTTCTTTAATCACATCTAACCTGAAACAAGTTTCATCACAAGAGTAAGGATGCTTTAGTGCTCTATCAACATTAAAAACAACTCTATCATTACCAACTCCTAAGGAAATTTCCTTGGCCTTAACCCGGATGATAGCATCCGCGGTCATAACTCTCATTTTTCTTTCCCCCGCCACCCACTCCACGTCCTTTTCCCCTACCCCTCGCCTACCCCTCCTTGGCCTTAACTCGGATGATAGCATCCGCGGTCATAAGAAATGGACGGCCAAGAACTGGCATTTCAAGCCCAGATTCTGGTAACTGAACAATTGATTCAAGAAAAACAAGATCTTGAGATCATTTTAGAGAAAGAAAAACTGGTAATAAAATCATGGCTAGAAACCAAAAAGCCATATGATGCTGTATTAAAACAATTTCTGCTCAAAAACGTGCATATTTAGATGGAAATACTCATATAGCATCATTAATACCAGTAATCGATCGATTACCAGAGGAGTTCAGGCCCACCACTATTTATGATGAGCCTGTAACTCCCAAGGCCAATTTTTACCCAGTTCAATCCCAGAGGTTAAGACTGGAGAGCTCCAGATGACTGCTCCAGTTAAAGAGGTCCATCGGAATAGACCTTTGCCTCAGACTAATCCCTTACCAAAGCCTAGGAATGGAAAGGCTAAGGTATCATCTGAAGAAAATATTTTGTCCAGGTTAGAGAGCCAGATTCAAATTCTGACTCGTCAATCACAAAGTTTTAATGCAAGATTAAACTTTATTGAGGGTACTTCATTTGGCCCTAGACAAAATACAAAACCTTTTGCTAAGAAAGACAAATTTATTTCTCCAGTTGAGAAAATGAAAAAGGTTTCAAAACTATCAACCCAGTGGTCTTTTCAACTAAGACCACTGTTGAAGAAAGTGAACTAAACTAGATTGCCCCAGGGACCTATAAGGGAGGGTCCAGTGAACCCATCAGTCGATGGGTTCCCAAATCTAACTGATCAATATCTGGTGTATGTGTAGGGCGATCGAAAGAAATATATCTGGTATCTTGACAGTGCAGCTGGCAGGACGATGACCGGATGTAAGACCCTACTGGAGGAGTTCACCATTTCTGATGGACCCTCCATCACGTTTGGGAAATGATGGTTGTGGAAAGACTGGGGGATATGGTGTTCTGAACAATGGACAAGTCAAGTTCACACGTGTTGCATTTGTGAATGGTTTGAAATATAACTTGATCAGTGTAAGCCAACTGTGTGATGATGGCTATCAAGTCTTATTCATTTGCTCAGGGTATCGTATTCAACAAGGACTGGAAGGTAGTGTTGATTGCTCCCAGAAAAGGGAATGTGTACGTGATGGATATGGAAAGCTCTCCTTCAGAGCTGTGTTTCTATACTCAAGCTGATGAAGACACAAACTGGTTATGGCATAAAAGGTTATCCCATTTAAATTTCAGAACATTAATAAGTTGTCCAGAAAACAACTTGCAGATGGGATACCTTCAGTTTCCTTCAAAAAGGAAAGGCATGTCCAGGATGTGAGATGGGTAAGCAAAAATACCAGTTTCAAGACCAGACAGAATTTCAGCATCTGAACCTCTTAATATGCTTCATATGGACCTCTTTGGTCCAGTGAATGTTCAGACTCGTGCTGGTAAAAGATACACCCTGGTGATCATAGATGAATTCTCCAGATATTGTTGGGTGATCTTTCTGAGGTCTAAAAGTGAAGCTGTTGCTGAAATCATCAGTCTTATCAAGCAAATTGAGCTCAAGTACAGTCGAAAAGTGTGTTAGTTAAGAAGTGACAATGGAACAGAATTCCAGAATGCAACTCTGGAGTCATTCTGTACTGACACTGGCATCTCCCAGAATTTCTCATCAGCCCGCTCTCCAGAACAAAATGGGGTGGTAGAAAGGAAGAATCGAACGCTGATAGAAGCTGCCAGGAGTATGCTTGCTGAATGTCTGGTCTACCAGTTTCTGGGCGGAAACAATTGCAACTGCTTGCCACACCCAGAATCGATCAGTGTACATCAAAAGACACAAAAAGACAGCCTATGAAGTCTTAAGAAATAGAAAACCAAATATTGGTTATTTTCACGTTTTGGGATGTCCAGTTTACATCCTGAACGACTCCAGTCAGTTAGGCAAATTTGATGCCAAAGCTGATGAAGGGTATTTCTTAGGCTATTCAGCCATTCGCAAGGCCTTCAGAGTCTACAACAAGAGACTGGAGAAGGTCCATGAGTCAATTCATGTCACATTTGATGAATCAAATGCTGCAATCAACAAGAAGCCAGCCCTTGACACTCCCCCAGTAACTCCAATTGTCTTTTGTGAATCTGATCCTATAAACGACAAAAATGAAGATTCAGAAGACACAGTTTCCAGTCATCCTGATCTGGAACCTGTTCAGAAACTCTCCAGTAGTACTCCATTCTATCCCTCTATTATTTTCAAACTACCCTCTGAAATTAATATTGGTTCAGATGTGCGTACTACTCCCCCAGTATCAGTGTCAGTTGAGAATTCAGAAATGTCTTCTTATGAAGAATTCCAAACTGAACCAGTACTCAGGAAATGCCTTCAAATGAAGAATTTCATGATGCAAATCGTGATTTAAATGACTCAGATGAAGATACTGAAGTTGTCTGGCAAGATCCTCCTCCAGAAGCAACTCCAGAGGTGACTCAACTGAATTCTTGCACTGATATTGTTGTCAGTAACAATCCTGGTCAGTACTCCAGATGGACAAAAGCTCATCCTATTGATCAGATCATAGGTGACTCCAGTAGTGGAGTTCAGACCAGAAGAGCCTCCAGTAATCAATGCTTATACGTAGTTTTCTATCTTTGATGGAACCAAAGAAGATTGACGAGGCTATGGAAGATCCAAGCTGGGTGACTGCGATGCAAGAAGAGCTTCACCAGTTTGAAAGGAACAAGGTCTGGTATCTGGTTCCTTTCCCAGTTGGAAAGAAAGAACCAATTGAAACAAGATGCGTCTTCAGAAACAAAGTAGATAAAGATGGCCACGTTATCAGAAATAAGGCCAGACTGGTAGCACAAGGCTACTGCCAGTCAGATGTCGACTTTGATGAATCATTTGCTCCAGTGGCTAGACTTGAAGCGATCAGAATTTTCTTAGCATTCGCTGCTAATCACCAGTTCAAGGTCTACCAGATGGATGTAAAGAGTGCTTTCTTGAATGGAAAGCTTGAAGAAGAAGTTTATGTCAGACAACCTCCAGGTTTCGTTGATGAAAAGCATCAACATTGGGTATATCGTCTGGACAAAGCGCTATATGGCCTCAGACAAGCCCCACGTGCCTGGTATGATACTCTGACTAAACATTTGTTGAAAAATGGTTTTAAACGAGGTGCAATTGAAAATACCTTATTCATTCTTCATGAGAAAGGTAATCTGTTAATGGTACAAATTTATGTTGATGATATTATTTTTGGGTCTACTGATGAAAACATGTGCAAGAAATTTTCAAAAATCATGTCCACTGAATATGAAATGAGTTTGATGGGTGAATTAACATATTTTCTTGGACTCCAGATTAAACAAAACAAAGATGGCATTTTTATTAAACAGGAGAAATATGTTAGAGATCTTTTAAAGAAATATGATATGAACTCTTCACCATCTAAACCAACTCCAATTTCTGCACCACTGACACTGGACTCCGATCCAGATGGTACACCAGTGAACACCACTGTCTATAGAGGCATGGTTGGTTCACTGATGTATTTAACTGCCAGTAGACCAGATATTATGTTTTCAACATGTTTATGTGCCGGATATCAGTCTAATCCAAAGGAATCTCATATGCTTGCTGTAAAGCGCATACTGAAGTACCTAAAGGTGTCCCCAGTCTAGGTCTTTGGTACCCAAAGGCTCAGGCATGGATCTAATGGGTTATTCAGATTCAGATCATGCAGGTTGTAAGATAGATAGGAAATCCACAACTGGTGGATGTCATTTCCTAGGTGGCAAACTGGTTCAGCTGGACCAATAAGAAGCAAACTTCAGTTTCATTGTCCACTGCTGAAGCTGAATACGTGTCTGCAGCCAGTTGTTGTGCTCAGATACTCTGGATGAAGAACCAGTTGCTTGATTATGGTATTAAATATTCAAAGACCCCAATCTTTTGTGATAATACCAGTGCCATTGCTATCTCAAACAATCCAGTCATGCACTCAAGAACGAAGCACATTGATCTCAGGTATCACTTCATTCGTGATCATATTATGAAAAACAACATTGAACTCCATTTTATTCCCACTGACAAACAACTCGCTGACATTTTTACCAAACCTCTGGATGTCAAAACTTTTGAATATCTTGTTGGTGAGTTGGGAATGTTAAATCCTTAAATCTGGTGACTGCTCAGATATGGAACGCCTATGTGTACTATCTTTGCATTATTAGATTTCTGGAACAACATTCCAGGGAAGACTTGAAAAATATTTTTCTATTAAAAGTGTTTTAAGTTCAAGGGGAATTTATTTTCTCACTGGACAAATTCTTCAGAAAATATTACTGGTGCTTTGTAAATGTGTCCCTCTCACTGGTAACTAGAAAGGTTGAAGTGCGTGTTTGAGTTGACTTATGTCTCCTTGTAAATGTGTCCCTCTCATTTGTCTGTATTAGTTGACGTGCACGTTTGAAGTTACCAGTCTTTCAAAATGGTTTTCACTGGTACTTTACTGGAGTGTCCCTCCAGTGTACCATCAGTGCATGTTCACTGGACTAATCCACCAGTGATACTGGAGTGTCCAGTCAACCTCCAGATGCACTGAAATATGTCATAATATTTTCTAAATACTTGGTCTTTGTGTGTGCCACGTAAGCAAACCTTTTTGAAGATATTTTAATCCTACGTGGCATGTAAATTTTTCAACGTAATGATGGTCTTTTTACTTTGGGAAAACAAAAAGTACAATTTGTTACTGTTTGTGGGCTGTAAACCGTCATGCATTTATGTATGATGTGATGTAATTAATGCGGATCTCAGAACCCGATCAAAAACTTTATTTGATAATTTCAAATAAACCGTTTGAGTTCCACATTGTCTCTCCTATAAATACCCACTTTCAATTTCAATTGCATTTACTTCGAACATATTTACTCCCAAATTCCTTCATTTACTTCTCCATTCATTTTCCAATCATCATCATCTCTCATATTTACTCCATTTATATTCAATTCTTTCATCAAATCTTCATCATAACCTATCCATATTCAATTTCATTTTCATCTATTCTCTTTAAATGGCACCTAGACAATCAAGAACTAAAAATCTGCTTGCCAATGAATACATTCCTTCGGAAAATGTTGCTAGGGCACCTCATATCAATCTTGAGGCAAGTGCCATAAGAATCAATATGAATAACTGGATGACAAGACTCTCTCTGTCCAGTGTTCATGATGCCCAATCGATTATTGGGAGATTAAACTCATTCTTTCTCTCTTGCCCATTATATGGTGCATTAACATTGAATCCAGGAAGGATGTATCACGAGTACCTATGTGAATTCTGGTACTCTGCTCAATATGACGATGAAACTTTATCGATCAATTATACTCTCAAGGGAGGTACCAGATCACTTGGTTTCACTGCAAGTCTGCTCAGGTCTGTTCTACAGTTAAACTATTTTGACCAGAATGAGCTGCCTATTGAGCTTCCCACTGGTATCAATACAAGGAAGTATGCAGGCTGATGGGGCATACAGATATATTGGATGAGCATGGCCAGCTATCCAGAAAGGGGACTATCTACATGAGCAAGCTGTCAGACTCATGGAGATATTTCTTCACACATATTGTTGAGTGTCTAGGAGGCAGTTATGGAGGGTTAGACCAGATCAATCAAACCCACCTCCAGATTGCCTACTGTTTATGGTTTGGGCTTAGAGTGGATTTTGCCCAAATTCTTTTTGATGACCTGGTCGAGCGCCTAAGAGTGAAGGGAAGAAAACCTTTTGTTCCATATATTCGTTTCCTTTCACTGATGTTTAAGAATGCTCTTGGCGACCAGTATGATATGGATACTACTCACTTTTCTGTGAGTGAGTATATGAGGGACCTGGTCAACCTCAGGTCTCCACTGGATGAGGTGGATATTCCTCAGTCCATGCTTTCCTTGCAAAGGGAAGAAGCTGAAATGGGTCCAGATAGAGGTCAAGCTGTTGAAGTACCATCTGGTGATGATGTACAGATCATTGAGGTTGTACAGCCCATTAGACAAGTTGCTCCAGAAGGTCAAGAAGTTGTTGAACCTTCCAGATGACCTAGAACTAATAGGCGTCTGATGAGAACAGGACTCCAGGTGAATCCAGCAAGATATCCTGGTGATGTTTATGTTGGAATTCGTCTGCCCAAGACACATATTAAATTGACGTGGCTAGTACGTGATGATCCAAGTCGGGTCATACCCAATAACAAGCTAGACAAACACTTATGGTATTTATTTAAATGATTTGATCCTTAAATAAATATCAATACTTGAAACATTTAGAAAGTGGTTTTCTAAATAATTGCACTTGAGATATGTAAATAAATTATATGGATGATTTATTTTGAGAGAGATGTCAATATGTTTATTTGGCAAGAAGAGTTCCCACTGCGGCGCAGTGGGAGAGTGTCAAACCCACTGCGGCGCAGTGGGGGTTTTTGCACCCGAAGGCCAGGGAGTTCCCACTGCGGCGCAGTGGGAGTGTATAAGACCCACTGCGGCGCAGTGGGTTAATGTCCATGTGATGGGCTAAGGGGCCGGCCCCCCCTCCCCATGTGGTGTTACATGCAACTTGACACTTGTTGTCTTGCATGTTACACAAGACATAAGAGCCTTCACACTCAACATAGAGTGTATCAAAAATACACACACAAAAACTCTTACACTTCTTGTAAGAATTTTTTCTCTCAACACTCAAGAGCAAAAACACTCCTCTTTTCTCTTGGATTTTCAGCATCAAGGAGAATTAAAGGGAAGGGTTTTTCAAGATTAAATCCTAGCACATTTGGGTGTTTGTTGGAAGCTTGGGGTATACTAGCTTGAGGTTCTTCTAGGTTGAAGGCTTGCCGCTTCAAGATCATCACCTCCTTCATTCCACCTTCTCATAAGCTTGGAAGAAGGTAGTCTTCTAAAACACCCTATGGTTGTTGTTTTGTATGTATGCTATTCATATACATGGATCCTTATTGTTTGGGTTTTATTTTATAAGTTAAAATTTGGTTTTAACTACATATGTCATATTGAAATGGTTCAATTTTCCGCTGCGTTTTAATATTATAAGGATAATATTACTTTGATAAAAACCCAAAAATCCCAACAATGGCATCTAGAGCCGGTTATATGGATACATACATCAAAAGTTGAAATTTTGTTTGGACAAAATCCAATATTTTGGTCATTTGGTTATGGCCAAAATAAATACACAAAAAGGAGGTTCCTTTTTCTTGTGTATTTTAGTGTCACAACTTAGCCAAGAGACCTTGTGAATGTTTGTGATGTGTGGATGTGTTTGTTTAATTATTCAATGGTTGTAATAGTTAAATAGGATTTTATTCATTCATTTGGTTATGTAATCTATTTATTTCATTTGGTATGTAATAAGTAGATTAGTTGCATTTTTCATTATAAATGTAATCTCCAAGAAGGCATCAAAAGGTTTGGGGCTAAAAGTTGGAGGCCTAATGAAAAGACCCGTAAGTTCTTACTGCGGCGCAGTGGGAGTATGTCAAACCCACTGCGGCGCAGTGGGGGATAATGCAGCCGAAGACCAGACTTCCCACTGCGGCGCAGTGGGAGTGTATTAGACCCACTGCGGCGCAGTGGGTTATCAAAATGAAGAAAATCATTCAAATCACATCACAAAAGGTTACTTGAAGCATTTGGATGCAAGATCAAGTGGGAGCTCAACTAACACAATATTTTGTGTTACTTTGTCCCTTAGGTTGAGACCTTTTGGCCCACTTGTTTCGGCTAACAAGTGTGGTCAAAATAGTTGGCTAATGTTGTGCACTTATTATATTTATGTGGTTGTTTGTTTATTTTGTCATATGGATGCTCAAAACCAACAAACTTGATGACTACATAAAAGATTAAAATTGGTTTTAATATTGACATTAACTTGGTAAATTAAAATGGGTTTTATTAAAAGTTAATGGTCACAATTATAAAAATGGATTTTATAAAAGAACCTTGAAATTTGGATTTCAAAATTCATTATGGTACATAGTTTTTTAACTAGAATATAAAAACTCAAACGACCCTTTAAAAACAAGTTAAACGCCATCCTTTTATACAACACTTAATTATTTGGGAACTCTTTGTAGGATAAAGGTCACCTAACTACTTTGAGGGAACTTATAAGTTAAGGTAAATTTATTGTACTTATGGGATAAAGGTCACCTAACCACTAGTATAGATAAATTTACATGTGTGTATAAGTAGGACAACTTGATTTGGAAGCCATGTGATTAGGGTCACCGAAGCATGGTAACCAAAGGCGTTGATGGGATTAAACATGCCAACTTAATATAAGATATTAAACCGGTCCCATACCACTAGAAATTGCAAAGTGTTGCAATTGTCAAACGTTGACTACCTTGTTAATTTAGATCATGGGATAAAGGTCACCTAACCATCATTTAAATGTAACGTTGGATTCTAGGTTTTAATTATTAATTGTCTATGAGACATAAAAGGGTATTAACAATTAAAATTTATATTTGATATCGAAAATACTAATAAAGAACTTTGTTAATCTTGTAGATGGCCGCTAACAATGCAATAAACCCCAACCAAAACGTCCATAACTTTTCACTAAGATCCATCCTTGAAAAGGATCGTCTTAATCAAAATAACTTTGTGGATTGGTTTCGTAACTTGAGAATTGTTCTCAGGCACGAAAAGAAATCCTATATTTTAGACGATCCTATTCCTGATGAGCCCGAAGAAACTGATGTTGAGGCCTATAATGATTGGGTTAAATATGTCGAGGACTCCGTGCAAGTTAGTTGCATAATGCTAGCGAGTATGACTCCCGAACTCCAAAAAGAGTTCGAGCATCATGGGGCATACGACATGATTACCCAACTCAAGGAAATGTTCCAACAAAAGGCAAGGGCTGAACGCTTCGAAACGGTTCGAGCGCTTCATGCATGTCGCATGGATGATTCACAACCCGTATCAACATATGTTCTTAAAATGAAAAGCTACATTGATCGCCTCGAAAGGCTTAATTGTCCCGTTTCAAATGAGTTAGCTACGGATATGATCCTTAACTCATTATCTAAGAGATTTGAAACTTTCGTGTTAAATTATAACATGAACGGATGGGACAAGACCGTTTCCGAGCTTCATGGGATGCTCAAAACGGCCGAGGCTAGTATGGGAGGAAAAGTTCAACCCGTTCTCATGATCAATGAAGGCGGAAAGAAAAGGGCTTACTCCGGACCCAAGGCAAATGTTGCTAAGGGAAAGGGTAACAACAAAGGGAATTATAAAGGCAAAGGAAAGGGAAAAATGGATACCCAAAAAGCGAAGAAGCAAAAGGTTGCTGTCAATGACCCATGCTTTGAGTGTGGGGAGGTAGGACATTGGAAACGTAATTGTCCAACCTATCTCAAAGAGTTAAAAGCTAAGAGGGATGCAGGGCAAACCTCAGGTACAATATTTATGATATATATTGAGCTTAATACTGTTCTTTCTTACATATGGGTATTGGATACCGGATGTGGAACTCATATTTGTAATATGTTACAGGGGTTCATAAGAAAGAAGCGCATCAAGAAGGGAGACATTAGTCTCTTTATGGGCAATGGTGCATTGGTGCATGTTGAAGCCCAAGGAGACTATCTTTTGAAACTTCCAAATGGTTTGGAAATTGTATTGAACAATGTTTTGTATGCACCTAGTTTGACTAGGAGTATTATTTCTGTTTCCCGTTTAAGACATGTTGGATATGATTTTAATTTTGTTAACAATGATATCCATGTTTCTATGAATGATGTATTTTATTTTAAAGCTATGCCTTTAAATGGTATTTATGAATTAGTCCATGAAAACCAAACATATGATAACTCAATGTACCAAGCTACCACCAAGAAACTTAAATTAGATTTAAGTGAAACCTATATTTGGCATTGTCGTCTTGGCCATATAAATAAGAATCGCATACTAACACTTCAAAAGAATGGTCTTTTGAAAACAAAATCAAATGATTCATTTAATGTATGTGAATCTTGTTTACAAGGCAAGATGACTAAAGCACCTTTCAAAGGCACTAATGAAAGGGCAAAAGATTTATTAGGTATCATACATTCGGATGTATGTGGTCCTTTTAAGCCAATGACTAGGAATGGTGAAAGATACTTCATTACATTCACCGATGACTATAGTCGTTACGGTTATGTATACTTATTAAAACATAAGAGTGAAGCTTTTGAAATGTTCAAAATTTTCAAGAATGAAGTAGAAAACCAACTCAGTAAGACAATAAAAATTCTTCGTTCTGATAGAGGAGGTGAATACCTAAGTGATGCTTTTCAAGATCATCTTAGAAGTTGTGGGATTGTCTCACAACTAACTCCACCTGGAACACCACAACATAATGGTGTGTCTGAAAGGAGGAATCGAACTCTATTAGATATGGTTCGTTCCATGATGAGCAGAAGCTCACTACCTCTATCATTTTGGGGATATGCCATAATCTCTGCTGCCCGAATTTTAAATATGGCTCCCACCAAGAAAGTGGAGAAAACACCTTTTGAAATATGGCATGGAAGAGTTCCATCTTTATCATATTTAAAGGTATGGGGTTGTGAGGCTTATGTAAGACATGATGCCTCAAACAAATTAGAACCCCGATCCACTAAGTGTATTTTTGTAGGATATCCCAAAGATGATTTGGGATATTATTTCTACAATCCTAATGAGCAAAATGTATTTGTTGCTCGAAAGGCTGAGTTCTTGGAAACTAAATTCCTTATGGAAGGAACTAGTTCCAGAACAGTGGAACTTGAAGAAGATCAAGAACCACTGACAGATACACACTTGGGTGACACTAGCATTCAACAAAAGGATGTTGAAGATGATCAAAGGGTTGATCAAGACACACAAAACGTTCGTAGATCTGGTAGAGCTACTTATCCACCTGAGAGATATGGATTTCTCGTGGATGAATGCTACATGGTAGTTTCTGATGAACCTACCACCTACCATGATGCTATGTCCAAATCAGATTCGGACAAATGGCTAGAGGCCATGAACGCTGAGATGCAATCCATGTATGACAACCAAGTTTGGGAATTGGTTGTTGAACCTCCTAATTCCAAAGTAGTTGGAAGTAAGTGGGTGTTCAAATTGAAACACGATATGCATGGAAACTTGAGTACTTATAAAGCTAGACTTGTAGCAAAAGGTTTCACTCAAACTCGAGGGGTCGATTATGATGAAACCTTTTCGCCTGTGGCAATGCTAAAGTCTATTAGGATATTATTTGCCATAGCCGCACATTATGACTATGAGATATGGCAAATGGATGTCAAAACCGCTTTTCTAAATGGATATCTTGAGGAAGATGTCTATATGGATCAGCCTGAAGGTTTTGTCGATCCAAAACATCCTAATAAAGTATGCAAGTTAAAGAAGTCAATCTATGGATTGAAACAAGCATCAAGAAGCTGGAATCGTCGTTTTGATGAAGAAGTCAAGAAATTTGGCTTCATCAAAAACGCTGATGAAGCTTGTGTGTATAAAAAGGCTAGTGGGAGCATCATTACTTTTCTAGTATTATATGTCGATGACATTCTACTATTTGGAAATGACATTCCAACCTTGGAAGGTGTAAAATCCTGGCTTGGAAGTTGCTTTTCCATTAAGGATCTTGGTGAAGCCGCCTATATTTTGGGAATAAGGATCTATAGGGATAGATCAAGGCGCTTAATAGGTTTGAATCAAGTGCATACATAGACAAGATCTTGAAAAGGTTCAAGATGGAAAACTCCAAAAAGGGTTTGGTGCCTATTCAAAGAGGAACTATATTGAGTACTTCTCAATCTCCCAGCTCAAAAGTTGAGCAAGAGAGAATGAGTGGAATCCCATATGCATCTGCTATAGGATCCATCATGTATGCTATGATATGCACGAGACCGGACGTGTCATGCGCTTTAAGCATGACAAGTAGATACCAGCAAAATCCAGGAGATAGTCATTGGATGGCTGTCAATATATATTGAAATATCTTAGAAACACTAAAGATATGTTCTTAATATATGGATCTGGTGAGGAGGAACTCGTTGTAAAGGGTTACACGGATGCGAGTTTCCAAACTGATCGAGATGATTCTCGATCACAATCGGGGTACATCTTCATTCTAAATGGAGGAGCTGTTTCTTGGAAAAGCTCAAAGCAAGATGTGGTTGCATTGTCCACTACAGAATCGGAATACATCGCCGCTTCTTTAGCAGCACAAGAAGCTGCATGGTTGAAGAAATTCATTGCCGATCTAGGGGTTGTTCCTTCCATTCAAGAACCCCTAGAAATTCTTTGTGATAACGAGGGTGCGATTGCTCAAATCAAGGAACCTCGTGCACATCAAAAGACTAGGCACATTGAGCGGAGATTCAACTACATAAGGGATGAAGTTGAAAAGGGAAAGATATGTATTCACAAAGTTCACACCGATCAAAATGTTGCGGACCCACTCACGAAGCTCCTTGAAAGGCCTAAGCATGAGAGTCATACTTGTGCCATGGGACTTCGATATTCTAGTGATTGGATTTGATCTATTTTATGTATTTGGATATCGGAACACTTGTAGTTATTAACACATTTATATGAATATTGGTATTTTGCATTTAAATTGTGTTATGTTCCATTTTTGCATGTTTAAATCCATGAATAAGTTAATTATTCTAAATGTCCGTAGTCGATCATATTTGTGGGAACAAATATGAATGTAAGATTATTATGAACTTGGATTGGTAGATATTCAAAAGGTTTTGAATATAGAGCAAAGTGTTGCTACCAAGGTTCATAGATATTTGTGGGATACAAATATTGGACTGACCTGCAATCAAGCATTACTACATGGAATCTCTGTGATTGATCATAAGTAATCTTGAGTTAAAAGGCGAATATCATTGTGTCCTCAGACCTGAGATACATATTGGGTCTTGATATTCACTGAATATTATACTTTGACTTAGTTCTTCGCTGTTCTGAAACATGGCAGTACATAAGACTAAGCTCAGGTATGATATAAGGTGACTGTGAAAGACGTATGTAGTCGAGATGGAATTTGTCCCTCTTATTCGTTGAGAGTAAGATGTCTAAGGCCTGCTACAAAGTTAAATCAATAGAGAATGATCACTCTATGTCTCTAGGATTTAACATGACATCTGTGACAAAAGGATAAATGATCGATTCACCTAAATCATTTCAAGTAAGGGACTTGAAGAGGATGATGTTATTGAATGGCACTTCGTCATACGTATTAGGGGTAGCAAACCGTTGTTAGGCGGTATTTGCTGCTTGCGTCAATCTTCTATGAATCTTGTGCAAGTGGGAGATTGTTGGAATTCGTCTGCCCAAGACACATATTAAATTGACGTGGCTAGTACGTGATGATCCAAGTCGGGTCATACCCAATAACAAGCTAGACAAACACTTATGGTATTTATTTAAATGATTTGATCCTTAAATAAATATCAATACTTGAAACATTTAGAAAGTGGTTTTCTAAATAATTGCACTTGAGATATGTAAATAAATTATATGGATGATTTATTTTGAGAGAGATGTCAATATGTTTATTTGGCAAGAAGAGTTCCCACTGCGGCGCAGTGGGAGAGTGTCAAACCCACTGCGGCGCAGTGGGGGTTTTTGCACCCGAAGGTCCGGGAGTTCCCACTGCGGCGCAGTGGGAGTGTATCAGACCCACTGCGGCGCAGTGGGTTAACCCATGCGGCGCAGTGGGAGAGTTCCCCACTGCGGCGCAGTGGGAGAGTGTCAAACCCACTGCGGCGCAGTGGGAGAGTTCAAACCCACTGCGGCGCAGTGGGAGAGTGTCAAACCCACTGCGGCGCAGTGGGAGAGTGTCAAACCCACTGCGGCGCAGTGGGAGAGTTCCCACTGCGGCGCAGTGGGAGAGTGTCAAACCCACTGCGGCGCAGTGGGAGAGTTAAACCCACTGCGGCGCAGTGGGAGAGTGTCAAACCCACTGCGGCGCAGTGGGAGAGTGTCAAACCCACTGCGGCGCAGTGGGAGAGTGTCAAACCCACTGCGGCGCAGTGGGAGAGTTCAAACCCACTGCGGCGCAGTGGGAGAGTGTCAAACCCACTGCGGCGCAGTGGGAGAGTTCAAACCCACTGCGGCGCAGTGGGAGAGTGTCAAACCCACTGCGGCGCAGTGGGAGAGTGTCAAACCCACTGCGGCGCAGTGGGAGAGTGTCAAACCCACTGCGGCGCAGTGGGAGAGTTCAAACCCACTGCGGCGCAGTGGGAGAGTGTCAAACCCACTGCGGCGCAGTGGGAGAGTTAAACCCACTGCGGCGCAGTGGGAGAGTGTCAAACCCACTGCGGCGCAGTGGGAGAGTTAAACCCACTGCGGCGCAGTGGGAGAGTGTCAAACCCACTGCGGCGCAGTGGGAGAGTGTCAAACCCACTGCGGCGCAGTGGGAGAGTGTCAAACCCACTGCGGCGCAGTGGGAGAGTGTCAAACCCACTGCGGCGCAGTGGGAGAGTGTCAAACCCACTGCGGCGCAGTGGGAGAGTGTCAAACCCACTGCGGCGCAGTGGGAGAGTGTCAAACCCACTGCGGCGCAGTGGGAGAGTGTCAAACCCACTGCGGCGCAGTGGGAGAGTGTCAAACCCACTGCGGCGCAGTGGGAGAGTGTCAAACCCACTGCGGCGCAGTGGGAGAGTTCACCCACTGCGGCGCAGTGGGAGAGTGTCAAACCCACTGCGGCGCAGTGGGAGAGTGTCAAACCCACTGCGGCGCAGTGGGAGAGTTCACCCACTGCGGCGCAGTGGGAGAGTGTCAAACCCACTGCGGCGCAGTGGGAGAGTGTCAAACCCACTGCGGCGCAGTGGGAGAGTGTCAAACCCACTGCGGCGCAGTGGGAGAGTTAAACCCACTGCGGCGCAGTGGGAGAGTGTCAAACCCACTGCGGCGCAGTGGGAGAGTTAAACCCACTGCGGCGCAGTGGGAGAGTGTCAAACCCACTGCGGCGCAGTGGGAGAGTGTCAAACCCACTGCGGCGCAGTGGGAGAGTGTCAAACCCACTGCGGCGCAGTGGGAGAGTTCACCCACTGCGGCGCAGTGGGAGAGTGTCAAACCCACTGCGGCGCAGTGGGAGAGTGTCAAACCCACTGCGGCGCAGTGGGAGAGTGTCAAACCCACTGCGGCGCAGTGGGAGAGTTCAAACCCACTGCGGCGCAGTGGGAGAGTGTCAAACCCACTGCGGCGCAGTGGGAGAGTGTCAAACCCACTGCGGCGCAGTGGGAGAGTGTCAAACCCACTGCGGCGCAGTGGGAGAGTGTCAAACCCACTGCGGCGCAGTGGGAGAGTGTCAAACCCACTGCGGCGCAGTGGGAGAGTGTCAAACCCACTGCGGCGCAGTGGGAGAGTGTCACCCACTGCGGCGCAGTGGGAGAGTTCCCACTGCGGCGCAGTGGGAGTGTATCAGACCCACTGCGGCGCAGTGGGTTAATGTCCATGTGATGGGCTAAGGGGCCGGCCCCCCCTCCCCATGTGGTGTTACATGCAACTTGACACTTGTTGTCTTGCATGTTACACAAGACATAAGAGCCTTCACACTCAACATAGAGTGTATCAAAAATACACACACAAAAACTCTTACACTTCTTGTAAGAATTTTTTCTCTCAACACTCAAGAGCAAAAACACTCCTCTTTTCTCTTGGATTTTCAGCATCAAGGAGAATTAAAGGGAAGGGTTTTTCAAGATTAAATCCTAGCACATTTGGGTGTTTGTTGGAAGCTTGGGGTATACTAGCTTGAGGTTCTTCTAGGTTGAAGGCTTGCCGCTTCAAGATCATCACCTCCTTCATTCCACCTTCTCATAAGCTTGGAAGAAGGTAGTCTTCTAAAACACCCTATGGTTGTTGTTTTGTATGTATGCTATTCATATACATGGATCCTTATTGTTTGGGTTTTATTTTATAAGTTAAAATTTGGTTTTAACTATATCCAGCAAGACATCCATGTTATGAATCTGGATGGGTCACCAATTTTTGAATCTGAAGAGGTTGTTGGGCAGGAAACTGATGAACAAGCTGAAATATTGCCCAGATTGTAGAACAGGTTGTTGAGGAAGTTGTTGAAGATGTTCAGACTGATGAACATGTTTCTGGTGAGCAAGAGGCTCCAATTGACTTAAATGTTGAGGCTGGTGAACAGGTAAATGTAGAGACTGGTGAACAGTCTGGTGAACAGACAGTTGGGATTGCTCAAGAATGGGATGATGTTGACTCCCCAATGTCTGAAGGCTTTGATGTTAACTTGAATTTTCTGGGTGAAGATGTACAAGAAGAAGAAAATCTACCAGAAATGCCAACACCTACACCAGAAATGCCACCACCGGAACCAAACATGCCACCACCACCACCACCTTCAATTCCAGAAAACACCCAATACTTCACTCCAGCAACCATTCAACCTTCACAATCTCAACCTCCTCCTCGTGCGCCGGAGTCACCAGTTGCAACGTCTGAAGCTGCAACTGAAGAGGACTGGGCACAAGTTCCTCTAATGACCAGATTACCCTCAACTCTTGAACCTCCCACTGGTCTCTCCACTTCTTCTTCTGCCGAGGTCCAAGGCCTTTTAAGTAAGGTGGCGGACCTGGAGAGATCACTCCAGACTTCATCTCAGGTTATTTCTGACTTCAAATCATTATTATCAAATAACCTGGCATCTGAGATGAATGTCTTTGCTGGAAATGAGAAGCTGGTTTATGAGAAGCTTGATGAACTGGTACTGGCCACAAACACCAACACTGAAAAGATCAAGGTGGCAGTCCAGGGATTAGAGACTAAGTTGGTTACTTCTGTTCAGACTGCAGTCACTGGCTAACTGGCAGGTCTGAAAGAAGATGTTCAGAATTTGGTTTTCAGGGTAAGCTCTCTGGAGAGTAGACCCACACTGGAACAGGGTGCAGTTGTTAGCACTATAAGTGATGAATGTACAAGGAAGTTCAGAAACAACATGTTGAAAGAATTATGTGAAGAAGTTTATGGGACTGTTCTTCGTAGCATTTATGATGGGGTGTTACCCCAAGTAGAAAAGTTACTGGATGAGAAGTTGCCAAAACACTTGCCTAAAGCTGTTGAAAATGTTCAGAAGGAAGTGCAGGCACTCAAGAAAGTTGTGTCTGAAACAACTCCAGTAGAAGGTATAACTTTTGGTCCACTAGACAGACTCATGCTTGAACAATTGTGGAATGATCTCAAGTCAAAAACTGGAGATCGTTCCAAGGGGGAAAGGTCGTCTGGTGACCAAACTGAAAGACAAAGAGCATATGGCACTGAAGCCGGGCTTACTGAAAGACAAAGAGCATATGGCACTGAAGCCGGGCTTACTAAAAGACAAAGAGCATATGGCACTGAAGTCGGGCTCCTAACTGAAGAAGCTACTGGTACTGAAGCCAGTGAGCCCCAGTTTGAGACCTTCCCAGATATTCCAACTACACTGAAGGCTGTTAAAGGAAAAGAAAAAGTGGTATCTGGTGAAGAGGAAGAGCATACTGAAGATGCTGATGATGAAACATCAAGGAAGTTAGAACAAGAATGCATCATGATAGAGATTTTTAAAAGAAATCAAAAGGATGAACTGCTGGCCCATCAAAGGGAGATGGCAACAATGGGGACTCTGGACTCTTACAATGCTGGAAGGTTAGGCATTAACATTGAAGTTTATAAAAAGATGAAAGATGACCCCAGAGTTCATCAATGCCTAAATGCATTAGATGATGTTCATGTACGCTCATTCTACGCTGAAGAAGAACAGGTATATGATTCAATTATTTATGGCGAGTGTACCAGAACTCATCAGACAAAGAAAGGATGAACTGGTAAGTCTCCAAAAAAAGATAAGAAAGAATGCTGGTGCTCTGGAGATAGAGTACAGAAAGAGACTTACTGGTTTACCAAAGTTGACTGCCAGACAAATCAAAGCAATCAAAGATTCTGATGTAAGCAATTTCATTCCCCTGGACACTTCTCGAAAAATAAATCGTCAAGAACTCCAATCTGCTGTAGAGCAAAGGAGAGTGTCCAAGGATACTGAAGCTTTGATCCAGCAAGTCAAGCTGAAAGAAAAATACAATGAAATGTTGAACTTCAGGGCTGATGCTAGAAGGATCACTGGTGCTGAAATCAAGTTGGCTGAAGATCATGAAGGCATGTCAAAGTTTGAAGTAAAGTTGACCAGGGAGGGTAACTTTACTGAAGAAAGGAGAAGTACTTCAGTCCAAGCATTTGGATGGAGTGAACTGAAGGAAATCGCTTTAACGTTCAGGGGGAAGACAAATGTGTCGACTGATGTTAAAGCATTTCTTAAAAGGATTGAGAAGGTATGGAGAAGAAAGCAACAGATGGAAGTTGCAATGGGCATAAGAACGCAGAATCAATACCATCTTCTCCATCACCAAAGAGAAAGGCTACTGAAGATGCTCCAGAAAGGACATCGAAAAGAAGGGCTGACTCTTATTGTTTACTTATTGTAAATTATTGTCTTATGAAAATTGTATACTATTTATCAGTTGATGAATATAATAATAGTTGCAATTTTTTATTTTTATAAGTAAATGATCAGATTTAGTCTAAGTTAGAACTTAATTGATGAAACTGAAAACACTCATGATCTATAAAGTGTTTTCCAGTAACTTAGATTTTTTAGACAAATCGAAACTTGTGTTTTTCAAGCTTACAAAATGTATAGATTCAAGCTTGAAAACACTTGCATTATTTCTAAACAAATAGGGGGAATTTGTTAGGTCCAGATTTACTGGACTCGCTCCAGACGCGACTACTGGAGCCTTACTGAAGATCTGTCCAGAAACGTGTTCTACTGGACCTACTCCAGACTTGGAATCTGGAGTCCCTCTGAAGATTTGTCCAGAAATAATTGAAGACCAATGAGCAAATACTTGTATAGGAAATCTGGAGTATTCTCCAGATGAGCTCACTGGACTTCACCCCAGTCCAGATCAACTCCACTGAAGACATTTTGACTGAAGTCAAAGACTGAAGTCTGAAGAAAGAAGACTTAACAAATGGCGGAGTCCACTGGAAAGTCTTACCAGATCTGTACACTGGAGGATTGTCAGTGTTCTAGATCCTACAAGTCTGAACACTGATATCAAGGATTGACTTTTCCCTTTACACACTTTCCAAAGAACAATCCACTTGTTCTTTACCAAAATATACGTGTGTAAAGGTGGTTGGATAAAAGGATACACTTGCATTTGATGTGACTTTATCCTTATTCCTTATCCAATACATTTAATGTTCTTGTCGGATCATTAAATGTATGCAACCATATTTGTACGGCACAAAATTCACTGGTGATTTGTTGCCTATAAATACAAAGTCATTTCCTTGACATAAATACTTTTAAGCATTCATTTTGCATTGAAGTGAATTTGTCCAAATACTCTCGATCTTAAACTGGGATATTTCACAACTTTAAGTATCTCGATCCTAAAGAGTTATTTGACAAATATAGATCATTTGTAACTCATAGGTTGTTAGGATACATACTTAATTGTATTATCTTGATTCCGCAACAACCTTGTGTTTTATTTAACATCATAAATAAAATTCCCATGAAAAATACATAATGTTCCACTTTATTTGTTTATTGCTTTAAGTCTTGTATTACTTTATTTATATACTTGCATTTATATTAAAGTAATACTAGTCCATTCTAGTGCTTATTAGACTTGTTGTATTTTGCACTTTCCTGGTATAACCATCGAACTTAAGGGACTCACAATACATATACTTACAGCTTGGATATTTAATCTTCTGGGTCATCAATAAAATTCTCAATTCTCTTGAACAGTTTGAAGTGATTTATTTATAAGAAATAAACACAACCCCATATCTTCACTTCTAGGGTTTTTGTAATTAGTGTTTGTTTGTAGAGTGAGATGTTGCGGTGATGTGCTGGTGGTGCGATCTGTTGGTGGCGGCAGAAGGTGCAGCAGCGGCGGCAGAGTGTTGTTGGTGGTGGCCGGATTGTGTATGGGGTAATAGAGGGTTTTTAGGGTCTACAGGGATGTTTTGGTTGAACATGGTGGCTCTGCGGTGGTTAGCGTCGGTGAAGCGATGGTCTGCTGGAAGAAAAGTGGCGGCGACATAATGGTGGCCGGCGATAGTGGTGGCTGGAGTTGAGTGGGGAGAGAGAGACCGTGTTTGTTTAATGAGGCATGAGATGGAACATAAAAGCCACGTCAGCCACATAAGGTCCATGTCATTAGCCACACAAGTATATATTAATGAGTCAGCAGCACCAAATTTAAGTGATAACCGGTTACTTGTTCAACCGGTCATTCGTTACATCTCATAGCCCAAAAAATATAGGTCATTACATCAAATAGCCACCCGAATAGGTGTAGGTGGTTACATTCATATGTCATTATCCCTTAAGATAAAGTTAAACATAACTTAAATACCAATGAAGGCTTGTTTTGGAGACCTAAATGTTTACAAACCAAAATAATCCCAAGAGCAAAGTCCATAGTTCTTTAAAAACCAAATGAAGTGTGGATACCTAATTCAAAACTACAAAAGTGGTTATTCATAATCTAAAAAAGAACCCGTTAATTCAAATAAATCCTTATGAACAAACATTAGCTGACTACAAATTAAACTCAACTAATTCAAATAAAAGAATTACGAAATATTTATAGATCCGAACAAATCAACAACCTCTTTATTAAACTTCTCTTATAACCTTAACCTTCTGATACACATTAACATTAGTATTATATTACTCTTAGCTGTTGCTAAACTATCAAGTTGGCTCGAAAATACATTATGGTTAGTTTTCATTCTATAGAAATGTAGCCACACCAATAATAGGTAAATACTATTGATAACCTATTGTGTAGCATTAAAAACATATAAATAAATAAATGTAAAAAACAAACACGTTGCATAAATCGGACCTATTTATCAATTCCTGGAAAAAACAAACACTATTGATAACTTGTTTAACATACTCCGACTCACGCTCAAAATACATATACACCGCCCCCAATCCACAAAATGATCAACACTCCGCTCGTTTCTCTCACACACTTTTCATTTCCATCTCCAACCATGACTGGCGGGAATCCCATTAACGACAACGACAACTCATTATGTTGGACGCCTTCATCAGTTCCGACATGACATTAATCTGCTCTAATCGAGTTGACGACAGAGAAAGACTGGACATTCATGCGACTTCTGCCGCCTATCTGATGCCATGCTTCTTCTTTCTCCTAATCGGTTACTAATGTCACACAAACCACACCACATTGCCTCGATCATACTTCATCATACGCTTCTACATCAGCTAATTAACGTTGCCATGTTTACTCGTAACACGTTGCAACGTCTTCACGGGTTGATTGACAACGCTCGTGTATGCCATCTTATCCACGGAAATTAGCTATTTCCACTTAATATGAAAGAATTACATAGACCAGAATAAGTACATATATCAATATATATATGGAGTAAGTGAGTAATATATATAGTGTGGTCATCTTATCCTATTATATAGGCACAGGGTTAATCAGCACGTTAACAAACTATCCATTTTAAATGGAAGTGTACATGAAACATGCATAGTATGCAATTTTAGAAAAAAAAAGTTCCGTAATTCCGTATGAAGAACGAAATAACTCATCCATTTAATATCTTAAAGTTTGTTAAGTAGGTAAGTTATTTATACAAAGGTTTGCTTGTAGTCTTTTTGCACATGTACTAAATATTGTAACAGGGCCGGCCATTAGGGGGTGCGGAGGGTGCTAGCGAGCCGGGCCCGGTCTTTTTAGAGGCCTATTAGTTTTATAAAAAATTCGTATATATATGTTTTTATATATGTACAAGATTAAAGCAGCCTTAAATAGAAAAATGAAAAATCTAGACCCTACATTGAAGTTCATTCTTTATTTTTCACCCTTGGATCAAAATGCTTACATCATCTTTGACTAGACTTTTAGTCAAAGACGTTTTTAGTCCTCCAACTTTCACTATTTTTTTCAAACACTCATACATTTCGACCTTTTGCAACTTTCCATTAATTTTTTTATAATATAGATTGCAAGCATTTTAAGTGCGATCAAACGATTTTTTACAAAAATCATATCCAATATTTCAATAACAAAGCAATCTGCGAAACGCTCTTTTAAACGATTTTTTTTTAACTCCGATCCATATTTTAATGAGGGTTTTTATTTACAAGTTTACAAATTCTTGATTTTTTAATGTGATGATGATGATCGATCCTCCATATTCTAATTAGGGTTTTTCTGTAAATGATTATTAAAATATAAGATAAATCTAATATACAAATAAATAAGGTAATCAACGTAAATATATTTCCTCATTACGGTACATTTTTTCTTCTCTTAGCTTTTTATATCTTTTAGTTTTTATTTTTTCTGCCAGTTTTTTATATGTACAAATTTAACTATTTTTATATATTTCTCACGCGTTTCACGCGGGTTATAAACTAGTTTAAACACAAATTATTTTTTATATTGTTATAAAGGGAAAATTTATCTACCCAATATTAACACCTTAATTACATATTTACCCAATTAAAATTAATAATTTCATATTTACCCAACTTTATATTCTATCATATTTACCCAAATCACAAATTTTTGATGCCTAGGTGTCGTACACTTCAGGTTGAATCTATTTTATTGTTAAGAATAGTATGAACAAATATTCATCATAATAAGAGCACCCCGAGTGTATACTCGTATTCGGCGTATTGGACTTCCAATACGGTACACACCATTGGGTGTGGACCGTATTGGGCCGGCGTATTGGGTGGTCCGTGGTGGTGAATACGGAGAAGCAATGTTGTTGTTTTTATTTTTTTTTATTCCTCCAACGGCTAGTTTCATTAAAAAAAATTTTGAATTTAATATTTTTTTATTCAAATAACCTTAAACAAACACATTACTTAATTAAAACAAACACATTACATATTAAAAAACACATAATTAAAACACGAAATACATTAAGATACGATTACTCGTCATCATCTTTAATTGACATTTTTCCTAAGCCACGGTAAGCGCTTTCGTCGAGCCACCACTTGTCGTGTTGCGGGCATTTGACTTCATCCGTCGTTTTGTCTTCCCCGCAATTGTCGTGGTACGATTCGGCCCAAGTGCATTGGTCACCCAACGTGTGACCGGCCTTAAAAACATCATCGACTATGCTCTTGACCTTCTTGATCTCCTGCTGTAGAAACGAAGAATAATGCTCTTCGTGCTTCGAGACCTTGCGGCCTGGTACTTGTATCGCCTCAACCTTTTGCTCGCATCGTCGTCTTTTCTCCCGCAGGGAACCCATGACCCCAGAGATTTCAGTTTGAAGGAGGGTGTCCTCTTTGATATCAGCCATGATTCGTGTTTTCATCTCATCTTCGGTCAGACGAGGTCGGTGAACATTCTTTTTTGATGATGAGGACGCCATTTGGTTAAAAAGAGTGAATGGGTTGGTATTTATAGAGTGACAATCCAGGTAGCCGTTCAGGGACTGGAAGTGTAAATTGTAAGTGTAATCTAGAGGGGGGTGAATAGATTATACCAATTTTTTAACTTCTTTTTGAAAATTAATTTGTGAAACAACAATTCAATCCTTAGTTTATGCAAGATATAATTACAACAACAATTATATACCAAATAAGATTAAAATGAAAAGCTAGAGTAAGAAAGATATCACCAAATCAAGAGACACCACGATATATAGTGGTTCGGGCGAATGTTAACGAATTCGCCGTAATCCACTCCCCGATTCACGAATCGAGAGTTTGTAGCACTAGTCTCTCCAAACCCGGTGGAGAATCCGAAATTACACGAAGTATTCTAACCACTAGAGTATTCTAACCACTAGAATACACCAAGTTCTTGACACTTCAAGAGAGGAACACACAATCTCTAACCACTAGAGATATCTATCAATTTGAAATCCTAACCACTAGAACTTCAATCCACAATCACACTCACTAGTATGATGGTAAATACAAGATGTAGGCTCACAAATATTATACAAATATTTTCCTCACTACAATCTTATCACTCTTGCCAAATTAATTAATGATATGAGATGAGAAATGTAAGTATGTATATTTCCAGGAGTTGTAGATGCAAGAGGTGCGGTGCAAATATGCTCAAGTCTTCAATTTATAGTCAAAAAGTGCTTTATGACCGTTTGACCCGGACGGCTCTTAACTGAGGCCGTCCTCCAGGGCACAAGAGCCGTGCCATAAACAAGAGCCGTCCTATATCTGGAACTTCACAAAAAGCCATGTATTCCTCCCATGTTGACTCCACTACAACCAAGTAATTTCCCTTTGCAAGTTTAACATAAAAGAGAATAGAAGAAAGAGAGGAAGATGCTTACCAAGATTGGATGTTTGGGGATTGAGAATGTCACAAGATGTGTTATGGAAAAGAGAACATAATCCACTCAAATTCAAATATATATCAGATTTATATTATCTCTTTGACCAATTTTGACCATTCAACCAATGTTGACTTTTCTTGACTTTCAATACTTAGAAAAAATTTGGCCTCCAATTTTGGTGAGAAAACAAAGTGTTTAGATTTGGAATTTTACACTTGCAAACATCTTAGAATGATAATATAAGACTTAGGAACAAGTTTCGGATCATGAACTTATGTAACGAGCGCTCGGTAAATCGCATTGATTTTGGACAGAGGAGGACGACCTTTAATCCAGAAAGAGCCGTCCTCTGGAGCCATGCTCTGAACAAGAGCCATGCTCCATGATACTTAGAAGAATTTTCGACCGCAAATTTGACGAAAAACGAAAGTTGTTATTTTTGAAATTTGTCAATTGTAAACATCTTAGAACATCAATATAAGGTTATGGAACAAGTTTGGAGTCACGGAAGTGTGTAACGAAGGCTCGGCGAAAAACAAGTGAAAGGGACAGAGGAGCACGGCCGTTACAGGGAGAAAGAGCCGTCCCTAACGGCCGTACTCCCAAAGAGAGGTCGTGCCTGGAGTTTACGACGAAGTGCTATACAAAACTTGACGTTTTCATTGTTTTAGGTTCGGAAATAGCGTATGTATGCCTAAATTAGCTTTTATATCATTTTACAAACGTTATATGTATTGTTACTCATTATCAAAACAACGGAGACGTTTATATTAACCGTAATGCCTAAAATGCACCAACAATCTCCCCCTTTTTGATAATGACAACAATACATCTAATAGGTATGAAAAATGCAATAAAAGCTAAAGTCGTTAACAACATAACATACCTATTTTTAGTGAAAAAATGAACAAATATACATACCTACTACTTTTCCCCCTTTGTCATATCAAAAAGAAGGTATGAGGTATTAGAGCCTAGGTTTCGATCCGTGTGACATGTGGGTAGACAACAAAAGCTCCCCCTTGATCTAAGCTCCCCCTTGAACATTGTTCCCATATTGTCCCTATAAGCTCAATGACAAAGACAAACCAACCAAAGCAAGCATACATACACATATATTGACATTAATATCCAAACCAAAACATTCATACATAACACATAAACACAAATTACTACCAAGTAACAAGTTTCCAAGCACCAAGTCAAATGGATAGTTCAACACACCAGCCAAATAAGGAGCCAAACAAATAATTCACACCTACAAGAACCAACGATCACCAAATCCATTTAAGGTCACATAAAGATCAATCACGAGTCTTTGGCCCTTTGCATTTGAGGAAGTCAACTAGATCTTTCATCGTCTTCTTGAGTCCTCGTAGTTCCTTTTTCGCTCCTCGGACCTCTCGATACACATACTTGAGTCTATCATCATGGCTCTTTTCGTCAAAAGCTTGGCTAGTTATACTTGTATCGGGTTCAACACTACTTTCACTTTCGCTTCCATCACTCTCAACCTCCTCAATATCATCATTTCCATCCTCCGGTTCATCATTTACCCCACTAGGTCCTTCATCTCTAGGCCTCTTAGTGCTAGGTTCGGGAATATCCTTCCCCATTCGAGTAAATGTTTCTCTCCCAATAGGTCTATGACCCTCAACCCGAACATTTCGTTGAGGAAGATCGAGATGAGCAAACACGCGGTTCAACAACATACCATATGGGAGAAACCGTTTCCCATTGGTTACAAGACCATTCATCCTTTGTGCCACAAGAGAGGTTATGTTGACTTGAATGCTTTTGTCAAGACAATACACAAGGGTAAAGATACTAGCGGGTACAATATTATGATTTCCTTTCTTACAAAAGATGTTCCAACCAAGAATTTTTGCCCTCATATCATGAGGATGCTTTAGGTTACTCACACGACATTGTTTTTGTGCAAGAGACACATCTTTGCATAGTCGTCTTTTGGCATCCCTAAGGTCTACATAACTGGGAACTTTATTAAGGTCGGAAGTTGACCCTTCAAGGTAGGCTTCCTCACCCATGTGAGGAATGCCTAAAACATTGCTGAATTGTTCTAGTGACCATTCAATGACCCTATTGTTTAACACAAACACAAGTCTTCCATTGCTTTCATTATAGGTAAACATGGAATAGAGTTCCCTTACTCGTTGTGAGCATACGGGACCTTCCAAAGTCAAAAGAGGTAACCAACCCATATTCCTAAAAGCGACAACAACATCTTCCCCAACGGAATCAATATCAACCCTACGACCATCACTAATTTGCCTCCTAGCCAACAAAGACTTATATTCTTTTTGAGTTTTCTTTTGGGCGGCGGATACTCTTGGATAATTATCAATTCTCGACATGACCTAAATAATTAATTGCACAATGGTTACAAATGTTTGGCACACCTAATTATTTCCACTTTTAAAAGAATGATATGCAATATGAATGAAGTTTAACAATTGTATGAAAAAAAATTAGTGCAATCCTAAGTGCAAGTGATGACACACTAATTATTTCCACTTTTAAAAGAATGATATGCAATATGAATGAAGTTTAACAATTGTATGAAAAAAAATTAGTGCAATCCTAAGTGCAAGTGATGACACACTAATTATTTCCACTTTTAAAAGAATGATATGCAATATGAATGAAGTTTAACAATTGTATGAAAAAAAATTAGTGCAATCCTAAGTGCAAGTGATGACACACTAATTATTACCACTTTTAAAAGAATGATATGCAATATGAATGAAGTTTAACAATTGTATGAAAAAAAATTAGTTCAATCCTAAGTGCAAGTGATGGCACACCTAATTATTACCACTTTTAAAAGAATGATATGCAATATGAATGAAGTTTAACAATTGTATGAAAAAAAATTAGTTCAATCCTAAGTGCAAGTGATGACACCTAATTATTTCCACTTTTAAAAGAATGATATGCAATATGAATGAAGTTTAACAATTGTATGAAAAAAAATTAGTGCAATCCTAAGTGCAAGTGATGACACACTAATTATTTCCACTTTTAAAAGAATGATATGCAATATGAATGAAGTTTAACAATTGTATGAAAAAAAATTAGTGCAATCCTAAGTGCAAGTGATGGCACACCTAATTATTTCCACTTTTAAAAGAATGATATGCAATATGAATGAAGTTTAACAATTGTATGAAAAAAAATTAGTGCAATCCTAAGTGCAAGTGATGACACACTAATTATTTCCACTTTTAAAAGAATGATATGCAATATGAATGAAGTTTAACAATTGTATGAAAAAAAATTAGTGCAATCCTAAGTGCAAGTGATGACACACTAATTATTTCCACTTTTAAAAGAATGATATGCAATATGAATGAAGTTTAACAATTGTATGAAAAAAAATTAGTGCAATCCTAAGTGCAAGTGATGACACACTAATTATTTCCACTTTTAAAAGAATGATATGCAATATGAATGAAGTTTAACAATTGTATGAAAAAAAATTAGTTCAATCCTAAGTGCAAGTGATGGCACACCTAATTATTTCCACTTTTAAAAGAATGATATGCAATATGAATGAAGTTTAACAATTGTATGAAAAAAAATTAGTGCAATCCTAAGTGCAAGTGATGACACACTAATTATTTCCACTTTTAAAAGAATGATATGCAATATGAATGAAGTTTAACAATTGTATGAAAAAAAATTAGTGCAATCCTAAGTGCAAGTGATGACACACTAATTATTTCCACTTTTAAAAGAATGATATGCAATATGAATGAAGTTTAACAATTGTATGAAAAAAAATTAGTTCAATCCTAAGTGCAAGTGATGGCACACCTAATTATTTCCACTTTTAAAAGAATGATATGCAATATGAATGAAGTTTAACAATTGTATGAAAAAAAATTAGTGCAATCCTAAGTGCAAGTGATGACACACTAATTATTTCCACTTTTAAAAGAATGATATGCAATATGAATGAAGTTTAACAATTGTATGAAAAAAAATTAGTGCAATCCTAAGTGCAAGTGATGACACACTAATTATTTCCACTTTTAAAAGAATGATATGCAATATGAATGAAGTTTAACAATTGTATGAAAAAAAATTAGTGCAATCCTAAGTGCAAGTGATGACACACTAATTATTTCCACTTTTAAAAGAATGATATGCAATATGAATGAAGTTTAACAATTGTATGAAAAAAAATTAGTTCAATCCTAAGTGCAAGTGATGGCACACCTAATTATTTCCACTTTTAAAAGAATGATATGCAATATGAATGAAGTTTAACAATTGTATGAAAAAAAATTAGTGCAATCCTAAGTGCAAGTGATGACACACTAATTATTTGGGAATATTTAAAAAAAAATGTTTAAATTTCGGATTTAAATAAACAAATTCCAATTCTTGAATGTTAATGACAATAATTTATAGTTAACTACAAATTTAGGTGTTCTAAATACTAACTATACAAGTGCAATCATCAATTTGTTTTTTTAAATAAAATTATCAAATTCGAATTTTTTTTTTATTTAAAAATTTCCAAATGAAACCCTAACTTATGACAAACAATATGATTAAATTAAAGTAAGGAATAGATGAATTACCTTGAGATTGAATGAAGAATGAATTGAGAGGAAGAATTAGGCAAGATAACTTGAAACCCTAGATATTTACTTTTGTGATTTTGGAGTACTTGTGTAGCATCGAACTGAGCGTGTCCAATGTTCTATCTCGCACACTAGTCACTCATTGTATATAGTATATACCTCTACGGGAGGATTAGTGATTAACTTAGGTGACTAAAATCAAGTGTTTACTCACGAAGAGAGAAGGGATATATTCTCATAGAACTTGATACTGGTACCACATTTATTTCCAATAGGTAGGTGTCGAGCAGTTATATGACAAGGTTACACGAATAGCCGTTTGACAACATTATGATCTTTAAGATATATATAATTCCTCACACGATCTCGGATCTCCAGAGTTTCCCATCGGAGGAGTAACGTGGAGCTTCCACAGTTATGAGTAACGCATGAACCGTCACTAAGTATATGTCTTCTTGAGTGAGGACGGTCGTAGACTAAGTATAAGGCAACAACTAAGTGTCCAAGGCATTCACCAAGAAATAACGTGGTGATATATTGGATTTACTATTCGCTCATTGGATATAGCAGCCGTGCTCTTCAGAAAAACAACTGACAGAGGGATTCAAAAATAAGATGAATCTTACTAATTCCTAATTATATAAGACCAACTCTTTCATACATGCACTATATTTTTATCACAGGTTTCACTCTATAGAGATATCTCCCAACCTATATGAGCTCCCACATATTTATATACTAAAAAGTGCTTTTGTGAAAAATAGAATTTTTGTTCTTCACAGAGCCACCCATGAGAAATTTTTCGGTTTCATGCCCAAACATCTAAGAGTATTAAAAGTATCCTTTTTCAGTGCTTTTGTGAAAATATCCGCCACATTTTCGGTTGTATCAACTTTCTCAATTATGATATTTCCTTTTTGCACATTATCTCTAAGAAAGTGATGTCTATATCTCAATATGTTTAGTTCTAGAATGTAAGACGGGATTTTTACTTAAGTCTATAGCACTTTTATTATCACACATAATGGGAATTTCGTTTTGGTGTTCATTATAATCTAAAAACATTTGTTTCATCCAAAGTGCTTGAGCACAAGCACGACCGGCGGCTACATATTCGGCTTCGGTGGTAGAAAGCGCAACGGAATTTTGTTTCTTAGAAAACCATGAGGTTAGACATAGACCCACAAAAGCACAAACACCACTAGTACTTTTTCTATCAACTAGTGAGCCACCTAAGTCGGAATCCGCATAACACATAATATCAACACCGGAAAATTTAGGATACCATAAACCTAGATTCATTGTACCTTTTATGTATCTAAATATTCGTTTAACCGCTTCATAATGTGATAGTTTAGGATTTTCTTGAAATCTAGCACATAAACACACACTATACATTATATCCGGTCTACTAGCGGTAAGATACAACAAACTACCAATCATGCCACGATATTTAGTACTATCCATGGGTTTACCTTCTTCATCAATACTAAGTCGAGTCGTAGTGGCCATAGGTGTATCTAATGGTTTAGATGATTCCATTTCAAATTTTTTAAGCATTTCTTTAATATATTTAGATTGATTAATAAATATGCCATCATCTAATTGTTTAATTTGCAAACCAAGAAAGAAATTTAGTTCACCCATCATACTCATCTCAAATTCATCATGCATAATATTTGAAAATTCATCACACAAAGATTGATCCATGGATCCAAATACAATATCATCTACATATATTTGCACAATTAACAAGTGATGTTCTTTCTTTTTAACAAATAATGTACTATCCACTTTACCCATCGTATAATCATGTTCAATCAAAAATGTCTTCAATCTATCATACCAAGCCCTAGGAGCTTGTTTTAATCCATACAAAGCCTTTTTTAATTTATAAACATGATTAGGTTTATCAAAGTTTTCAAATCCCGGTGGTTGAGACACATATACATCTTCTTTAATGTCACCATTCAAGAATGCACTTTTTACGTCCATTTGATATAATTTGAAATTACAAGCACATGCATATGCAAGCAAGATTCGGATGGATTCTAGTCTAGCTACCGGAGCAAACGTTTCATCATAGTCGATTCCATCTTGTTGGCAATATCCTAGAGCCACTAACCTAGCTTTGTTTCTAGTGACTTTCCCATCTTCATCTAGTTTATTTCGATAAATCCATTTTAACCCAAAAATTGTATATCCACTAGGCAAAGGGACTAATTCCCAAACATCATTTCTTTTAAATTGATTAAGTTCATCTTGCATGGCCATTACCCAACTTTCATCAATAATAGCTTCTTTTATATCTTTGGGTTCTACGGTGGACACAAAGGCATAGTGTGAGTTTACATACATAGCATGTGATCTAGTTACTCTTTGATTTAGGTCACCAATGACTTGATCTATGGGATGGTCTCTTACTTCTCTTATATTAACAATGGTTTGTACTTGAGGTGTTACATCTTCATTGGTTGTTTCTATTTGAGGTGGATTTGCTCTAACTTCTTCCTCAATTACATCATCATCTTTTAGAGGCAAGGTTTTTGGTTTAGGTTCCGATTCATCAAATGTGACATCTAGTGAATCTTCTACAATGTTAGTTTCTTTATTCAAGACCCTATATGCTTTAATAATGGGAGAGTAGCCTAGAAAGACACATTCATATGCTTTAGGATCAAATTTAGTTAAATGATCTTTCTTATTTAGGACAAAACATTTACACCCAAAAACTTTAACATGTTTCAAAGATGGTTTCTTTCCTTTTAATACTTCATAAGGTGTTTTATTCATTAATGGTCTAAAAAGCACTCTATTAAGTATATAACAAGCGGTGGCGACGGCATCACACCAAAACTTTTGAGGAATAGATTGTTCATTTAACATTGTTCTACTCATTTCTTGAAGTGTTCGATTTTTTCTCTCAACAACCCCATTAGATTGGAACGTGCGAGGAGCCGAAAAATTATGAGTTACACCATGTTTGTCACAAAATGCCCCAAATTGAGCTTCGTTATCAAATTCCCTACCATGGTCGGTTCTTATTGACACAATTGTACAACCTAGTTTATTTTGAATTTTTCTTCCAAATATTTTAAATTGTTCAAATGCTTCATTTTTATGTCTTAAAAAGAATGTCCAAGTAAATCTAGAATAGTCATCGACAATTACCAAAGTGTAAAAGTTTCCTCCATAACTTTGAATTGATGATGGACCAAACAAATCCATATGTAAAAGTTCTAAACATCTTTTAGTTGATATGATATTTTTAGGCTTGTGACTTGCCTTAACTTGTTTACCTACTTTACATGCATCACAAAAATGGCAATCAAATTTCAATTTAGGGAGATCCCTCACACAATCCATAGAAGACAATTTTTGAAGTTGACGCATGTTAGCATGTCCTAATCTCCTATGCCATAAAGTAGACATATCATGTATGGTAGCTAAACACAAATCGAGTTTCTTATAGTCATTTAGTTTGCATGTATATACACCTTGTTTACGTTCACATCTAATAATTACTTCACCATTTCTAATTATTTCCGCATGAGATTCATCAAATAGAACTTTTAGGCCTTTATCACATAATTTACCAACACTTAGCAAGTTAAATGCAAGATTTTTCACATGAGCAACTTTTTCAAACACAAATTTTTCGTGTGCGATGTTACCTTTACCAATGATTTTCCTTTGACATCACTTCCAAATACAACATCACCTCCATTGCATTTGGCATATGTAGTGAATACTTCCCGGTCACCGGTCATGTGTTTTGAGCATCCACTATCGGTGATCCAATCATCTTTTTCGATCACTCCTTTATTGCATTCCTACATATCATAATGACACTCAAACTCTTGGTACCCAATGTTTCATGGGTCCGGGATTGTTAGCATTAAACATACCTATCTTTACCCATTTCTTTACAACTTTCTTATGTGTTGAGTATCCATGATATGCTTGGTTATGTTGAAAATAGTTAACATTCTTTTGAAATTCTTTACCTCTTGTCATCATGTGATAACTCCTTCTAGAATATTCATTTATAAACTTGTTTCTTGGTTGATAAAACTTTCGAACTATATGGGATTTTTCAACCTTCAAAGGTGCTTTAGATGCTAGTTGATAATTATATGGAACTTGATAGTGATTGGTGGACTTTGTCAAGGTCTTTGTAATTGGTGGTCGTTGCACACGGATGTTGTCACAACAACCCTCAATTACATTTTTCTCTTTTGCTTTAACAAAGACGGTGGGTTTGATTTCACTAGTTGACCCAAAGCTATCATACCCGATTCCCGCCTTTTCCGGTCTCCCATGAATAGAATCAAGCATTTGATCAAGCATTTTAGTTCCTTTATCCAACACTTTAAAACACACTTCCATTTCTAATTCTTTTACTTTAGATTTCAAAAGGACACATTTATCACAACGACTTTCTTTAGTTCTAAATTCATTATTTTCTTGCATAACAAGGGCCACCAAATATTTTTGTTCTTCTAACTCTTTAAGCAAAGCTTCATTTTCCGATTTTAATATTTTGTTTTTCTTGCTAATTTTAGTACTTAAAATGGCAAGTTTTTCATAGTCATGTTCTAGATTTTCAATAGAGTAATCACTATCAGAATATACCTCATCTTCGTCTTGTCCAACGAAGCACATGGTGGAGTCTTCATCTTCACTATCAATCCATGCTCCATTGGTAGTTTCCGGGAGATCATCACCAAAGCTTTCCGAACTTCCAAGAGCCATTAGACACTTTTCTTGTGATTCTTCTTTTTCATCTCCTTCTTCATCTTCCCATGCACCACCCACATATGCCCTTTCATTTCTCCTTTTGGTGCACTCATTCACCAAGTGATTTGGGTCACCACAATTGAAACACTTTCTAGGATTTCTTTTCTTCAAGTCTTGTGGGGGTTTTCTTGAGTCATTTTGAGGTGGTTTTACAAACTTCCCATTTCTTCAAAAAATTCTTTTGAAGTTTCTCACCATACAAGCTAATTCTTCATCTTCATCCATTTCTTCGTCATCATTTCCATTATCACTTGATGAGTCAATATGTTTTGCTTTGAGAGCAATGGACTTGAACTTTTCTTTCTTCAATCTACTAATTTCTTCATCTTTTTCCAATATCATTTCATGAACCTTGAGATTTCCCACAAGTTCATCCAAGGTCAATTTTTCAAAATCTTTGGCTTCATCAATGGCGATCACCTTAGGTCTCCATTTGGCCGGTAGTGCTCTTAGGAATTTTCGGACATATTGTTTGCTTGTGTAAGATGTACCTAGAGCTTTCAAACTTGTGCAAATAGTATTAAATCTTGAATATCCTACATCTATTTTTTCATCCTCCCCAATAGTAAATTGTTCATATTGTGCAACAAGTAGTTCAATTTTGTTTTCAATGACTTGTGCATTTCCTTGATGGGTGACAACTAGGGTTTTCCAAGCTTCTTTAGCACTTTTGCACATAAAAACTCTTTCGTATTCTTTACGTGGCAAAGCATTGTATAACATCAATTTAGCCTCATAATTTTTAGCAATTCCCTTTTTATGTTCGGGTTTTCAATCTTTCTTTTCAACCTTAACCCAAACCTTATCGGTCATCGACCATTCCTTTGGTTCATAATCCCCGGAGACAATTATATCCCATAGATCAATATCTTTAGCACAAACATAGGTTTCAAATCTTTGTTTCCAATAACAAAAACCTTCCGCCTCTAGGAGTGGAGGTCTTTGCATTGAGCAACCCTCATTATAATTATCACTTTTATTGTCCATGGATTCAAACTCAAAATTTTTGAAAAATTACGATTTTTGCAAAAATTAGAGCAACGTGCTATGATACCAATTGTAAGTGTAATCTAGAGGGGGGTGAATAGATTATACCAATTTTTTAACTTCTTTTTGAAAATTAATTTGTGAAACAATAATTCAATCCTTAGTTTGTGCAAGATATAATTACAACAACAATTATACCAATTTTTTAACTTCTTTTTGAAAATTAATTTGTGAAACAATAATTCAATCCTTAGTTTGTGCAAGATATAATTACAACAACAATTATATACCAAATAAGATTAAAATGAAAAGCTAGCTAGAGTAAGAAAGATATCACCAAATCAAGAGACACCACGATATATAGTGGTTCGGGCGAATGTTAACGAATTCGCCGTAATCCACTCCCCGATTCACGAATCGAGAGTTTGTAGCACTAGTCTCTCCAAACCCGGTGGAGAATCCGAAATTACACAAAGTATTCTAACCACTAGAATATACCAAGTTCTTGACACTTCAAGAGAGGAACACACAATCTCTAACCACTAGAGATATCTATCAATTTGAAATCCTAACCACTAGAACTTCAATCCACAATCACACTCACTAGTATGATGGTAAATACAAGATGTAGGCTCACAAATATTATACAAATATTTTCCTCACTACAATCTTATCACTCTTGCCAAATTAATTAATGATATGAGATGAGAAATGTAAGTATGTATATTTCCAGGAGTTGTAGATGCAAGAGGTGCGGTGCAAATATGCTCAAGTCTTCAATTTATAGTCAAAAAGTGCTTTATGACCGTTTGACCCGGACGGCTCTTAACTGAGGCCGTCCTCCAGGGCACAAGAGCCGTGCCATAAACAAGAGCCGTCCTATATCTGGAACTTCACAAAAAGCCATGTATTCCTCCCATGTTGACTCCACTACAACCAAGTAATTTCCCTTTGCAAGTTTAACATAAAAGAGAATAGAAGAAAGAGAGGAAGATGCTTACCAAGATTGGATGTTTGGGGATTGAGAATGTCACAAGATGTGTTATGGAAAAGAGAACATAATCCACTCAAATTCAAATATATATCAGATTTATATTATCTCTTTGACCAATTTTGACCATTCAACCAATGTTGACTTTTCTTGACTTTCATTACTTAGAAAAAATTTGGCATCCAATTTTGGTGAGAAAACAAAGTGTTTAGATTTGGAATTTTACACTTGCAAACATCTTAGAATGATAATATAAGACTTAGGAACAAGTTTCGGATCATGAACTTATGTAACGAGCGCTCGGTAAATCGCATTGATTTTGGACAGAGGAGGACGACCTTTAATCCAGAAAGAGCCGTCCTCTGGAGCCATGCTCTGAACAAGAGCCATGCTCCATGATACTTAGAAGAATTTTCGACCGCAAATTTGACGAAAAACGAAAGTTGTTATTTTTGAAATTTGTCAATTGTAAACATCTTAGAACATCAATATAAGGTTATGGAACAAGTTTGGAGTCACGGAAGTGTGTAACGAAGGCTCGGCGAAAAACAAGTGAAAGGGACAGAGGAGCACGGCCGTTACAGGGAGAAAGAGCCGTCCCTAACGGCCGTACTCCCAAAGAGAGGCCGTGCCTGGAGTTTACGACGAAGTGCTATACAAAACTTGACGTTTTCATTGTTTTAGGTTCGGAAATAGTGTATGTATGCCTAAATTAGCTTTTATATCATTTTACAAACGTTATATGTATTGTTACTCATTATCAAAACAACGGAGACGTTTATATTAACCGTAATGCCTAAAATGCACCAACATAAATGTTTTTGAATTTTTTGCCGTTTGAGGGACTAAAATTGTAAATATTTTGAATTCGAACGTTGAAGGACTAAAAGTGTAAATATGTTGAATTTTGAACGTTGGGGGAGCGTCTTTTAGTTCCTATAAATACTCGCATGTTATCAAACATTTATGATCAAATCACAAACTTTTATACATCTTAAAATGGCTTCTTCATCAAATGCCCCTAACCGAAAACCACCAATGACTGTCGATCAAGTGCATGAGAGTATCATGGCTGATATCCTCGACCACCAAAGGTTGAAAGAGGATCTGGTTGCAGTTGGTCTAAAACTAAGAGCGAAGAAGCAATGGTGTCAACAGCAAATCGATTATATGCAAACCGAGTATTGTACTGAACTTGAGTGTCCGTACTTTACTTATTTGCAGGGGAAGATCGATAAGATTCAAATTGCTATGGAACAACTTGCTTGTGCGATTACCACCTTGAACCATCTGATCATATGGGCAAAATCAATGAATAATTTATGTTGTTAAATTGCTCTAATGTTGTATGTTTCTCTTTAAGTTTGTAATGTTTTTTATTTTAATGTTTTTTGTTTTTTTTTATGTATGGTACTCGTTTTTATTAATAAAATGGTATTTTAGAATTTTATATAATATTTATGTTTATTTTATGAACTATATTTGTGGTTTTATTTATTAAAAGTTTGAAAATAAATATGTTGGAGTGTATTGAAATGTATTGGATGTATTGGGTATTGGGTGTGAATTGAGGAAAATGTATTGGAAAGAGGTTTTGCTGATGTGGCGCTGATGTGGCACTGTATTGGTTAGTATTGGACTAACCCATTGGGGGTGCTCTAATGTGCCTTCTTGGAAAAAAACTAGCCAAAGTACAATGATTATATTTACATTTTCGCTTTGGCAATTTGTGTGGAAATGACCCGATCGCAAATTCACTACAAACAATGTTACATTTGTTCACACTTTTAGTTAGCGTGAACAAATTAAAAATTTTGTCACGCTTTTATGTGTGTAAAAATATGTAGAAATAAAAGTGTGTAGAAATTTCTCCACACTAAAAAATGTGTAGAACTAAAAGTTCACACTTTTTAGTGTGGACTTTCATAATTATTTTGTAACACCTCATTTCTCCACGGTAACTAAAAAGTTAGCGTGGACAAATGAGGTGTTACAAAATAATTATGAAAGTCCACACTAAAAAGTGTGAACTTTTAGTTCTACACACTTTTTAGTGTGGAGAAATTTCTACACACTTTTATTTCTACATATTTTTACACACATAAAAGCGTGACAAAATTTTTAATTTGTTCACACTAACTAAAAGTGTAAACAAATGCAACATGATTTGTAGTGATTGTTGGGTGCTTTGCTTCAAGAATGATCATTTATAAAACCAAGTGGCTTTGTTAGAAAGGTTAATAATTTCTTTCGCTATGTAAAATGTTTAATTGGCAAACAACAGTTTTTCGGCATGCAAACTAGGGATAGTTTTCGATATCATACAATACCGAATTGGTTGGTATTGAAACATTTGGGTAAATAGCGACTTTCTAGTTATTTAGGCCCTATATCCGTTGAACTAATATCTTTCTTTCTTTTTAAAGAACTAGATTATACTACTATAGAATTATTGTTGCTGCACTCTTGCTATATATTAGGAGAAACTTCCACTTGGTTCTTTGTGTTGGTGATTAACTTGTCTTTAAAATGGTACCCGTCACCCATAATGCTTAGGGCCCACAGGGAAAGTCTTAAATGACGAGGATTCGATCCTTAGGAATGTCCATATCCTGTGGGAATTAAGTGAAGGTGTTTTACCGCCACCCAAAGCCTTACGGGGTGGTATAGGTGGATATCCAAGCTAAGGGATACCGGGGGCGGAGTCCCTTCCTTCAACCTTTTTTTTTACATAACAAAACGAACTGGACTTGGTTGTTAGGAAATAGAGAATTTTTTGATGTAAATTTAGTTTTACATCATTTTATAATAAAATGGATAGATATGATAGAATTTTATTTAAAGTTGGATAAAATATGAAATTAATAATTTTAATTGGGTAAATATGTAATTAAGGTGTTAATATATCATTTTATAATAAAATGTATGATAGAATTTTATTTAAAGTTGGATAAATATGAAATTAATGATTTTAATTGGGTAAATATATAATTAAGATGTTAATATTGGGTATATATGAAATTCTCCCTATTAAAATTAACTGCTTTTGTAATATATCAATAAATTTACATAGTCATAATTATCTCTCCCTAATATCACACATCCATACAATGTTTTTATGCGTGATTTGGTGTGTTTAGCTTATTTTCATTGACCATTACAAGCACGGTACCCGCGCAATGCGGTGGTATTCGTGGTTGCGACGGTGTGGTGTAGCTTATTTTCGTTGACCATTACAAGCACGGTACCAGCGCAATGCGGCGGTATTCGTGGCTGCGACGGTGTGGTGGTGGGGGACGACTGTTGGTGGTAGAGACTGCGTCGAGTGATGTAGATAATTGATGTATATGGAATTAATGTAAAGGGTTAATGGAGATATTTTAAAAGATAAATGATTGATGATGTAATTTAATCATTAAGGGTATTTTAGACATTCCCCCTATGTAACTTTCAACAGGGAGCTCAGATAGTATAGATAATTCTTCTCGGAGTCTCGGTCATTCATCTCCCTTTAAACTTTTAAATCCCAACAATCTATACTATCTAATAAAAAAACAACTTTTTTTTTTCTCCTTAAACTTTCTGTTTTTGAAAAACCAAAAATACTCTTCTTCTTTATTCACTAATTTAAACATCTCCATCTAATATACCTATAATACCCTTAATGAAATAATTTACAGTATAGATCCCCCAACACTTAAAATAACTACAATATCACCTTTAACATCAATTACTTTTACATTCACCACCATCGTCGCCCCCATCACCGTCCCCACTGCCGCCCCCACCACCGTCACCACCACCACCTTCGCCATTACTACCCTCACCGCCGCTGCATTGCGCGGACATAAGTCTAGTTAGGTTAAAATAAAATATTTCCCAAATAGCATCTTGTTTCCATTTAGATTGCGTAAGTATTTCTTCAATTCCTATCATTATTTGTTAAATTAAATTCTTTATTGTTTTATAATTGATCGAAATTTTTTTTTTGTAGGATGATGGTGATGGGATCATTAATTCAATTCATGTGGTGGAATAAATTAAATTCATGATAAAAAGATTATTTATCAACACTGTCATTTCGATTAGATCGACAAGATGAAATTGACGAGGAGTAACATGTGGTTGTTGGCTTTGCTTGCTCAACATAGGTAAATGTTATAGTATAGTTGTTGATTAGGTTAAAGTGTTTTCTCTTCTAATATTGATTATCAGATGTGAAATTTTTTTTATTGTGTGATTGTGTAGTTTTTGCATGAAGAATCAGAAGTAATTGGACTAGGTATTTGTCATCAACCACCAAGTTTACATATGATGAATGAAGTAACCGGATTGAGGATACGCGCATATGTGCACGAACAAGCATATGAGCATGTGTATCTCCTCGTCACATGTATGCAAGTATGAGCATATGTGTATGACGCACATGTATGCTAGCATTTTTGAGAAAAAATGTTTCGTAAAATTAGTTGGTGATCACATGTGTATGAACAATCATAATGGTGATCACATGTGCAATTTTGATCATATGCGAATGTAAATAAACTGTTGAACTATTTATACATGTGTTTGTATGTGTTATATAACATTTATCGAATGTAATAAACTATTGAGCATATTTATGCAATATGTGGATAAAACTAGTGGTAAACTTTATCGAATTTCCTTAGTAATAAACTTAAACTTGATTCAATATTAGTTGAACGATTTATTTAATAGCCTCTAATACCAGAAGTTATGACTTGTCGTATATATACGTATATAATATTGTTTAAGCCAAATAACGCACACTCAATAAAAAGGTTAGGCCCAATTAAAATCCTATATTTGTTATTTTAGGTTACACCCAATTAAAATCCTATATTTGTTATTTTAGGTTACACCATAGTCTTATCTGTTGTCGGCATGAGTGAGTTGACCGATGATGTTTTGGGAAAGAGGAGCACAAAGATACAACAAGGAAGTGAAGGTAGCTGTCTAGCTAGCTTTCAAGGCAAAGGCTCCACCTCTGCTTCTTCCTGTTCCTGATTAGGGGATGCCTTGGCCAGAGATGGGGATGTAATTTATATTAACTGACACACATGTCACAGGCTTCATTAGGCTCAAATCAGGTTTGCAACTTGCTGACGTGTTCATGCTCGTGGAGAAGAAAAATTTGATACTAGTTCCAAAGTCTCAAAAGAAGATGATAACTAACATGATCGGAGAAGTATATTTGAGACAATTTTATCTCAAGGCAGGGCTGGAAAAGAATGGGATTTTGAGATTTCCTTCGATAGGATACTTAGGAGTAAGATGGTGACTAATCAAACTCTTATATCTAGATATTGAAGTACGTCGGAAGGTCGTGCAGTTTAGTCTCTTATAGGATGGTCTGACTTCATTTATAAGAGACCAAGTTGCACTACCTTACGACGTACTTCTATAATAGTTTGATTAGTCATCTTCCTACCCCTAGGTATCCTAGTGAAGGAGATCTACAACATCCCATTCTTTTTCAGCCTCGCCTTGACATAACTCTCTCAGATATATATTCCTCTGGGAATGTTATTTGTCATCTTCTTTTGAGTTGGTATCAAAGTTTTCTTCTCCACGAGCATGAAGAAGTCCATCAGGCTGCATACCGGTCTTGAGCCTTATGAAGTCCATGACGTGTGTGTCACTCACCATAAATTCCATCCCCACCTAAGACATAAGCATTCCCTAATCAGGTAGAGGCAAAGCAGAGGCGGAAGCCTTTGCCTCGAAAGCTCGCTGAACATACCTTCACTTCCTTGTTATATCCTTGCGCCCCTTTTCCTAACACATCATCGGTCATTTCGCTCATGCGGCCAACAGAGAAGACTACCATATAACCTATAAAAAAACAAATATAGGTTTTTAATTGGGGCTTTTTAATGGGTGGACCTTATTTGGACTTAAACAAAATAACAAAATAATATTATATACCTCTACCTGTGGTTTGTTTATGTGAAACCTTAATTTTCTTTAAGATTCAAGGTCCAAATCCTAACCATTGATTTTATCTCATCCAATGGATGAGATTATTCCTCATTCAATTAAAAAACCCTCCCATATAATATATATCCCACCCCCGATCTATACACAATTCACACACAACACTCACTCTCTTCTCCGGCGAGAGACAACCACCGCCACCACTTCTTCCTCCTTCTTTTCCGGCGACACAACCACCGCCACCACCACCACCATCATCTCTGACCAGAACCCCATCATCTCCGACCACCATCAACAACACACAAATCGCTTGATCTATATCTCTCTCTCTATCTCTCTCTCTCTCCCAGCCACAGCGCCGACGCCGGCAACGGCAAGGGCGGAGCCCGTACTGTATCCAACCATTATCATCTCTTGGATCGCCGCCCATCAAATCCATACCATTCTCATATGCGTCCAGTGACAACCCCTTTAGATCAGATAAGGGCAACGCCCGTACCGTATCCACCAGAAAACGGAACTGATTATCGCCGAAGATGTCGCCGCCGCCGCCGGAGATGAAGATGGCCGCCGGAGATGTCGCCGGGGATGATCGGTGATATCGCTGGAGATGACCGCCGGAGATGAAGCTTTCATGTGTAAGTTTACTTTTAATCCCAACCATAAGTTTATTACTAAAGGAAATTCTTCTACCCCCATGACCTTAATCTGGAAGAACGTGTACCACTCTGGTAGGAGATTTATCTCAAACATCCCGTTCCACTCGTACTCACCATGAAGCCGAACTTTATGTACAAATTAGGCTACGGTAACTATAAAAAAAATTGAAATACTTAACACCATATTTAATAAACTTTAAAGAATTTAAGAATCTTACTCTTGCACTACTAGAAAAAACACCTTTAATGACACCGAATGCGTGTCATAAAAGGGGTCAGATGACACGCTTTTTGGTGTCATAAATCGACCCGTCATAAAGCTTTATGACACACATTTTCAGCGTCATAAATTTATGACACGCTTTTATGACACGCTTTTAAGACACGCTTTTATGACACTATTTTATGACTCCGTTTTTGCGTGTCATGGTTCAAATTTTTTAAAAAAAAAAAATTTTTTATAAAATTATTAATATCCACACATTAAATAACAGTTAATCTCATAATACAAATAAATACACATATAGCAAAAGAGCGCATTTCATATATATCAAAACAATGCGTTTCATACAACTACAAGTTATTTTAAATTCTAATATTAACCATAAAAGTTAATCACATTCATACAACCGCTTAAATATTAAATTCAAGTCCAGAAAATGAAGTTTGCCACATAGTTTGCCCATTCTTCACGAACCAGCGCAATTGTTGATACATCAGCCCTCACTAGCTTCAAGACATCATAAATAGCCATGGAAGAGCTGTTTCATACAGAAAATAAGAGCTCAAATCAGAAGAGGCATGTTGACTATACACAGTTCAAGAATACATTTGGTTAACTAAGAAAAGTTAGCAAGAAAAATATAGATCCGATGCTTGTCCATTGCTGCTAATCAAAATGATCATGCAAATGTATTACCAAACTGGTTGAACACTCTTACTATTAATTACCAATTCCTTCCACAGGCGTCAAGTGTCTGATTGAAATAACAATTGATATGTATCACTTCAATGGTATGCAACTCTTAATTTAGAGAACGCCTACTGATAAATGGCTCAACAAAATTTACTAAGCTTCATTTGTTCTTGTCTTAAATAAAAATGGCCAACTAGAAGCCAGGCAGCAGCCATGGAATACAAGAATTAGAAACAAGCTAGCATAGGTTCACACTTCTCAAACTAACAAGACTTATTACTATAGTTTTATACAAGAAGAATATATCAGCTTTAACAGAATTAGTACAAGTCCCCCTCTATTCCATAGTTCTGCACGTTTTTTGGTCATTATTATCACTCCCAACAACCACAAAGTCTTTAGCATCTACATGTTAACATGTACCTTAATGAGGTCTGTCTACAAACCTAGTCACAGGAATACCAGATAATTAAGGACATGATGATACTGCAGCTTCTTATCGGCCTTTGACAGTTTAACTCTTAACACATATGCACAAAATACTGTCCCTTACTCCCTTTTCCCTTGCATAGTTGGCCACTAAACTAATATTTTGTAGTTAAATAGGTCACTAAACTTACAATCGTTATTATCATAGAGTATTACCAGTTGCCAGTTCACAAATCACAATGAAGTGAAAAAAATATACCTTACAAAGTCTGACTTGATTGGCAAAAAAATACTCGTAAAGTTTAGTGACCTCATTCACAAATCACAATGAAGTGAAAGTTTATTGTTTTACCAAATCACTAAGATTAGTGACCCTAATGACAAAATAAAGTAGTTGCTCCTCCGAGCAATTTTCATTATTTTAATTATCACAAAATACGTTTGAAGACCCAACTGACAAAAATTGCTTATTGATCAACATTGTGTCGCACCAACCTAATCTATTTTTGACTAGTTGCCCAACATACCTATTTTCACCTCTCAACAAAGTCAATAACGCATTCACTTTTTCTGCACTTGAGAGAGGACCAATCTGGAAATATATTTAATGATTAAATCAATGCTATATGAAGCTGAGATATACAAATGAATTTTCGGAACAAAAAAACTATAGTAGAAGTGGCAAAATTGGTAGGGTACTGCTCAAAACAGCTCCATTAAGTTTACCTGAAACACCATTGCGAGAAGTGAAATTCGTTTCACCACCAACCGAATCATTCGAGTGTGGACAGGGTTGCTGCTGCTGCTGCTGAAGTTCCAACCATCAAATTCGTAGATCCAGATCTAAAAATTAGTAGATCCAGATCTAAAAATTAAAACAAAATATCATATATCTTCACTCCAGATCTGAAAATTAAAACAAAATATCAAAAACAACAAACTTGAAAAATATTGATGCAACCCCCAAATCTTAAAAAGAAAATTTGAAAGATTTATGATCCGAATCAAAACAGATTTATTACCCGATTCACGGTGGCGGCCATTACCCAATTTACACATCTGAATCCATGATGGCGACCTTGGTGATGGTGAAACGAATGTTGGCTGCAAATGAAAGGGAAGAGATTGAGAGAGGAAACGATTGGTGATGGTGAAACGAATGTTGGCTGCAAATGAAAGGGTTTTTTTTGGTTTAGTGGGAATATAAGCTTTTGTCAGGAGGAGGAAACCAAATTATAAGATGACACTTTAGTATGACACGCAAAGAAAGTGTATCCCGTGTTACATTACATTTTTTTATGACACTAAAAATTGCGCGTCATAAACCCTTCAGATTTTACAAATTATGACAGTATTTTTATGACACACGTTTTTGCTTGTCATTAAAATGCATGTGTCATAATTTAGGTGTCATTAAAGGCTATTTTTCTAGTAGTGTTGGTACCTTGGGAGCAAGCATATAGTGAATCTTTTCCCTTTTTAATAGTCAAATGCATTTCCCTTCACTTCCATGATTTTAGGTTCTTAATCAACCGGATTGCCATCCATTTGCATTCACAACCATAATATTATACAAAGGAAATCAGATTCTCTCAATTGTAAACCAGAAATCAATAATATATTGTACAAGGGTTATAATTTACTGATAAAATTCATGGTAGTCCACATAATATAAAACACAATTTAACAGTCTTACGCTCAGGGCAACTTAAGCCGCCTATTCTAGTCCTTTTCCCTTCTCGAAGCCCGATGCTACTTCTGTTGTTTTGCGTTTTTTCTCGGGTACAGAAACTCTGTTCTTTGATTTAAGAGCTACAACCAAATCAAAAAAGAAATTCACTAATTAACTAACGCCACGCGTACCCCGACCATGGAATAAAGGGTAACCGGACCAGAAACTTTCCGCGGCGATGTCGCCGCGGAAAGTCGGAAAAGACAAAACTGCTACCAACTACCAGCATTAATTGCAGGCTGACTTTGACCACACTTTCCGCGGCGACATCGCCGCGGAAAGTGGCCTCGATTTTCGTGATTTAAAACCAACCATCCGTTTCAATATATATCCAGCCCATCCCTTTCAATATACATCTATCCCTCGAATTTTTCCTTCTTTTCTTTCTGCCGAACATACCAAAAATTATTCCGGCAACCTTTCCGGCCAAAATCAAGAATACACCTCTTTTCTCCAATAATTCCGGCCAACTTTCCGGCCAACTTTCCGCGGCGACTTTGCTTACCACCATCCCCATCTCTCTTTTAAAATACCAAACAAATCTCAACCAAAACCCTATTTTTTAAATCCGGCCATCACTTTTTCCGGCGAGTTTTTCGGCCATTTTTCCCGACAAGGTATGTATTTTCCGGCCATCACCCTTTCTTTTTGCTTTTATTTCTGCCCATTACCCTTTTTTGTTTGCTTTTATTTGTTTTTTGATAGTTTTGGTATATGTTTGTATTTTATTTTCTATAGATTTGTTAGGTTTATTAGTATTGTAAATTGATGTGTTAGGATTATTAGTTAGTATTGTGATTGTTATAAGTGATAAATTAGTGGTTTGTAATTGTTGTTATTCTTGTGTTATTGGTAAGCAAATTGTTAGTGTTAATATGTTAGTGTTGTCAAAAATCCCCAATAGTTTAAGAAAAAATGAAGTAGAAAAAAATCATAAAAGATAGGTAGAAAAGATTATATAGAAAGGGTGTGTGGTGAGGTGCGAAGTAGGGGGAGATAAGACGGTAGGAAGAGGTAGTGGAGTGTGAGAGGACAAGGGGGATGTTAGGAGAAACGGGGGGAGTTGGAGAAAGGAGGTGGTAGGTAATTGAAGTGAGGAGAGAAGCGGAAGAAGAGCTTAGTCCATAGTCGAGGGGAAGAGGGGGGTAGTAGTGAGAGGTCAGAAAGGGTAAAGGGGAGGGGGAGAGGGTGAAGTGTGGGAGACAGAGGTTGGCAGGCGAAGCAGGGTAAGAGTTGGGCAGGAAGAGTAAGTGGAGTGAAGGTTGCAAAGGGTGAGGGCCCTCCTGAGAGGTTTTGGTAGGGCCTGCTTTTCACTCCCCCTTATTCTCCCCCGCCTCCTCCCCTCTCTTTATCCCCTCTTCTCTCTCCCCCCCTCCTTTTTCGTCCCCTTTCTCTTTCTCTCTTCGTCTCCCCTAGTTTAACAAAACTTTAAAAAAAAAATTATAAAAAAACAAGGTATAAAAAAAGAAACATAAATAAATAAATATAAAAAAATATATATAACTAGAGTATATAAGTATGAAAAACAAGTTTTAAAAAAATACTATCAAAATAAGTGAAAAAGAAATATAAAACAAATTTAAATAAGTATATAAAATTATAACTTTAAAAATATAACAAAATATAAGTACGAAAAAAAGAAATATAAAAATTTTAAATAGTATAAAAGAAATATATAAAATTATAACTTTAAAAATATACGTATAAAAGTAATAAAAACATAAGTTGTAAATAGTATAAAAGTAAATGTGACAATTTGTATAAAATGTATATTAAAAATGAAGTATAAAAAGTATATACAAAAATAACTATAAAAAGATATATATATAAGTAACTATAAAAAACTTTTAAAAAATTAATATAAAATAATATATATATATATATATATAAGTAACTATAAAAAACTTTTAAAAAATTAATATAAAATACTTGTAGAAAATATAACAAAAATTAAGTACAAAAATAAAAATATAAAACAAGTTTAAATAGTATAAAAGAAATATATAAAATTATAACTTTAAAAATATACGTATAAAAGTAATAAAAACATAAGTTGTAAATAGTATAAAAGTAAATGTGACAATTTGTATAAAATGTATATTAAAAATGAAGTATAAAAAGTATATACAAAAATAACTATAAAAAGATATATATATAATGTAACTATAAAAAACTTTTAAAAAATTAATATAAAATACTTGTAGAAAATATAACAAAAATTAAGTACAAAAATAAAAATATAAAACAAGTTTAAATAAGTATATAAAATTTTAACCTTTTAAAAATAACTATAAAAGTAATAAAAAGATAAGTTATAAATAGTATAAAAGTAAATGTGACAATTTTACCTTTATCGTATTGTTGTATGTATTATTAATATGGGTATAATTTGATTTGTAATTTGCAGTATAAATGGCTACAGTTCATGGTGGGGATGGTGGTAATGACCCACCACGTAAATCGTGGGTGCGGAAAATTTGGGGCTGCGCCGGGAGCGGTGGTAAGAAATTTTGTGTTTCTATATATTATTTTTTATTTATGGACTTCATGTGAAATTAATAATTCTTTTGTTTTGTAGCACCTAAAAAAGGTCGGGGGAAGAACCAGGCACTAAACCTGGAGAAAAAGTTTCAAGAACAAGGTCAGCTTGAAGTTGATTTTGACACGAAAAGGTTTAAGACGTGGCACGCGGTGGGGGAATCGGGGTCTATGTTTAAGAGCTATATAGGGACATTGGTTCGTGGTAGTGGGGTCCCTATGACTTATGACTCATGGGCGGATGTGCCCCCGCAAGATAAGGCGTTCCTAATTCCAGCCTTAAACGTACAATCTCTATAATATTATATTCCTAAATTGATATTTTGTGAAAATTTGATATATTGCTAACTATTACTTAAAAATTGCAGCAACGGTTCAGATTGGATCACTTCATCAATTTGGACCCCAATGATGCCATCCGGAAAGCATTTGAGCGCATGATCACCGCTGATGCGCAACATATGTATCGGAACTGGAAAAGCGGATTCAAGAAAACCCACTTCGATGATAAGGGGGGTTTAGAGAAGATTGCTGAGTTGGAGGGAGCTGTTCCCGAGGGTATGGAGCCGGAGGACTGGTCGGATTTGTTGCGCTTCTACCAGAGGGAGGACCGTGTGAAAAGGGCCAAGACCAACAAGGATAACCGGGCCCTCCAAATCCTCGCAGGGACCCACGGTCGGCAGTCGGCATCTCAGTATGTCGACCAATATGCGGTAACAAAGAATGAAATATTCACTTGTGTTTAAAAATATTTATTTCCTAAATAAATGCTATTCTTATGACAATTTGATGTGCTTACAGCGAACTCATGACGGAGAAGACCCTGATCTGGTCGAAATGTATGCGGCCAGACACAAGCATGCGGATGGGTCATGGGAACACCCGACAGCTCAAGCTAATTATGTAAATGTCTCTTTTTAAGTTATATTTTAAGTATTACTTACTCATTTTATTAACCTTATATATATATATATATATACACTTTAACGTGATTCAGGACAAGCTCAAGGAGAAGAAGGAGGAGCGTGAACGGGACCCCGTCCCAACACCCCAGCCAGAACTTTTTCCGGCTACATTTGGAAACCGGCCGGGCCACCGCCGTGGCCTAGGGAGGATCGTTCGGGGTGTGGGAGACACAGAGTATGACTACACTCATTTGACGCAGCCACAGGTACCCCGATCCATCATGGTCAGGGTAGCCAGGGTGGACCATCTCATGCTCAGGGTAGCCAGGCTGGATCATGTCAGACCCCTTTCGATCTCAACTTTGCTCCTCCGCAGGTGGCTTGGTTTGATCCTGATGCTGTATTTAATTGGTCCGCTGCTGCACATGCTCATGGCTCGCAAAGTGATCCCTCCTCTACCACGTATGGCTCGCAATTTGCTCCCACCTCTCCGTTCTCTTTAGGATCTATAAATTTGGGTAATGATGATATCTATTTGGGTAATGATGATGATGAGGACAATGATAATTATTAGTATTTGGTTGTTATAAACAATATATTTTTAAACATGGGTGTTAATTGTGTTTGTGGTTTAGTTATAAATTTATATTTTGTTGTGTTGGTTATGATATTCATGTTTAACAATATAGTCACTAGTATACGTATATGTAAAAAGTGAAAAAAATATATGTAAAAAGGGAAAAAAATTAAACATCAAATATATGCATAATAACAAATATAAGTAAAAAAAATACAAACAAACTATATTATAACCAATCATAATAACAAATATAGATAAAGAACACGTAAACTATTATTTTAAAATAATAGTATTTTAAAATAATAATAACAACTATTAATTTAAGTTTAAAATACATCAATTTACACAAAAACGGAAAACCTTACAAACCAAGTATTATACAATATAAGTCAACTAATCAATCTGCTGAAATCGCGGAGGTGCCTTAGTAGCTTGAATGTGTCTGTCGTAATCAGCCAAACGGTCTTTGTACTTCGCATTAACTGCCCAGGCCCGCGATGCAGGTTTATCAAATCCCCAAGCTGAGGGGTAAGGCAATGGGCAGTCCTTGTCTAAATAAACCGTAACAAAATGTGAATTTCCCGATACCAGGCCAATGCATATCGGCTCGTCACGGTATAGCTGGCCTGGCCCCTTCCAAAAAGGGAAACATGTGATGTTTTCTTTGACACTTAAACAGATAATTATAAGACCCAAAACATTGGACAGAAGCATAGCGCAATATGGAATCATCATCCAGTGTTCATATGGGCGACCATGGGGATAAGAGATTTGAAGCAAAGTATGTATGCGTGTTGCTTCACCACCGAATGCAACCTCATAGTATCCGAGTTTGGACTCATACTCCTCTAGCATTAGTTTGCGAATCCACTCGAACTTTTCCTCAGATTCACCCAAAGCAACAGCCAGTGCCCGAAATCCACAGTTACCATCAGATGAAACATTTTTGATATCCACAACGTAACGTTGAAAGTAAAAAGGGAGTTGATGAAGGTATGTTCTCATGTCAGTCCATGTTGACTCCGTCTCGAAGAAGTTGTGTGTAACCGGTTCAGAGAAGTTCTGTGTATGTGGTCTCCCAAAGAGTTGATCAACAAAGCTGGACGTTTCTCCTTGCGTTTGGTTATTCGGGTCTGCGAAAAAACTTTGTGTGTCTGGGAAATGTGATTCGCTCTGTCTGCCACTTTGAGCCCACTGTGGTTGGTTATAAGGTTCGTCGAAGAAATTTGTAGTGTCCGCGAACCGTGATTCGGTGCCCATATATTCACTCTCTCTCCCACTTTGAGGCCATTGTGGTTGTCTTTCATGTTCGTCGAAGAAACATGATTGTGTGCTCACGTATTCACTGTTTCTCCCATACTGGCCCTCTGCAAAGAATGACGACTGCGAAAAACGATCGGAAACCCCCCCATGGACTGGGTATCCTGAAAAGTCGGTCGGGAAAATTGAACCGACTTGGATTTTTGAAGACCGAAAGGTGCTGTATTTGCCGTTGGTATGTTAATGTCGGGCACCTGCAACAAATAATAGATCAATTAATTAGACTTCGAATTATAGGTTAAAACAGGATGCACTTACATATAATAAATCAATTAACTATACATCAATTATGATTGGACGTACTTGAGGTATTTTTTTCTTTGCTCCGATTGGTCTTCCACGTTTATTTTTAATAACGGAAGGGTCTTTAATTTTGGTTCTCCCCGGATAGACGATGTCTTTTATTTTTGATATCCAGTTTTTCCTCTAGGCCTTCGGTTGCTGCTTTATCTTTACCTTAACATCCTCTACTAAATCATTGATACATTCGTCATCATCTGAGTCTTTTCGATAATCATTGTCCGGCAGGCACGTCGACGGTGTTAAGTCTAGCTTTCTCCAAAAGCAATCTATGTTCTCCACCTCAACACGTTTGCCTACATTATTTAAAAGCAAATATAATTTTTTTGCTTTTTAAAAAAAAACATCAAATATGGACTAATTAAATATACTTACTGTGATGCATGTATGAAGCTATTTGGCAAGCACATGGCAGCCCACAACTAGCCCGAACCTTACACCCACACTTTCTCCAGTCTTTACCCATCTTATTTTTGAATCGATCAATTTCTTCAACCATAATATCCAGAGCTGTCACAGATACAACACAAAGCAGGTCCTTCAAACATGGATAGTTGTGTTTACCGTGTCTATAAATCCTGCTCGCTTCCAGTTGTCCCTTTATTTCTGTATGTTGACCGACGAGGATAGAATTAACACATTGAATTATTCTGTAAAATGTACATCGGCCCTTCAACTCGGACTTCAGGAGTGAATGCTCAGCCTCAACTCTGTTGGTAGTGTAGTTACGGTAGTTGAGATGTTGATCGACCCAAAAGGACACAAAATTTTCCTTGTACGGTGAAAGCCACTCCTTCTGCAAGTACTTGTACATCTCTGTAAATTGACTATTGGGTTAAAACGGGTGGATATATGTGATTTACCAAAAAAGTAAAAAAATAAAAAATAAAAATCATGTGCACTAAACATACTGTCTAAATCTTTTCCATCTTCTCTTTTAAATCTTTTTCATTTTCGGTGTACTCTTCTAGCGTCCGCGATTCATAAAGTTTTTTCCACCATCCATAAAAACTAAAAAGAAAGAAGAAGAAGAAAAAAAAAGATAAAAATAAAAAATAAAAAAAAAAAATAAAAAATAAAAAAAAACAAATAAAAAAAAAAAATATAAAAATAAAAATAAAATAAAAAAAATAAAAAAAAAAAATAATAATCATGTGCACTAAACATACTGTCTAAATCTTTTCCCATCTTCTCTTTTAAATCTTTTTCATTTTCGGTGTACTCTTCTAGCGTCCGCGATTCATAAAGTTTTTTCCACCATCCGTAAAAAGGCCCCATTTGCCTTGCGCGATGAATGCTGGCATGCAATGTTTGTCGATGTTTCTCCATATGTGGGTTCTACAAAGTAAATGATATGCTTCCGGCATAACAGTTTTGCATGCTTTCATGAGGGCCAGATCCCTGTCCGTGAGTACGACACGTACATCAAACCCTTCACCTAGGGTCGACTTCAAACACTCCAACACCCATCTATAATTATGTTCCTGTTCACTTGTGATAAATGCGTACGATATGCTGAAAGTCCTGTTTGTTGAAGTCACCCCGACAATCTCGACCAATGGCATGTTGTACAAGTTGGTTTTGTACGTGGCGTCTATTTGGATAACCCAAGGAAATGCACGCCACAACTCAAAGGAAGTCGGATGTATAAAAAACAGATTTTGCAACCGACCAGTTGCACTATTTGTGGTGTAATAATACAAGTATTTTTGCTCTTGTAGCAAACTGAACATAACCTGCGACGGTTGAACAAAATGGCGTATGTGGTTCGTTTCAAATACCATATCAAAGTAAATAAATATTAAAAAAGGTATATTTTATATATGTAACCTGCATTGGAGTTTCCCCATGTTTTTCGGCCGCCCTCTTCCGTAACGTTTTTAGAAAATTGTGAATGTCCTCCTTGCGGCTCAAGTTTCCTGGAAATTCATCTTTCAACCGCTTTAGAATATGACGGGGATCTGTACCGCGATGATATTCAGCTTCCACAAATGATTTTTCAGCTTCACTCATCCTTCTTGCGTACGCGTAACCCTCCAGATTGTTAGCTGAATAGTGATTATGTCTCGGGTCTATAATGTTGACCGTCCAACCACCATCGCTTTTCAAGCGGCCGTCCAATCTAAAGGGGCAGTCAATTTTTACTGACCTTGTAACGAGCCCAAGTAACCTTTTATCTTTTCCCCCATGAAGATTACACATTAAGGTCATTTTATTGACAACACCATCTGAGTTGGAATTTGTTCGTCGTTTGATTAAGACATAACCAAGCGCATTTGCTGTTCTTTGGGCCCAGTTGAACAGTTCTTCGTGTGAATGAAAAACCTGAAATAGTAAAGTGTTCCCGAAACAAACAAAACTCATTATCGTGACAAAACTTTTAAATAGACGTTGATGTCATCATTTAATAATACCTCCTCGGTGTAAAAATCGTTAGCGTCATAGTCAAATTGGGGGGCCAGCTCCGGGGTCTCAAATTCTTCATCAGGCTCTTCTAAATTAAACTCAAAATTTTGATCTCCCCACAAATTCTCAAAAGAATCCATCTCAAAAACACATTTATATCAATAATATGATTAAACATAATACATATGTATGGATAAATATCTAAAGTTATAATATACTATATATATATATAAATTATGTATGGCAATATTGGTAGTTCAATATGTTCGGACAAGTTCGGAATGAAAACGAAATGTATATGTAATATGGATATATATGGTAAAATGAAAGCAGAATATAGATACATACCTTTGCAGTAGAAAAATCTATAAAATGAGAGCGATAGAAAGTATGAACCAATTTTCGCTTAATTATAGCCGAATGAGCAAACACCATTGTACCAAAACGCAGTATATAAGTACTCAGATACACTGTTGACCAATAGTATTGATTTGTCTTTTTCGACTTTCCGCGGCGATGTCGCCGCGGAAAGTCGAAAAAGACAAATGGACAAAAGTAGCTGTCGACTGTCACAGCTACTTTTGTCCATTTGTCTTACTCGACTTTCCGCGGCGATGTCGCCGCGGAAAGTCGAGTAAGACAAATGGATACTGTTGACTGTAATAGTCAACAGTGCACGGATACTGTTGGTAAAGGTGCGTGACTTTCCGCGGCGACATCGCCGCGGATAGTCTGGTCCGGTTACCCTTTATTAGGTCGGACTACCTGGCGCCTTAATTACATCCACATTAACATTTGGGTCATTATATTATGGATTTTTTAAATGATAGCCTTAAAAAGCTGCATAAAAAACTTTTTTTTTCATACTAAAAACACACCGTGAATTTTGTGAAAGTACAACTAATTTATGCACGTTAACAATAGTCAGGCTTTTATTAGCATAACCCTGATATTATTATATATGTTACAAAAAAAGAAGAAACTTGAATTAAAAGGAAACGAGTAACGAACATCCTTTTTAGATCCATCCTAACAATCATTATCAACTTATTACAAACAGCATTGACAAATTCAAAGAACAGCACAAAATGCATATGAAATTGAAAACAAGTTAAGACTATTTCTAAGCACAAAATCATAATCATAATCATCAACAAAACTCAATTGAGCATCCCACTCAACAGGATTCTTTTATAATACTATTTCCGTCTCATTTTAATTTTTTTTTGACTTATTAAGTCTTTTTCATTCAACTTTAACCGTAATTTTTTTTTTGTATATATTATAGTTGAAAATTATATCAATGGAAAATACATTTAAAAACTCAATCAATTCATATATGTTATATTAATATCATATTATATTAAGTGTTATATAACACAAACAAATGTATTCACGGTCAAAGTTGGAAAAAAAAAACTCAAAATGTCAAACTATGACATTTAAAATAATATACGAGTAATATAATTTTTCTTTTATTATGCTAATGATATAATTTTCGTTTACAATAAGAATACTATTATACCTCTGTATTATTTTTAATTCAGGCATTAAATAACTATATTATAATATAATATATAAATAAGTGATATCTATAATAAACATTAACTTTGATTTTAAAAAAACATAAAACATAGCTGTTGTATTACATAAAAATAAATAATAAACTAGATTTAAAGAAACAAACATTTTAATAATATAATTACTCTAGATTTGCTCGATATATGTTTCCAAAGGTGTTCCACTAAATCATCACGGATTGCATATAGGATAACTAAGGATGGACATCAATAGTTGTTGTTGTTGTTCTTGTTGTTGTGAAGCTTGTTGAAATGGTTGGTTTAGTTGCTTTTGAGGAAACACGAAGTTTGAAAGTGGTAGGTTTGGGTTTTCTACAAATCCTTGATTTAACAACTTGGCAAAGTTTAAGTTTTGGTTTGGATTCATTTTCTTGTGTGATAAAATTTCATAATATAGGATAGAAATATGATGATACATGATGATATAAATTTATGTTTTTTTTCGTATAAAATGGATATTTTTTTAGTATGTGTAAGAGATTGTTGTTATTTAAGAATAGAAAAAGTGGTTGAAATGTTAGGTTAGAAATTAAACGAGGTGTTGCGTGTAATTGAATTTGGGAAGTATTATAAATGAAATGTTGGTGAAGTTATAAATAAAGGGAAAAGAATCCCGAAGTGTATGTAACTTGTCATCTTTTACTATTGTATGTATGCATCAAAAATTTTGAACGTTTTATGAAAGTATGTCGCTAAATTGAATGAATCGTGTAATCGGTGACCTGCTTGATGGTTAGCCGGTAACAACTTAATAATAAACTTGAGTCATGTTGCTTACATGGAAAATAATTTATTCTTTATTTTTATTATAATAATAAAAAAAAGTCAACCATCCACAAATACCCTGCAAATGGGTGTTCACCTGCAAATGCTTCCCACCCAAACACCCTCCCACACATAAATCAATAGAATCAGACTTTGGATTCAAAATCAATTATTTAACTTATTCATGATGTAATTTGGATTCAAAAAGGTAAAAGGTAATAGTTCGAAGAGTGCCACCGCCTTCTTTTTCAAACTTCTTTTTCTGCTTGATGATCTGATCCAGTATACAATCAGTCTATTTATCTTCGGCTTTTCTTACAACCAAACGCCGGACACCACCTACACCATCGCTAACCCACGCCGCCGCTGATTCAAACCAACTGCCGGAAACCCATCATCGTCGACAGCCTCCACTCCCCACTGCTTATTCAACCAACCGTCGACACCCCACTGTCGATTCTCCGGTCACTCCCCACTGTCGATTCTCCGGCCACTGGTGGCAGCCATCGTCATCACCAGATTTGTACTTCGATTTGTGGATCCAGGTTTTATAGATGTAGATTTGTGTCGAGAGTGTTCGTGTTATATGTTAGATCCAGGCCTGATCCAACCATATTTATCACCAAATTTGACTTCGATTTGTGGAAAAAACATTTTTCCGATTTAAGCCACCGGTGGCAACCTTGTTTTTTGATTTCACATGTTAAAGTGATTATGAAGATGGAGATTTTTGGATTCACATATGTTGGTTAGAGCGGTTGTAATGGTGATGGGGGTGGTCAGCGTTGAAGCCAACGACGCCGGGGTGGTAGGGTGGACTGTTACCACAATCGGGGTGGTGGTAGGGTCGTTGTGATGTGGAAGGCCGGCGTTGGTGTATCGACGTCGGTAAAGCTATGGGGTTGTTCAATTTTTTGTTATTATTTTTCTTTGTGTGTACGGATTGTGTGTTTATGGGTTTTGAAGTTTTGAAGTTTTCATTTTCAAAGATATGGTTATGGCTTCTGTGTAGATAAGGGAAGGTGAAACTGTGAAAGTGATGATAAGCTTTTGATTTATTTATTTTTTTAATTTACTGATAAAGAACCATTACAGATTGCATATTAGAATATCATGTGGCTCCAACGTGGCGGATTACATGACAAGTGACCTACAAAAATTTTAACCCAACCGGTAATTACATGATTAATTCAATTTAGTAGGTTAGATTACATAAAACGTTCAAAATTTTTGATGCATACATACAATAGAAAAAGTTGACAAGTTACATACACTCCGGGATTCTTTACCCTTAATATATATAGTAACGTAGATGAAATAATAAATGTTGATATCCTCAAATTTCAGAACGTCCACCAATATGATTTTAGATTGAAAGCCTTCTAGAAATTGAGAATATACTTTATTTAATAATATAAAAACATATTTCATAGACAAAAAAATTACAATCCATTATGAGAAAATTACACAAATTAAATATGCAAGAACACTGATATATCATTACAGCTTAAATCTTAATCAATACTTATATATATATATATGGAAAAGATAAAATGAGTCCATCTTTTAAAAAAAAGTCCAGGGTCCCATTCCTGACCGTCCGATCACTAGTTTTCGATGGCTGATATTACTCCTGGCAATTTAAACCGCGCGCCTGTATCAGACTAGAAGGGTAGTTATGTAATTTTACCATAAAAATCATAAAAGTGAATCCTGATTATTAAAATCCTATACATATCTTAGATTCCTCCGCCATCACTTTCTTCCACCGCCTTCGATTTCGGTCTCCATCGTCGTCACTCGCACTCTCAGATAACCTCGTGTCGTCCGCCTTCTCTCTCTTTCTCGATCACATATCTTGTCCCAGCCGTTGATTTCGTCTCAACCGCCATGCTAACCGCCGTATGTAAAAAAAAAAAGGATAAAGATGTTCCAATAAAAGATGTTATTTCTATCGGAAGTTTTAATTCTGATCAAGAAGAATTTAGAGGTATGTATTTCTTTGTTTACTCTACTTTTTTGTGTAATTTACGAAATTTAGTTAGTGTTGCTATTAATTGAAGGAAATAATAAGAAAATTAGAAAATTTATTGTTGAAGAAGGGAGTGTTAAGTAGAAGAAAGTTAAGTATGTCTAAAAAATGAGAAATAAATCTAAATTTAGCTGCTTCTTTTTAAAAATAATAAAAAATGTATCGACTTTTTCATTAAAATGTATCGAATGATTATCCTGGGTAGCTAATGTCCATGTTGTTTGGTTCACAAATTGTGGCAAGTTTCCTTAAAAATGTATTGAATGTTTAATACTAATACTGAATTGATGCCAAACACTAATGCGGATATTACACTAAGCAATATCAGTTTTAGTCAACTTTGTTATGTTTTAATTTTCAAACATACACATAGTTTCTCTTTGTATACACGCACAGAGATACCCGTCAGCAACGGCATACGGAAACTACTACTTAAAGAATCAGTCTAGCTACTTCAAAGTTTCCAAAGTTGATATTTTTGCGCAAAGTTTTGATTTTGTACGTTTATAATCCAATCTCACTTGTTATCCAACCTGCCTATTTGACCTTCCTAAATTTGGATTTTATTTTTATTAGTATATAGATGTTTGTATGTGCTTTTGAGTGTCCCTGTTTCTTGATAGGGTGAGGCATACCAACTGTTTGGCAAAATGCTTCAACGAAAAAATAGACAAATAATCTAAGACAACCCGCTCAAATTGGTAGACGCTAGAAACTCGCCTCAAAATGTTCATTCACACTTTGCCTGAGCCAATATAACTTGGCTGATTCATTTGGTATGGTGTTATAATGTGTCAAATTTTCATAAAAATGTATCGGGTACTTAAATAAGCTGCCAGCTCCAACAAAACTGATTATCTTATTATTGTCACTTGAAGTTGCACAAATGATTGTTCAGTGCTTGGATTAACATACTCTTATTTATTAATAGTCCGATAATTAGTTCCGGAAAAATTAAAACTGAATATTTGATTGTAGTCGCTGCCAAAATGAACCCAATTAAAATAATTTGGATCCACCTGGGCTGTTTGTTTAATACTAATACTGAATTGATGCCAAACACTAATGCGGATATTACACTAAGCAATATCAGTTTTAGTCAACTTTGTTATGTTTTAATTTTCAAACATACACATAGTTTCTCTTTGTATACACGCACAGAGATACCCGTCAGCAACGGCATACGGAAACTACTACTTAAAGAATCAGTCTAGCTACTTCAAAGTTTCCAAAGTTGATATTTTTGCGCAAAGTTTTGATTTTGTACGTTTATAATCCAATCTCACTTGTTATCCAACCTGCCTATTTGACCTTCCTAAATTTGGATTTTATTTTTATTAGTATATAGATGTTTGTATGTGCTTTTGAGTGTCCCTGTTTCTTGATAGGGTGAGGCATACCAACTGTTTGGCAAAATGCTTCAACGAAAAAATAGACAAATAATCTAAGACAACCCGCTCAAATTGGTAGACGCTAGAAACTCGCCTCAAAATGTTCATTCACACTTTGCCTGAGCCAATATAACTTGGCTGATTCATTTGGTATGGTGTTATAATGTGTCAAATTTTCATAAAAATGTATCGGGTACTTAAATAAGCTGCCAGCTCCAACAAAACTGATTATCTTATTATTGTCACTTGAAGTTGCACAAATGATTGTTCAGTGCTTGGATTAACATACTCTTATTTATTAATAGTCCGATAATTAGTTCCGGAAAAATTAAAACTGAATATTTGATTGTAGTCGCTGCCAAAATGAACCCAATTAAAATAATTTGGATCCACCTGGGCTGTTTAAAAAAAAATTGGATTGTAGTCGGTTGTCTTTAAAGTTCAAATAGATCCTAATTTACCAAAAAAAACAAGTTTCTCTTTTTGTATCGGGTCAAAATTTGCAAACATGGGTACTCGCTAGTTTTAACCAGGATTGTATCTGCAACGAAGGGTCGGAACCACGGTTCTTGATACATGGCGCAACTTGGCTTCACTCAAATAAAGTCTAGATAACACGTATTGACAGTTTAAATGACCTTCTTTGAACATGCCCTGTTTTCACCTATATCTATTCTTCAGTAATTACCTAGCTGAACCCCTGCTCTCTTTTGTTTGTGAAAGAAATGAATGTTGTTAGATAGATAACTCATACATTGTCTTTCTTACTCTGTGGTCCTGTTCTATAATTTCAATTATAGCAATTCTTAAAGTAGTGACAACTCATATGCTTCAAGTAATTTAAGTGTATCTTAGTTAACATAATTACCAATGATATTGGTGAATTGGTAACTCCGGGAAACTGAATATGGATAGATTAGACTAAGGCTACAAAGGATCACTAAACTGTAGATAGTAGATTCTGTACCAAATCTGATTGTGTCCAGTAATGATTGTAAAAGTGATCTGTTTTCTTGATGTAGTTTTGTATGAGTACACATTTAGTAGTTTTAGATGAGAACACATTTAGTGATCTGTTCTCTACAAAGGATTTATTGTGGTAAACCCTCCATCAACTGCAAGGTTATGGCCACTTATATACTTGGAGTCATCACTTGCTAAGTATAGAGCAGCTTGAGCCACATCTTCTCCCTGGAGAGTCAATCCCTTAATGTTGGAATATATGCTTTTAAATGTATCTGGATACGTATCGTTATTTCAGCTGGGACTGATGGTTGAATAAGGTAAGGTGATACACAATTGACACAAATTCCATGGCCAAAATCTGCAGCAACATTCCTAGTCAGTCCAATTATTGTGTGTTTTGAACTAGTATATGCATGAAGTGAAACACCGCCGATTGCAGAAAATACACTTCCAAGGTCACCTCAATACTCCAAGGTTGTTTAAGCTAGTATTGCAATTCATTAGGATACGTCTTGTAGACGCAATATGAAGGTCGTGTGTATAGAAGATTAGCCGATCAGTTGGATGTTGCATAAGGGGATTAATTTAGCTTGTAAGTATTGGGTCTATAGGTTTCTTGTTAGTTTTTCTTACGATTCAGCAATAAATTGGCTTGTCATTTCTTAGGTGTGGGTTTCTGGTTAAAAAGTCTTATTGGAGTTGGTTCCGAATGACTTGTTCACTTCACTATCGTTTCTAGGTTAGGATATCTAATAATATGGCTTTGTCCTTATGCTGTCTTTAGTGTTGAGTATAGAGTGTAAATAGCACAAAAGAAATGAAAAGAATGGGTAATATCATTTTTGATATATAACTTACGCATGTCAAAGTTTTTGGTACGGTGATGGATCCGAATTCATCTGTTTCCATTTTTGGTTCTAAAAATATACTTTTTGCTGGTTAGTTTTGCTTCTGAAATTCCAACTGCGTCTTTTTTGACTTTGAATTCTTGATCTTACAGCATCCTTAAATCGATAGTGAAGTCGAAAGGTTCAGTTAATGAAGTTAATCAAATTGCACGGGTAGTTAACCGGTGCCTGACTAGGGTTTTATCTAGACCTTATGGTTCATTCTGATAACAGCTGTGGATTATCGTTAAACCTAAGCATTGTATTGGTGTAGGGCCTTTGTGTAATGCATAACCGGTAAAAGTTACATGTGCCATACTCGTTGCAGCTTTTAAAGAAACATAACCGATAAAATCCTTTTATTTGTTTGCATACTTCACCATGATTGTTATTTCATGCAGATTTGTTACCATGTTCTTGGGTTTGTACATGGCATCCCGCCTCCTATTCCCCGAACTGTATGTATCATTCATAATTTCCACCTCCCAATTTCTTTTGTTTTATTTATTGGTGGCAATTTTGAATCATTTCTTCATGAATGGCTTGATTTGTGTGATGGTTTATCTTAAATGGTTGAAGTGAGTCAAATTAATGAAGTTAGTAGATATAAACAGTGAAGTGGATCGAACAGGTCAAAAGTGACCCAAAGTGTATCTTTGAAGTATCCAATCTGCTAATTCGCTTTATCCCAAAGATGGATATCATTGAAATTCTATGGTTTCCGTAATCATAACTAATGCACTGACTTTTTATAAAAAACATTATATATACACCGTACAGAAATTATCTATTTTGACCCGTATTAATATTCACCAGCCGCACAACATGCCCGTCTTCTCATTTTTGCCACCTTTAGCTTTTATTGATCTAGAACTCCTTATTGTTTTAATGATGGAAGTAACATCCTTCTTCTAATTTACAGTTGAAAGATTACATTGCAATCCCAAAACCCAACCGTTATCAGAGTCTTCTTATTACTATAATTCCATTTCTTTATGAGAACATGTTCTGTCTAGAAGTGCAGGTATTAAGTTGTTTTCACTTGCCCTTGGTTGATTAGTGTCGATGCTTATTTACGATTATATTATGGTATGTAGATTATAACTGAGGAAATGAACTTGATAGAAGAAAGAGGTATTGCTGCTCACTACAGTGGGAAAGTCGTCAATGGGTTGTGAAACATACAATGCTGCTGCTGATTTGATAAATTTATATTCTTTCTTCATATTGGTTGGCTCAACACAATTATAGAATGGCAAGAGAAGTTCGTTGGAAACATGAGCTCTAAAGAGTTTGTAGACACAATCACCAAAGATCTTCTAGGCAGTCACGCCAAGGGGAGAGGTGATATGATGAATTTATTAATTACATGTGGGAAATTAGCAGATTGGGTAGGGTCATTCAAACCAGGTTACTTAGATGCAGGTAAGATTTATCCATCCTTTTTTAATTTTATACTGAATTAATGTATCATGTATGTTTATTAAAAGTATATACTATAAAAATCTATTTTGTTCAATTTAATCTAGTTAGAAGATTAAAATATCTTGATCAATAGTTTAGTCAACTTTTAACCTCCGTGACCTGTTTTATGTTTACGTAATATGACTCTTCATAGATCAAATGTAACCCATTTTTAGTTAAATGGTTGAAATTTTTCTTTCTACTTGGCATGCCAATTTGTGCGACTCTAAACTGTATATATAACCAAGAGGTATGTTTCAACTTTTAATTATTCTCCAAACATATTTGCGTGCAATTCTTTGTCATCTCTCAATATTAAAATAAACAGATCCTAGAAGCTTTCTCTTTCCTTTCGTGATTTCTTAGTATTAAAATCTGAACCTTAACTTGCATAGTTTTTGAAGCTAAATTTTACATTATTGTTTGTTCTCGTCTACTTTTGATACGAGTATATTTTTTATTGGCAGGATGTTGGATTGACCCACACACTCTCTACAACTTCTTGTTTCCGTTGCTTGCTCATAAGGACTCGTATTAGAGCTTTGTTTGTTCTGTAGTTTTTTTTTTTGGAAAGGTTGTTTGTTTGTTCTGTAGTTGGCGTAGTTTCTTATTGGAAAGGTTGTTTGTTTGTTCTGTAGTTTTTTTTTTTGGAAAGGTTGTTTGTTTGTTCTGTAGTTTTTTTTTTTGGAAAGGTTGTTTGTTTGTTCTGTAGTTGGCGTAGTTTCTTTTTGGAAAGGTTGTTTGTTTGTTCTGTAGTTTTTTTTTTTGGAAAGGTTGTTTGTTTGTTCTGTAGTTGGCGTAGTTTCTTAGTTTGAAAGACGGGATACCATTTTTTGGTTACAATGAAGTTCATCTAACTTTCTAATAGTTATTTGTATTTTTTTAAATCATTTGAAGTCTACTTATAGTGTAGATAAACTCACTTCCTGTCAAACTGTTTGTTAAGTCAAACATGTCATAAGTTTTGAAATTAAACATTGTCTATACATACCATACCAAAATGTGCACTGATACATTTTTATGGATATTTAGTACATTATTTGCTTTGCTGTTAATATTTAATACATATTTTTTGAATATAAACTAATTAACTTCCATAATTTTAAGTCATAGTTCCAAAAGCTTCTTTCATTTGTTATTATACTTCGATATTGTTGTTTCACATAAGTTTTTTTTATTTTATTATTAATGTAACTTTACTCATGTGTAAGTAGTATAACTTACACATGTGTAAGTAGTATAACTTACACGTGTAAGTCAAATCGAATGATTATCCAGAACTGATAAGTTGTATCCGTTACACATGTGTAAGTAGTATAACTTACACATGTGTAAGTAGTATAACTTACACGTGTAAGTCAAATCGAATGATTATCCAGAACTGATAAGTTGTATCCGTTACACATGTGTAAGTTGTATAACTTACACATGTGTAAGTTAGATATCAAAATCAAATGATTATTCAGATGTAAGTTATACACCTTACACAGGTGTAATTTGTATATCTTACACATGTGTAAGTCATATACTTACACACGTGTAAGTAGTATAACTTACACATGTGTAAGTTGTATAACTTACACATGTGTAAGTAGTATAACTTACACATGTGTAATTTGTATATCTTACACAGGTGTAATTTGTATATCTTACACATGTGTAAGTTATATACTTACACACGTGTAAGTTAAATATCATAAACAAATGAATTGGTTTACACATGTGTAAGTAAATAAAACTCGGTGATTGAAAAACATTAGATATCAATTACTCAAAATATGAAATCAAATCCAATTTTTAAGAATTATATTTTGTTATTAAGTTTGGAAGTTGTATCTAATTAACCAAAAACTTAGTGTTTGATATTTAACTTACACGTGTGTAAGTATATAATTTACACATGTGTAAGTCGTACAATTTACACATGCGTAAGGTTTACAACTTATCAATTCTGAATAATCATTTGATTTTGATATCTAACTTACACATGTGTAAGTCGTATAACTTACATGTGTAAGTTGAATAACAAAATCAAATTATTACGAGTTGTATACCTTACACATGTGTAAGTTGTACAACTTACACATGCGTTACATATGCGTAAGGTTTACAACTTATCAGTTCTGAATAATCATTTGATTTTAATATCTAACTTACACATTGTAAGTTATACGACTTACACATGTGTAAGTTAAATATCAAAATCAAATGAATTAGTTTAGTAAATAAGACTCGATGATTAAAAAAAACTAAATATCAATTACTCAATATAAAATGAATACCACATACAACATTTTCAAAGTAGCTCATTATCCACAAGAACCACATTAAACAAAAACAATTCAATGTGAACAGGTAGAACTAGTAGAAAAACAATAACATGTCAGAAAACATTAAGTCTACTAGTAGCAAAATTCATACAAGATCGTGATACATTTTTTTACTAAAATTTGATACATTTTTATGACACTTGAATATGGTTGCTTTCTTTTTCTTATTTTCATTCAACAAGTCAACATACAAACAATGAGACACATAGAAGATAATCTCTTCTGTGCAAATCATCCCCTTAAAGGTTAAACGGATTTCACACGTCTTCCCCCTGCTACTAGTTGGACAACCAACCTTCCAAGTTTTTCAGAAAGTGTAACATATGACTTGAGTTCTTTAAGTACCTGCAGCAGAAAATCAGATTTATATGTCACAAACATTTTTAGAAAAGATCACCAATCAGATATAGATAAAATACAGATATCAAATTGAGTAAACCTGACAGGTTAGTTAAAGAGTCAAAACTTTGTGTGGATTAAAACGGGTCAGCTGGGGTTTACCTGAAACACTTCTTAATCTTTTTGCCAAAAAAAAAGTATAAAATAAAGTACAAACTTCACAAATTAGTGCGTCAAATATGAGGACAAGACTATATAGTTTCAACAGTAGTCTAATTTTTTTCAAAAATGAACTAGTAGTCAAATATGAGGACAAGACTATCTGGTTGGTTGTGTACCTCTTAAGCAACTCCACTATGTCAATCCACCGATTCCTATGTGAACATCCATACATATACCTGAGCTCTTTCAGTACCTCTTTTACAACAGATAGACACTGCACAACAAGACCATATATCTATATAAATAACTTGGAGGTGTACTGGGACGTTATAAAGGCGCAAAATCCAAACCCATGTTCATCTTATGAAAAAGGCATTTTCTCTAACAAAAAATTCTCAGTTTCTCATTGAAACAGATTAATTTCTTTTATGACTACACTATTTCAAAAGCAGTTGGTGTTTGCACTTCAGTTGACAAGTGAAATATCGATCGAGTTGTTTAATGAAAAGACCATGGTATTAGCTTTACGGTAGCTAGCAAAAAGTAACATACCTTTACCAGTATGTCATAAACTCATAATAATCTAGTCTAGCTTATATATACCTACTACCTAGTAGGTAAACAAAGATTCAAACATAAAGGAAAAAGATTTAGAGAAGGGGGTCCTGATATCTTACGGGTAGTCAATAACAATGTCACCGAAAGTCTCGGCAGGATTAACCAGCTGAAAATACGATTGTAGAGACAAATAGCAATGTCAAAAATACATGTTTTATTATTATTTAACTTATATTAAAGGACACTGTTAAGTAAATGTCTGGGTTACCTCCAACCAGCTGTAGGATCTTGTCAGTTCATACGTTGCAAAACTACCATCGGCATTCTGCAATGAAAAAGAAAGAAATGCTCAGATATTCAGCCATAATGGATCAATGTTTAGATCGACAAGTTTCACAACCAAACACAAAGATGCAAATAGTTATAAAAAAAAAAGAGTGACCATACAGATCACACACACACATACACACACACATATTCACACAGTGAGTCACAAGCATTAACCAGATGATAAATGCAAAAGAATGATTATTATAACCAGAATTACCATTAAAGATAGAAGAACATTGACGGCATCATACAGCCGACTTGCATCCAATGGCTCGTCAACAACTACTGACGTCAATTTTGAAAGCATAAGTATAGCCTAGCAGAAAGATATATACGCAAATTAAATGCTTAGCATACTAGAAGCAAAAGGATGGACCATTTGAATAGAATGAGCATCACATCAAGATAACGAGGTGTAAGGTACCGCGTAAAGATAGCACCGCCGTACTAGCTCCCATACAACAAACTAATGAATCTAAAATTCATGGGTTTCCATCTTTAACACACCCAAAAACTTAACCCATGTACTTCTAACCCGGCCCCATTTATGATATACACACGTTATATAACCTACAAAAGGAAATAGATTAAACTTACAATCTTGCAAGAACCAACATTTTTAGCTATTATACATTTCAATAGTTATTCATTGGTTTTAATGATTCGTTATATATTATTTCGATATATGAAATCATAGACACATAATTGTAAACAAGAGAAAGAAAAGCATCAAAAGCTTACTTGAATCCCTGAATCAAACTGTTCAGTCCAATCAGGAGGAATAGCTAAGATAGGTCTGTTTTTGTTAAAAAAAAACCCATAAAAACTCAAGGAATTTTGTAACACAAAATCTACAAGTAAGAAAGAATTAATAAAGGACTTAATCAGGATTAATAGTTAAGATAGGTCTATTTTTGTTAAAAAAACGTACTGCATCAAAAGAGCTTTGCCAATAATAAGAGATATTCTAATACCTCTTCAAGTCCCTAAACACACTCACATTTCCATCAAGCATTCGTCATTTTAGCATGGCTGAGTCATCAGACAGCCGGAGAAAGGGAACCGGAGTCGGAAAACGGGCTGGTGGGTCATATGAGGCGGCCACAACCTAACCTGGATCGATTCCCAACCCGCCTTGTGGGGCATGTAAATTTTTGAGAAGGAAGTGTGTCAACAGGTGCATTTTTTCACCCTACTTAGGTCCAACCAGGGTGCAGCCCGGTTCGCAGCAGTACATAAGGTGTTAATGCACACCCCAGTGAATCGGAGACAACATGCAGTTGTGACTATATCTTACGAAGCCCAGGCTAGGTTGTCTGACCGGGTTTATGGTTGTGTTTCAACTGTCCTGGCCTTGCAACAACAGGTACCAAATTACATGATATCCATGGAATTAGAGGTGACAAAACAGCTTGGGTCCAAGTGGGTTGGGTAACAGGTCAGACATTCCTTATACAGTGGAACTTGGCTTTGCTCCTGTAAACCGGTGAAGTCTTATCATGGCTAATCATGTGAAACTCAAGCTACTATTTGGTTTTATCTATAAAGTGGTTCAGTTACCAACACACGCCGTATGGCTAAATATAATGTAAAGATGACCATTTATTGATCTAATAGTTAAATATCTGAAACCCTTAAATAAGTTGCTTTTGACGTGACTAGTTCAGAAGTTCATGAAAAACAATGCCTGGTGGTAAATCGGGTGGGTTCACATTAAAATATACCATAGTTTGATGGTTCATTTCTAATTAACAAGGATAAATCATAATGCAATCGATACTCAACACACAAATAGCATTAAGCTATAACCATTTTGCTAAAACTAAAGGACTGAAGCATGGATTAATGTCACAGGGAAACAACATAGTTACTATGAGCAAGTTATAACCATCTTGCCAAGTTTTTCTTCTGTAGTTTTATAGTATCTACTAACACTAGACTTGGCAGCTTCAAGCTATTTACGTACAACCATCCTACCTAACAATATAAGTCATTTTTATCTCAAGGGTGTTGCATCAATAACTTGAAGTGGATATATGGGTTAAATGTCATACTAATTGTACTTCTATGCAGACAACACCCTATAGGACTTCAATAAAACATTTAGATTATCAATAACTTGTGTTTTGTATCGTTTTTCAATTCATCTTCTTTATTTAACAGTAAATTGAAAAGTAGACACTAAAGGGTCTTCCGGTCAAACTAACTTGTTTGCCCTGCGCTTAAAACATTTATGTTTCAACCCAAACTTGTTTAACACTATTACCCAAACCACCCATTTTACCATCTCTACATAGGTATCTAAAATATATGTTGCTATGCATGTATACAGAACAAACACTCTAGTGTAACGTGGTCCTATAGTCAATATAACTTCAGCTCGCATAATTCTATAATTATATAGCTAATTATATCAGTAAGCAATCATTTTATCAGTGGAAAATAGACTTACCGCATCCTGTACTAGAAGAACACGTTCAGCAGAGAATTCTGGACTGTTTGTCAACATAGGGACCATTCTACATGCTCTACCGTCAGCTTGATTCTCATCATTGGACACTTCAAATATGTATTTGGGAAGCATGCTAATGCCGGCATCTGATGCACCTCTCTGTTATAAGCATAGTTCTCAAAAACTCAAAACCATTGGTAAACGAAATAAAGGTTATATCGACATGTAATTTTTTATAAGCTAACGGAATAATAGGTACACAAAGGGAAGTAAGTTTGAAGTACAGGTTAAATACAAACCAAAACTACATAGAATAAATTTGTTAAATTGGGGAAAGTTGGTACCCAAAGTTTCACTCTGCACAAACATATGGACCTATTCGGAGATGGAGATAGAGCCCACTAGCTCCAACCAACTGTACAAACTTCACCAGATCATATAATTATACTGAATAAAGCAGATAGGGGAAGAAAATAAGACACTTCATGAAATCAGATAGCAAAGACAGCTGAAACTATAACCGAGGAAGAAGGCTGAGAATATTAACAAGTATAATGAAGTAACTAGCGCACATGTCCTCTAACTGGTTGATGGCCACTAGAGAATACAAAAGTTTGAATGACATCAGCCTCACCTTCCTTGCTCTTGGCTATCAGATCAGGCCACATCTGACATCAAGTAAAAGGGATGAGATTTCACTCTATAGCAACATATATGTCAAAATGTTGTCTTATGAAGGAAACCAATCTTAATGGGAAAAGGAGTATTTTCACCCATTAGCTGTCTCATAAAACAGCATACATGTAAGACAAAACGATGCCCAAGAGTTATTGTGAATTATGGATATGAACAAGCAACACAGATCACATTGATTGTGGATCGGTAATAATCAAAATATGACTTGGATAACTTATGAACCGAACTCTTGGATTATAGTAGTTTGACCGTATCCATAGCTCGAGTTACACAAAGTCTACTCGGATGATTAAGAATCACACTCGTGTTTTAGGCATGAACATGAGAGTACAGTGTGACATTGAGTTGTACGGTTGTTATACAGCAAATCCATAACATTAATGTCTCAAAACCACGCATATGGTTAATCATTACAGATCCTTCATAGTGAAATAGACCAAATGTTATAATATTCAAACAAAGATTCACTGGATAACATAACATTGATTCTTAGAAGTTAGAACCATATACATAAAGCCTTCTAAATTTGACTGACCTAAATTAATAGCAAGGGGATATTCGCCCAATTTTTTGAGAATTGATTTAACAAAATGAACCTAAACCGATTAAATTACTAAACCTTACAGATCAATTCTTGATATACCACCTTACACACAAAAACTCGTTTCAGACTCAGCTGATCAAATTCCACCACATGATATCACCAGATCTATTGAGCTATGAAACTATTAACTGGTTCACCCATTTTAACTACTTGTATGTAATACCAAACTGTCAACCTTTTTCTTCAAGTTTCGTTTATCCAAACATTAACAATTTTTTGTAACATATTACTCTCAATAAACATCTATCAACTATATAAATATTCGACACAAGTTAAATATTGATAATACTCTAGTAAGCATGATCATAAAATTTAACAATCACAAAAAAGATAGTATCACGAGTATCATACTACCAGAAGCTTAATGCACCCTGCAACCATCATATGATATTTATTCTTGCTCACTACAGCCCTCACAATGTTCTATAGTTTCATAAATTTGTATAATGTGTCTTAAAAACAAGTATTCCTATAGTGGACGTATCAAATGTATCATATTAACGTCTCAAAACCATGCACCTTTGTACATATCCTTCATTGTAATATAGCCCAATTGTTATAATACAATCAACAAGCAAACATTCACTAGCTAGCATATCGCAACATCGATTCGTACAGGCTAAAAGTCTACA
>CM067167.1:167454456-167455824 GCA_034093135.1 Erigeron breviscapus
TCTTCTGGTATTATTGTAGACATTTGATTAATTTCTTTAATAATTTGTTTTTTAGTTTTTACTAAATCTTCTAGTTCATTTACTTTATTATTTAAGTTTGTTATTTTTAAATCATGTATTTCTATTGTCAAGTCTAATTTATTTATTTTTTCTATTAAACTATTTTCATTTATTATATTACTTTGTTTAGATGTACCAATATTTATATCTATATCATATAGTTTTTTAATACATATATAACAAATTTCATTAAAACATATATTACACTGTGATCTTTTTTCTATACTAGGATAATATCCACATATACAACATTTAATGTGATTATTACCTTTTTTGTGCATCCAATCATGTGTACATTCTTCTATGTTCATATATGTATATGTTACTTTGGCTATTGGTTTTTCATCTTCACTGTATATACTATAAATTGATTCATTATCGGATTCATCCGTTTTTATAGTCTCAATTTCATAATCATTTAACTGTTCTATTAAGTTTGCTTTTTCTGTATTATTATTTTTATTAGGACATTTATTTGCTAAATGTGTTTCATCTCCACAAATAAAACATTTACATTTTCTTGTTTGTGGTTTCTTAACATATTTGTTTTTATTATAATTTGGTTTATAATTTTTATTATATGTAGTACTTTTTCTTATGTTTTTCTTTTTATCATATAATCCATAAGCTTGTGGTGTATATATAGCTGTTTTACAAAATGCGTATGCATTTCTTTTTAACTGTTCTTGTAAAGCTACTTCTTTACATTTTTCTTCTAATATACTAAATGTATAAGTTATTCTCGGGCCAATTCCAAGATTTATTTTTTCTCCATAATTTTGTTTTCATGCTTCATGTATACTTTTACCTAAATCTCCAGGTAGTTTAATAAAATATTTATCACATAAATTATCATCCATAGCTTTTCCTGTTTGTGATAGTAATCTTGTAAAATCTAATGTAAATTCATTAATGTATTTCATGTTAGCAATACTTAATTGTTCCAAATTTCTAATAGCTGTATCTTGTATTAAACTATTATTTTTTGCTGGGTCTACTCCTAAAATAAGAGTTCTAATTTGTGATGTAAAATTATATGGGTTATCTCCTAATGCCTTTAAATTATTTATTTCTGTAGCATCTTGTATTTTTTTACTTTGCCAAATACCTAGGGCTATAGGTCCTAGTGTAGTTTCCAAATATGAAAACATGTCCATATTATCTCTTTTAGTTGTTTCCCACATTCGAACTACATTTTGTTCCCATGTTAAGATTTCATCACCCCATAATTGTGGTTTTTGTTGTTCTAATAGTAACATATTTCCACTGTATACTTGTCCTATAGGCAATCTACCTCCTCGGTCCTCG
>CM067167.1:167456824-167533509 GCA_034093135.1 Erigeron breviscapus
AATTAATTGATTCTTCATTAGACACCTGAGCCTTACCTGAATCTGAGGTAGAGGGCTCAGTGGGGGAGATAATTTTCTTCTTCTTTTGGCCTTTTGGAACCTTAGATGAAGTCTGAGGGGAGGGCTTTTTGGTTTTAGCCTTCTTTTCTGAAACAGTTGTCTGAGCTGTTTCAGATTTACCCTCAGATTGTTCCTGGGCCTTATCAATCACAGTTTTCTGTTTGCCAACTTTAGGAAAAATAATTTCAGGTTTCATTTCCTTTGGAAGTGCACCTAAATCAGTGATTATAGATGCCATGTGAAGATCACCAGATTCATATGCTGTTTTTTGATTTGCAAAAGTATTTTTAATTGCAGCATCTGGTTTTGGTGCATTCATCCAAGATTTAATTATTTTCTGTTCTTTTTCAAGGATGGTTTTTAATTCTTCTTTTTCCAACTCTAAAGTGGCAACCATAGACTGATAACTTTTTAAAGCCAAATGAACATCTTTCAGTTCTTTTAGTCTGGCCTGACTGGCGTTCAGTTCAGAAGTATTATTTTCAAACATTTTTAGGCTTTCTGAACGCACAGTTTTGACAAATGAAATGTCAGCCTCTAAAAGAACCAAAAGGTCCAGTTTTTGTTCCTCATTACTTTCAAAACCAAAGTCACTAACCTTTTTCATGACTATATCCACCCATCGACCAGATTCAACATAGATTTATTGGTTTTTACGAGGAAATTAAATCTGCAAATTATTTTTGTGTAGCATTATGGAGTTGAGATAATTGCAAAGGCAATTCAGATGGATGAGAACCATCCTGATGTGCATACCCTGTTTTCGGCTGTTTACAAGAATTTCGTAGAGGTATCTTTGAAACTACCGTGCCCTTATATTAGAGTAAAAATGAAATAGTTCTGGAAAACGTATTTTTATGTTTTATATACTGTACATTTTCTTAGTCAGTTGATGCTATTGACAATGGAATCAATCAGTATGAAATAGATCAGCCTCCTAGATATGTGAACAGTACAACTCTGTCCTCTAGAATCTCGAGGCTGAATCTGAAATGGTATGACACTGATCAATCACCTGAGAAAGAGGATCAAGCCTTTCAACAAGCAATGCAGCTGGCAGGGAGTGAATTTATGGATGTGAGTTTTTCTTAGGCATTTGGGTACTTCTAATGTGAAAAATAATAACTTTGTAATTCTTTCACCAAGTAGTGCATGATATTGAACAATGAGCGACTCTTTGTCTTGTTATCAGTGTATCAATTTTCACGCAAAATCATGGTTGCCAGCAAGATCGGTTGTTATGGAATGTCTTGCAGCAAGAAAGAATGTTGATTCCAGCGGAGAAATCATGTTACTGACTAGGTCTTGCCCTGTAAGTGGCAACTTTTTATGGTTATGCATTCTCCCGTTATGCAGCCTGCTCTCTTTAACTCATCTAGTAACACCTCTCTTCATTTTTTGGGTTATTCAATAGTGGAAGCTGCACATATTCGATCTTGAGGTGGAAATGAAGATTGATCCTGTCTTGAAATATGTTATATATCAGGTACTTGACACATGTCAGATTTCCAACTTGTATACGCAAATACTAATATATTTGATTATTTTTCCACATAATGTAGGATGACAGGAATGATAAGTGGCGGGTGCAGGCAGTCGCAGTGTCACCAGATAAATTTGAAAGCAGGAAGCCTCTACCATCCCATTGGAGGGGTTTGACAGACGATCATCTTTCTGAAGTGGCTGGAATTTCTGGTTGTGTTTTTGTGCATTCAAGTGGGTTTATTGGTGGCAACAAGACTTATGAGGGTGCACTAGCCATGGCAAGAGCTTCTTTATTGGCATAGTAAACAACAAACGTGCCGACCATCTGATCAAACTGTTATATCTGGATATTGAAGCACATCGCAAGGTAATGCAGCTTGGTCTCTTACAGATGCAGTTAGACCATTCTGTACAGACTTCCTAAAAGATCTTGCCATTTCCCTTTTGAACTCATTATAACTAGGAGTATCATTCCCAAATGATTTTTGTGGTAGTCCCGAGTCCTGAAAACTTGGATTCGTTACTAATGGAGGAGGTACTTTTCAGCCATTTATCAATCTGTGAGCTAAGTTATAACTCAGTCATGGATATACTTGTTCATGATCATCTATGAGTTCATGTAACCCACTAATTCCCTTTTGATGTTTCTATATTAAGATGAGAAGATTGATTTTTAAAACTATATCTCAGATTTTGGGTTGAATTTCCTTGGTAGCTATTTGATACTCGTATAATTTATGATACATGTAGAATATAATGCTGAAATAGTATGATATTGGGCAGCATATGTATATGTCTGTTGGTCTCTATGTTAAGGGGATGATGTTATCTTAAGGGCGCAATGCAGATTTACGGATACAGATACAAACCTTGTGTTTCCCAAATTATCTCTGTTCCAAGTTTGGGAAGCAAGTGCCTGACAGGGTAAGAACCTTGGGTTCATATAGAAGTTGGAAAGAAGTATGGCAATGCATGTATATATATATTACAAAGTACTTGTGGAAAGTAGTAATATCATCTAAGGTAGTCATATTTATGATGATCGATTCGTGCATCTACATTGGGGGCAAAATGGTCAAGTTTAATAAGGATTAGTGTAAGGAGGTTGTATAGTGGTCTGCTTGTTTAATTTCTGCATCCTGTACTCATATCTATGCATATATTGGTGGTTTAAGTATTGCCATCCGAGTGATGACGGAAAGGGAAAGACATAGATATCGGTTGATAGTCACATGGTCGTTGAGCATTTTTGCTGGTACATATATCTGTGCATATATTCAGTTCCATATTTATGAGAAAAAAAACAAACCAAGTGAAGACGAAAGACATCAAGTAAGTCGATGATATGAAGGCGAAGGAACATGTCACGTTTGCCACGCCGCATCTTACCCTTTACCCTAGTAATAAGATAGCATTGATTAATATGTTTTGGTCTAGAAAGCGTATTTGGCAGTGGTTTTTTGGGATCTTTTCATGCCTTTTTTATACCAAAAATGAGCTGAATATCTTTTTTTTTAACCCGAGTTTCAAAATATGTGAGCAAACTCTAATAGTAAAAAGAAATTCAACTACCAATTCTAGCTCCAACTCCAACGCCGCTTCCATAGTAAAAATATTTAAACTAAAATCATAAATCTGTAGATCCAAAAATAATTCTAGTTGTATCAATAGTTTACTTGTCAAAACTCAGAAGTGAATGATTCAAAATTTGAAAAATCTTTTTGGAGAAGACACCACTAGCCAATGCGTGTTAATTTAATTGTTAGATGTTGTTGCCTTTGGGAGTAAAGTTCAGAATTCAAAACCTGACATAAACTAATTTAAAAGTATAATAGATTGGTAAAAAGAATAAACTAAAAACAATGTAACACCATTAAATCCATACAATTTTCTAAAAATTTTATTTAAAAAAAAAAGAACTAAGGCTAAACGGAATGGGGCGTTCTGGTAGGCGATCTGCCCGGATTTCGCCGCCTTATCATTGGGAACACCACCCCGGGTAGGTGATCCGGGGTCTTGGCGATCCACACGTCTCTCCGGCTTGTGGTTCGACTCTCCCATTTTTCAAAAGAATTATGCCCGTTCAACGACTAGTAAACTTTAAAAAAAACCTTTTTTTTAATTAATACTTTTACATCTATATATACAACAAACTCTTTTTACTTATCATTATAACACTTTAACACTTTGACCTTCATATTCTTATATACTTTTCACTTTTTCTTTACATTTTTGTAAACAAAATATATGTTTCCCAACAACTTAAACAGCCCAATTAATCGTCAACGACGTCCAAACACTCAAAATCCAATCGATTTGAGCGATCCCAATATCCTTAACAACCCGACATTTAGCAATTGATTCAACAAATGAATGTTGATCAACAATTGTACTAGTATGTGTATTAGGAGGAGCCGGTGTTCCAATAACAGGTTGGCGGTAGAGACATGGCTAGGAAAGCCACGTACGCGGGTTCGTCGAGTTCAGGAAGAAAGGGCAAGGGAAAGGCTAGGTACAACGAGATGTTTAACCATTTTGTCGGTGAAATTGGACAAGTTGATGGTATAAGCAAGGAAATTGTTGATATGTGAAAAAAAAGAGTTGGCTAAAATGAAGCTTAAGGTGAAGGAAAGCACGATCAAGCTCGTCGAGTTGAGAGTGTTGACCACCAACTACAGTAACCTTAGCGAACCCGAAAGATCGATCATGTTAAAGGTGCAACTAAACATCCGCGAAAAATATAGATATAGTCAGTTCTATTTATGTTATTGTGTTGTTTTTAAAAAAATTGTATTACTATGTGTAACTTTTATGTTTTAATTAAAATATAATGTTTATAAACATGTATTAAAATGTAGTATTATTTATGTGTAACTTTTATTTAAGTTTAGGTACTTGAAATGTAATCTAGGTTTGTCACGTATACACTTTTACATTAATCGTTCAATTTAGCAGGTTAGTTACATACAATGAATCAAATGATAGTTACATTCACACAATATAAAAAGTGTAAAAGTGACTTACACAGTTACACCCCTAGATACTAAACCCTTTTATTTAATATTAAGAAAAAAAACAATCGTTTCAAGTTGCCTCAGCATGGCAATACCTCTCCCATCGTTTTTTTTAGTCAACCTATAACAAGCCCAAATGCGACATGGCACAACATGGTACAAGTAGCCTAACTTATGACAATACCACTTATTTTAGCCTAAGTAAGCTTAACTAAGGACATGTTTGGTTGGGGAAATAAGCCAAGAGAATGAATTGGGAGCCATTTCCGCCGTTTGGTAAGCCAAAGAAATGATTTCTCAGGAAATGAAAGAAATGAATTTGTTCGTAATTTCATTTCCACCCAATTTGTAAAGAAATGGAAGTTCAATACAATCATTTCTCCGTGTCCTAGAACTGTGTCAATAATTGAAAAAATGAAGCTATAAATATGCAAGCACGTGCAAGTCGGATTAGAATCCTCTAAAGTTGATCCAAGTTCATAGGTGAAGTTGGATCAACTTTAACCATTGGATTAAATTCAAGATCTAATTTTGATATTTAAATCTTGACCATTGGATTTAATCCAATGGTTAAAGTTGATCCAACTTCACCTATGAAGTTGGATCAACTTTAGAGGATCTTAATCCGTCAATCACATTCTAAGAGAAAAGAACACACTTTACCCCTCTTTCTTCTTATCGTTTTCTCAGGCGATTTGTGGCAAAATTTGTGCCCCTTCCACTCTCTTGCTTCAATCTGCCATCAAGTAAAGGTATTATCCTTATTTCTGTTATGTTACTACAATTTTTTATGTTGAGATTTGTTTTCCTTTTTCCAACTATGTAACATCTGTGAGTTTTGACCGGTTGACTTTACATGTAATTTGACTAACAATCTTGTTTAATGAAATAATTGGGTTCATTTTGGTGATTATATGACTATGTGGTATGTTTGTAGGGTTGTTGTTATGACTTATTTGATGATTAACTGTAAAACGGTGTGTAAACTAGCTTGAAAATGGAAACGGGTCGACCCATACCCGTACCCGACCCATCAGCCCTATAGGATCCACCCTTCTTCCCCCTTATCCCATTCTTCATCACAAAATATCTCTTAACTAAATATCAAAGAAAGATCAAACTTCTTCTTCTTCTTTTCTCTCTAAAATTCTGCCAAATTAGTGTTATTGAAACTGATACAAATCTAGAATCATCATATTTACCATCTCTTAATCCTCATTGAATCATAAGCTTGAAGTTCTAGTGCAAGATTTCTATCTATTTGGGTCAAATTCGGGTTTTGACTTTTGAAGCTAGATTGGTAAGTCAAATTCATCCCAAATTCATCTATTTATGTTTACTTATATGCTTTTAGTCATTACAAAGTAATTTCAGGTTTTAAATTGGTCAAAAGCGGATTTCTAGCCAATTAGGGTTTTGATTAGGGTTAGAATGATTTGGAAGTAATTTTGATGTTGTTGGTCGAATTTGTGAATTGGGTTATGTGTATTTATGTTTATTGGTGCTTAGTTAAGCTTCAAAATGAGTTTCAAACTTCTGCAAATCGTTTTGGTATGGTTTGGGTCGAGTTTGGGGGTAATTGGCTCGTTTTCTGCACTTAAGAACTGCTGTTGCAGGTGCTGGAATTTGTCCCACTGCGGCGCAGTGGCTATATTCTGACCTCTTTCATTGTTTAGCCTCACTGCGGCGCAGTGGCAAGGCAATGCCTTGACTGCGGCGCAGTGAGATACTTCTGGGAGATACGCGCGTCAGTTTTCAAACGTTAATAACTTTTGATCCGTAAGTCCAAATCAGTCATATGACCTATCGTTGGAATCGTGAGAGAGTCTAGTTTCTTGTAGTAACCTTCATTTTGTATGAATCTTCCTCCATTTATAAAAATGTCGAGTCAAAGTGTTATGTTTCACACTCGGTAATGTTAAAGAAGTAATTGTGGGTTCGTGACTCGACTTAAACTTAAGGAACCAACTTATTTATGATTATAGAGTTGACATTATGTTATATGATATGCTTTGATAGGTTGTGGACGCGTGGGGCCCAATACTCGCTATTAATCTTTCATTTACTCGACTTAAACTTCTTTGCCGATCAAGGTGAGTTTCGTAGCTCCTTACTCAATAGAGATTCGGGCTGAAAAGGGTACTATATGTACTTGACGACATTGATACGGGTACTATATGTACTTGACGACATTGATACGGGTACTATATGTACTTGACGACATTGATACGGGTACTATATGTACTTGACGACATTGATACGGGTACTATATGTACTTGACGACATTGATACGGGTACTATATGTACTTGACGACATTGATACGGGTACTATATGTACTTGACGACATTGATACGGGTACTATATGTACTTGACGACATTGATACGGGTACTATATGTACTTGACGACATTGATACGGGTACTATATGTACTTGACGACATTGATACGGGTACTATATGTACTTGACGACATTGATACGGGTACTATATGTACTTGACGACATTGATACGGGTACTATATGTACTTGACGACATTGATACGGGTACTATATGTACTTGACGACATTGATACGGGTACTATATGTACTTGACGACATTGATACGGGTACTATATGTACTTGACGACATTGATACGGGTACTATATGTACTTGACGACATTGATACGGGTACTATATGTACTTGACGACATTGATACGGGTACTATATGTACTTGACGACATTGATACGGGTACTATATGTACTTGACGACATTGATACGGGTACTATATGTACTTGACGACATTGATACGGGTACTATATGTACTTGACGACATTGATACGGGTACTATATGTACTTGACGACATTGATACGGGTACTATATGTACTTGACGACATTGATACGGGTACTATATGTACTTGACGACATTGATACGGGTACTATATGTACTTGACGACATTGATACGGGTACTATATGTACTTGACGACATTGATACGGGTACTATATGTACTTGACGACATTGATACGGGTACTATATGTACTTGACGACATTGATACGGGTACTATATGTACTTGACGACATTGATACGGGTACTATATGTACTTGACGACATTGATACGGGTACTATATGTACTTGACGACATTGATACGGGTACTATATGTACTTGACGACATTGATACGGGTACTATATGTACTTGACGACATTGATACGGGTACTATATGTACTTGACGACATTGATACGGGTACTATATGTACTTGACGACATTGATACGGGTACTATATGTACTTGACGACATTGATACGGGTACTATATGTACTTGACGACATTGATACGGGTACTATATGTACTTGACGACATTGATACGGGTACTATATGTACTTGACGACATTGATACGGGTACTATATGTACTTGACGACATTGATACGGGTACTATATGTACTTGACGACATTGATACGGGTACTATATGTACTTGACGACATTGATACGGGTACTATATGTACTTGACGACATTGATACGGGTACTATATGTACTTGACGACATTGATACGGGTACTATATGTACTTGACGACATTGATACGGGTACTATATGTACTTGACGACATTGATACGGGTACTATATGTACTTGACGACATTGATACGGGTACTATATGTACTTGACGACATTGATACGGGTACTATATGTACTTGACGACATTGATACGGGTACTATATGTACTTGACGACATTGATACGGGTACTATATGTACTTGACGACATTGATACGGGTACTATATGTACTTGACGACATTGATACGGGTACTATATGTACTTGACGACATTGATACGGGTACTATATGTACTTGACGACATTGATACGGGTACTATATGTACTTGACGACATTGATACGGGTACTATATGTACTTGACGACATTGATACGGGTACTATATGTACTTGACGACATTGATACGGGTACTATATGTACTTGACGACATTGATACGGGTACTATATGTACTTGACGACATTGATACGGGTACTATATGTACTTGACGACATTGATACGGGTACTATATGTACTTGACGACATTGATACGGGTACTATATGTACTTGACGACATTGATACGGGTACTATATGTACTTGACGACATTGATACGGGTACTATATGTACTTGACGACATTGATACGGGTACTATATGTACTTGACGACATTGATACGGGTACTATATGTACTTGACGACATTGATACGGGTACTATATGTACTTGACGACATTGATACGGGTACTATATGTACTTGACGACATTGATACGGGTACTATATGTACTTGACGACATTGATACGGGTACTATATGTACTTGACGACATTGATACGGGTACTATATGTACTTGACGACATTGATACGGGTACTATATGTACTTGACGACATTGATACGGGTACTATATGTACTTGACGACATTGATACGGGTACTATATGTACTTGACGACATTGATACGGGTACTATATGTACTTGACGACATTGATACGGGTACTATATGTACTTGACGACATTGATACGGGTACTATATGTACTTGACGACATTGATACGGGTACTATATGTACTTGACGACATTGATACGGGTACTATATGTACTTGATGACATTTATACGTACATGACTCTGATTATATAGATGACTTGAAGACCACACATATGATTTGCATTATGACTTACATGTACATGTGACATTTGTATTAATATTTACATCTTTGTGCACATTTATTACACATTTACTTATATCTGTGTAATCTTGTTGTTGATGATATTGTGTTGCTGAGAGGCTTACTGTAAGTTATACTTTGCCTCTATTCGTGCATTGTGATTATTGACGATGGTTCATTGTGGACCATTACTACGGACTCACCAACCTTGTGTTGACTATGCTTAGTACACTTTTCAGGTAACCAGGTTAATCCAGGGCGTGAAGTTTGATTGTTAGCTTGCTGTTGAACCCGGACTTGGACTTATATGGATCAAGGATCCATTTGCCTTCTTTTGCATTGTAACACTTATCCGGCAAGTTCTTCTTGTTCTTGATTTTGTTTTTGTTTACTTTCCCCTATTTCCCATAGTTTGCCTTAGTTTATTGGACATTGAGGGCATTGTCCAACTTAAGTGTGGGGGGGTTGGTAAATAGGAAAAAGTCGGGTATTTTTAGAGGAATTTTGAACTTTTGCATGCTTGTCCTTGTAGTTAATTGCTTTTGTCATTTAATTATAGAACTTAATAAGCAATTTGACTACACCTTGGGTACAAAATTTTAATATGTGGAATGTGTTTTGACTGATTAATTAGGCAATCCCTTCTGGATTAATAATATGACTAGCACGCTCAAAGCACCAAAACACCCAAATTGTGAGATTATTGATTCATTGCTAGTATGATAGGTGTTACGGTTTTGGGATTATTAGCCTTGTGAATTTGTCCCTCTCGTAGGCTTTTGGATTTATCAAGGAGTAAGGGTCTCTTTTAGAGCTCTGAACTATGATGTGCAAGTTTGAGGTTGGTTTTTCCATTTCCGGTTTATTTCATTTGCTATGAGTGTGCCGGTGATTGCATTGATTCTAGAACTTGTCCTGGTTGATCGTTCCGTGTTATTTATCAGAAGAGGCAAATTTAGGATAAAACCTTTGTTCTTTGTTTGATTCACCCTTGTTTCGTAAAAATTTGTTATGTGCATGTTTTGTTATTGTGCTTAGTAGCTAACTACACTGGTTAGTGAACCACCTGTTAAACCCTTCTGTTGCACTCACTTTTAGTGCAAGAAACAATAGAAAACTTGTTGTCACTAGCCTGTTCTTTGCTATTAAATCTACCTAAATATTCACCTTTTCCTAGCCATACCGATAGTCGAAGTCCTGGTGGGTCATTGGTTGCCTATGCTAGTGGATGGTTTGGAGTTGTCCTTTATGTCGGGTTGGGATATTCTCGGTTACTGAGAATAGATTGATTTCGTCATGTTTGTTTGGATAAAGTCTGGATCGTTCATTTCAGCATATGAGTATATGATTTGTCACTGTTTCAAATGTTATGTAAGAGAATACCAATTAGTCAGAGTAAAAGTAGCTCACAAAAAAAAAAGAGCTTGGGCTGTCAGTTGGTATTTCTCACTTTTGGTCAAATCATTTTTGGTAAGTTGGTACATCAGTTACACCAACGAAAGGATCTTAATGCTATCATTTTAAGTTGTTATTTGTGGGTTGGCGCATTTGTTTATGCCAACATGGTTAGAATTGGTTGATTGAGTTGTTTAGTGTCATACACCACAATGGTGTCGGTTTTTAATCGTCTATTGGGGGTATTGTCTGGACAACTTCTCGGGTTTTGGACCGTTGGCAACTAGTGACATGGGTTCTATGGATTAGACTATTTTGTAAACAATTTGTTAAATGTTGTGCTATTTTCTTTGTTGACACTCTTTGTTTACCCAAATTTCCATACCCTTTTTAAATACCTTGTTTAGCCTTAAAGTTCATTCAAACCCTTTAAGTCCTCTTTTGATAGACGTTGTGGTGCTTGCATCATGATGGTGAAGGAACGAACCTAGTACAAGCCTATGGTTAAAAGATTATGCATCACGACTAGGCATTGAGTGATTATTCAAATATTCAACCCCAAGTGTAAGTTAGTTGGAGTAGGATAGGCGAGATATCACTGATTCGATTCATTTGTGCTTAGTCGTGTTATTAAGGCTTGTATATCAGTCGAATATTGTCAAACATTCCAGTTTTCATTTAAGATTAAAACTGCCTAACCATCTCGTTTCATTTTCAATGATGGTTTAGCTTCTTTTTGATTACTGAAATGTGGTTCCATGATGTGCCAAGGTATTTTATGATTTTCAGCTTGGAATTGCTTGAGGACAAGCAAAGCTTAAGTGTGGGGGGATTTGATGTGTCATATTTTATACCATTTCCCACGTGACTTTAGTACCAATTATTCGTTATTTTTAAAGCTTTATATCCAACTTTCGATGCTTTGAGGTAGTGTTAAGTGTTTTCAGGTTGGAAAATGATTATACGGATGAATTGGTTGATTTTGATGATATATGGAAGAAAAGGGAGAAGGATTCGGTTGAAATCGAGTGAAAGACGAAGAAAACGGATTCTGGAAGGTGTAACACCCGTTACATATGTAACGGGCGTTATGAAGAAAAGTTGGAGAATTACTGTAACGGGTGCATAACGGCCGTGACAAAAAGTAAAGTATATAACGCCCGTTATAATAGTAACGGCCGTTAGGGCTTTTGAAGACGTGTAACGGGCGTGACAAATATAACGGCCGTTACACGCGTTCTTGATATATATACCTGGTTAGGGTTCTGCATTATGGACGATTCTTGGCATAATTTTCTTAGTTTTCTCATAGTTTTTAGCACTTTGGAGCAAACAAGTTGTTAAGGTTTTACCTCTTTTCGGCTTTGGATTGTAATCATAATTGCTACCGGATTCTCTGCAATTGCTTGGTATAATATGATTTCTTCTCTATTTGTTTGTTCTTGTCTTTTTAATATGAGTGGCTAATTCTCTTTGCACCCGCTTGGGTAGTAAGCATGTCATAGGGTCGATTTAATGTTACTTGCCATTGTTGAACAAGATTTTCATGTTTAATCGTAGATCCACATTTATTTGGGTTTAAATATTGTTTTTATCTTTTATATCTATTAATTGATGATTGTAGTTAGAAGTTCGGAAGAAATCTAGGTCATTGTCAATTGGTTAATGAAAAGGTTGATCGGTCTATAATTAACCTAAAGTCGTTGGAGTTCGGAAGAAACTAACGATAAAGATTTTAAACAATTAAATTCATTTTGAGTGTGCAAACACTTATGATAGAGGAATCTGATTAGGTGAATAAGCAGTTCGGAAGAAATCTAGGTCATTGTCAATTGGTTAATGAAAAGGTTGATCGGTCTATAATTAACCTAAAGTCGTTGGAGTTCGGAAGAAACTAACGATAAAGATTTTAAACAATTAAATTCATTTTGAGTGTGCAAACACTTATGATAGAGGAATCTGATTAGGTGAATAAGCAGTTCGGAAGAAATTTAGGTCATTGTCAATTGGTTAATGAAAAGGTTGATCGGTCTATAATTAACCTAAAGTCGTTGGAGTTCGGAAGAAATCTAGGTCATTGTCAATTGGTTAATGAAAAGGTTGATCGGTCTATAATTAACCTAAAGTCGTTGGAGTTCGGAAGAAATCTAGGTCATTGTCAATTGGTTAATGAAAAGGTTGATCGGTCTATAATTAACCTAAAGTCGTTGGAGTTCGGAAGAAATCTAGGTCATTGTCAATTGGTTAATGAAAAGGTTGATCGGTCTATAATTAACCTAAAGTCGTTGGAGTTCGGAAGAAATCTAGGTCATTGTCAATTGGTTAATGAAAAGGTTGATCGGTCTATAATTAACCTAAAGTCGTTGGAGTTCGGAAGAAATCTAGGTCATTGTCAATTGGTTAATGAAAAGGTTGATCGGTCTATAATTAACCTAAAGTCGTTGGAGTTCGGAAGAAATCTAGGTCATTGTCAATTGGTTAATGAAAAGGTTGATCGGTCTATAATTAACCTAAAGTCGTTGGAGTTCGGAAGAAATCTAGGTCATTGTCAATTGGTTAATGAAAAGGTTGATCGGTCTATAATTAACCTAAAGTCGTTGGAGTTCGGAAGAAACTAACGATAAAGATTTTAAACAATTAAATTCATTTGTGCTTAGTCGTGTTATTAAGGCTTGTATATCAGTCGAATATTGTCAAACATTCCAGTTTTCATTTAAGATTAAAACTGCCTAACCATCTCGTTTCATTTTCAATGATGGTTTAGCTTCTTTTTGATTACTGAAATGTGGTTCCATGATGTGCCAAGGTATTTTATGATTTTCAGCTTGGAATTGCTTGAGGACAAGCAAAGCTTAAGTGTGGGGGGATTTGATGTGTCATATTTTATACCATTTCCCACGTGACTTTAGTACCAATTATTCGTTATTTTTAAAGCTTTATATCCAACTTTCGATGCTTTGAGGTAGTGTTAAGTGTTTTCAGGTTGGAAAATGATTATACGGATGAATTGGTTGATTTTGATGATATATGGAAGAAAAGGGAGAAGGATTCGGTTGAAATCGAGTGAAAGACGAAGAAAACGGATTCTGGAAGGTGTAACACCCGTTACATATGTAACGGGCGTTATGAAGAAAAACGGCCGTTAGGGCTTTTGAAGACGTGTAACGGGCGTGACAAATAGTAACGGCCGTTAGGGCTTTTGAAGACGTGTAACGGGCGTGACAAATATAACGGCCGTTAGCTTTTGAAGACGTGTAACGGGCGTGACAAATATAACGGCCGTTAGGGCTTTTGAAGACGTGTAACGGGCGTGACAAATATAACGGCCGTTAGGGCTTTTGAAGACGTGTAACGGGCGTGACAAATATAACGGCCGTTAGGGCTTTTGAAGACGTGTAACGGGCGTGACAAATATAACGGCCGTTACACGCTTTTGGAGCAGTTAAAGTGACAAGTATAACGGAAGTTCGTCTTGTCTATCTTTTGAGTCGTTCAACAATGCAAGTAATGTTTAGACCCGATGATTGACATGTAAGCTGATCCAAGTAGGTGTCTTTCAATATTATTGTCTTTAAAATCATTTGGATTTCTTTTCGATTAATCCTTCGGGATTACTAATTATTTACTGACTTTTGCATCGTGACAATTCGGTCACAACCCCCTTTTTACTTGAATTACTTAATGTCAACAATTACTCAGTTTTAGTCCCTGTGTTCGATCCTGGACTTACCTTTTAGCTATACTATATACGAACGGGTCCACTGCCCGCGAATGTGTAGTAGTCAGTTTTAGGGTATTTCTTGTTTATAAATTTTAAACTCAATTTTATACATCACGAGCCGACTTAATAAATCTAAATTTTTTCGAACAAAGTACGGACAAATATAACACTACTAAGCGAAAAAACGGGGATGGCCCCGCCACCCTCGGGCCACAACATAGAACCGCCCCTACGTATAGTGTTGTGGTTGTTTTATATTTGCATCCAGCACTTAGTTGGAGTGGTTCACTCCATCAAGGGTTAAAGTCTTTTAAGGACACTATTAATTGAGACAAATCTGCCCTTGGGGTCTAATCCTAGTTTTGTGTTTGGTGTGTACTCTAGTTGACTAGGTAGAAGAGGTGTTGGTCTTAGTAATAAGGGTGATAATATCTACACCACTAATACATGTTTTACACCATCTAATGTGCAACATCATAGAGCATAAATTGGTAGTTTAAGTATTGCCATCCGAGTGATAACGGCAAGGGAAAGACAGATATCGGTAGATAGTCAATTGGCCGTCGAGCATTTCTGTTGGTACATGTATATGTGCATATATTGTCAGTACCTTTTTGTATACTTGGTATTATCCTATCATTTTCATGTTAAACCAACCATTACATAATAACCATCAATCCTGCTAGTTTGAAAAGGTTTTTTTGCAGACTTGCAGTGATCTAGCAGGTTGTATGAACTGTCGCAAGTACAAACTTTAGATATATTCTATGTTGCTTGAGTTATGTCTACTGCCTAATGCTTAGATGCAGGTATAAAGGGTTTCAAATTATACATCTTGTCATTATTTTGTTGTGATAGCTTTTGTTTGGTACCAACTATATATACCTGCCAAAATCGTGTGTTAGCTAAAAACAGTTCCGAAGAATTAAGATACACAGAACGAAGAAACACCTGATTCAAAGATGATCTATAACAAAAAGTAATTGTTAACTGGAAAAGTTTTGAACTATAAGTTAGGCCCGAAAATTACAAGCATTCTTTGTAGCTCAAAACTTTAATCCTCTGATGATTCTATAGGCAGGTCTTCTTTGAACCATTGATACAATCCTCCCTCCAAATGAAAGACATTATCGTAGCCATTCAATACTAGCAAGTAGGCAGCTATAAGTGACCTGCAGAAATTAACAAATTCATATATATAAGTATATTTATATCTTTTTCAATCTATATTTGTCTGTTGTGTCATTATGTATAGACATGATGAACAAGTTGTTGAGAAAGATGAACGAAAAAGTTGATGAGCGTCGTTAAAAACCTTGATTGTTGGCCTTCGGGAAGATTTTGGGTAGGTTTCATTGTACCTCCCGATGCACAAGCTACTATGATCTTTGAGCTTTTAGCTAATTTTGATTCCACACCTGCTCAGTATGCAGCAAGTAAATAAATAAACAGCTTATCCTGCACTTGATTATAAACAAGTTTGTTTCAAGTAACATTTCATACTTTGCAAAAACTCAGGATTTTCTTCTGTTCCAGCAAAGATACCAAAAAAGGCAAATGCAGCTCGTCTAGCTATGTCCCACGCTGTCCATTCCTTTATAAGTCTGTATATTTGAACATTGATTGCACCTGGGGGATGAGCCTGCATCCAGAGAAATCACAATTCACACCCCTTTAGCGGTTTGTTGCAAACCTAAATTAGTAAATTTTCATATAATTATATTCACCTCTTTAAACTCTGCTTCTGGTCTCACGTCAAGAATCACAAAGTTATTTTGTTGTTGAAGTCGTAATGCTTCTTTTACATCCACACTTCTAACCTGCAACAGATTAGTTCATTATCATGTATGCTTAATATCATAATTCATGCTTAAAGTATATTTACCCAACACCTAATTGCTCAATAAAGAATATGACAACTGATATTTAGAAACAATTCTTGATGGCATGTTCGGTTTTGGAGGGTGATGCGTTTGCGTTACTCTCATTGATAGGAAAGTACTGGTTGTGCATATAGGTGTCAAATTGGGCGGGTCAGCGCAGATGAAGTAACAGGGCAAGACAGGGTTGGGTTGCAACAAATTGTTGGTATTATGGGTCAGAATGGGGATGGGTTGACCCATTTGATCCATTACAAATTTAGCTAATATTATATTATTTTGATTGTGAATAATAAATTAACCCAAATCAACCCATTGACCACAACTAAATCGAAATCGTCACTAACAAGTAGTTCTTATGGTTAAAGATTAGAATACCCTTTTTTGTAGCAGGAGCTCCCTCTTTACTTTCCACTCTTCTTCAGCTATACAATTTAAAAGAACCAGTTGAGATATGGAAAACAATCGATATCGATAAAAAAAAAATGGAAATTTTACAAAATTACCAGGTGTTTTAGCAGTTTTGGTTGCTGCACTTTGGATAGTGAACCTTGTAAGAGACTTGTTCCTGGAAGAAAACTTAAGTGGGTTGATTGCAAAGTAACAAGTAGTGTTGTTTTCATTTACAATATTTGTATAAGATGTAAATGGAATATTATAAAGCTTTGATTGAAAACATGAAGAAGATGAAGTGAGAGCAACCATCATCAAAAAAAAATTAGAATGTTTTTGATGAAAATATGAATTTATTTTATTTACTTTTTTTTTTTTATGGTTTATTTGCAGTTATTAATTAAGAGGCAAAACTGAAATTTAAGATGTGATATTTTTTTGAAAGCATTGAGAAGGGGATAGATAGTTGATGGTGCCATTGGTGGGGTATATTGGTTGTTATGTGGATATTTTGGTTTGCTTCACAATCCGAGTTTGTGGTGGTGGTTTTATTTTTTGATCTTATTTGATCTCTAGGCTACCCCATTCCCATCTCAATTTATGGATGCTGCATTAATTAATTGATAATAAAAATGGATAAAACGAGGTTTTTATATTCAGAAATAAAAATCTTCTGACTCAGATATATGCAATTAAACTGGAGTATCTGTTTTCTAACAATTTCCATAGAATATTACCCAATATAGAATAAGAAAAAGAAGGAAGTAGGGTAACTTGTTTTTGATTCCCATCTTTCAACGTTGATTGTGGTGAATCTTGTCCAATATTTAACATGAAAATAAAAAAAGAATATTTATTTTGAGGCAAAAAATGACATTTACTACGAAATGAATGGAGTATTAGTTTATCATTGTTGGAGTATTTTTATAAACATTTTGAGGCAAAAAATGATATTTACTACGAAATAGAAAAGTACTTTTTAATTCAATTTGCCGGTTATATAAGCAGTCTGATTCAAGAAAGTGAGCCATAACGAGTATGGATTTAGTAAAAAGGTTTTTGATCAATTCGCTACAAGGCCCTAATGGTTACTGTGAAACCGCCGCGATTGGCCTTTCGCGCCAGCAGCATAGATTCCTTTCAACGCTGTTCAAGACTTATAAAAAGTTTGATCTAATACAAAATTCTCGCGATGAGATTGACTATTTTGTAGTCAACAATAAATAATGGTGAACGTGACTTATTACACTATGCATTTCTTTTATCTGTATGATGATTGATGATTAACATTAATAGGTGTATTAAATGGATAGAGATCCATAGTTTATGAAGATGAGTGATTGAAGTTATCGGCAAATTGGTTATGATTAAAAGTAATAGTATTTTGAACATGAGTGATTGAAGTTAAAGTTTTGAAATGTTTAAAAAGATGAATGGTTACGAAACTTTTCAAGAAATGTCTTTTGCTAAAAAAACTTATCATCCAGGGTTTATACTTTTATAACACTGTTTTGCTGACCAATTGTATTATTTCCAGGTTTTCGCGTTCAATTCATGATAAAATGGTCGCAATATATTCCTCTGTTTGAACCGATGCGTTGCAGTTGATCTTAGCATATCACAAGTTCATTAGAAAAGCCGAACTTTCATGTTAGCAATATCAGTTTTTCACTCCGACCATTTATTAAGGAAGGTGATCCCTACACAACAATATATGCATTATATGATTGTACTGTATAGCTGTATAATGCATATAGTATTGTGTATGGCTAAAACATGTTGCGTAGGGATCAAATTCCATTTATTAAACATACAAATCTTCTTCATTAAATGACCTTTAATCATCTTAATGACCTTTAATCATCTGATCGCAGCTTAAACGCCATTTCACTTGTCATTACACCATATCATGTGTACTCAAAGAATACTTGTATGCCATTGCCAGTAGTAACTCCAAACGGAATTGGACATATAATGTGATAGTTTCTTTTATGTTGTGGTTACACTAAAATCAATAAGCTTCGTGTGGCGCCATTGTTGAGTACATATTGGAACTAAATAGTATATTAAAAAAGTTACTACGATCTAATAAACCATAGCTAGACCTTTCATAAACAAATGGTCTCTAGCATGAGCCATTGGTTTATAACAATCTATGTAACTAATATGGATGATCAAAGACACCAATGACGGCTAACCCAATTGGTTAAGATGAGATGAGACACTTTGTCTTTGGTGAGAGATACCGGTTCAATCCTATTGGGTCTAACGAGTAACGAGTAATACTTTGGGATAAAAACTGAAGTAGGGGAAATGATAAATCCTCTTAAACTAATATCCTAAAAATCTTCCTAATCATTAGATGAAGACATGTAAAAAAATCAGGAGACAAGATTAAGAAAGAGAATTGGTGGATATCACATGTCACTTTCTTATAGTTTTAGAATAATTTTTAAGCTAATCTTTAGGAGGATTTATCATTTTCCATGCAACAAAACTTACAATGGCAAGGTAGGCGACGTCATGATGGCATACACATGTATGATATAACTATTAAGACACGAGAAGAGATGAGACTAAGTATACACAAATAGCCTTGTTAAAACAAAGATATATATATATATATATAATATACAAAACTTGATAGTTATAGTTAAGCGTGTGATTGCCGATCACCGTCTTAAACAAAATAAAGCCAAACAAATACGGCCTTTTCGTGCATCATTCTCTCAAAGCATCTTAGGTAAGGTATATAACGTGTTGCTCATGGTAATAGAATACACATTAGCATATATAATATACACATACACGAACAAAATGGATCAATGAAGGAATCTCGAGTCCCCTTGATAGGATATCTACACAAATATTTTAGATTTAAAGGTGGAAATTCAAGAAAACATATGACCATTTCCACACATCAAGACAAAGACTCCTAGGACTTGCTATATGTGGCTGCTCCACTTAGAATCTTATTCTACAATTATAACATTAAACTTCCATATATATGACAATTATATATACTAACGTATCTAACAATATCCAATATAATATGTAACCTATGTGCTCATGGATTATGTATTGCCAGCCAAACATATTATATACACATGAAGGAGCTTTTGTACACTTACCCATGAACTTATTCAAGTGTACTTTTATGATCTTGACTTTCATCAACCACACCACAAAGAATCCAACTATATAAGAAGAGCAAGGACCACTTCTCTAAATCATATTTCTGATTGGCAAATATGCAGGAAACAAAGAAATAAACAAGCGTGGTATTGGTGTGGCTCCTCTGCTAGCTTTTATAGGCTGGCAGGTGAGCCGAACCAATATCACTCTTGTATGTTTCTTTTGAATGTTGACTTGGAGTTGCATTAAAGTTAATCGATCCAGGTAAATACTTTGTTTATGGTTTCAGATTTAGTAAACTTTGTAACAAATTTCCATTTTGAGTAGTAAACTAAAAATAAATTAATTGCCAATAATATAACTACTAAAATTGTGCATACACAATGCATGGTGATCAATCATTTTCCAAAGTCTTCGGCGAGAATAGCCCGCTGGTTGGTGGGGTAAAAGCAACCGACTTCGCCGGCTTTGCGTGGAAGCCTATGATGGTGATAATGTAAGAAAAGAGAAATAACTACGAGAAATTAATTTATGTTAATTAGTTTTCATAGTATTTGGTCGAATATGTGATCTACTCATTTGTTTATATGATACTGTTTTCATTTAATTGGTAGATATGTTACTAACTGGTTACTGGTTGATGATCAACAACCTATTTCTCTATCCATGGGTTTGGATGTGGTTAAACATTCAAGTGGCCCAATTAAAGGAAACATTTTCAATGAATAAACAAACTAAAAGGATTGGCTTTGGGTCAGCTCAACTCAGACTGACAAAAAAGCCCCTCTGTTGCCGAACCAGCGGATTTTGTCCCTCTGTGCCCTGGGTACAGCAGTTTACTACCAGATTACATAGTAAGGATATACTCTTCCTTATATGATCTAAATCCAACACAAACGTTACGGGGAAAATTCTAAAAATGTCAATCTTATTGCATTATTGAAGCTACTCCAGTTTGCAAATAGGTCTGTAAGGTGCACGTATCTAAATTAAAACGGTATTAGCGTTGTTGTCACCTCACATATCAATAAACTAGTAACATACAGTGTGTAGTAGCACATCCTATAGCATGAAAATTTAACCCTCACGATATAACCAGAAAAGTGATTAAATAGAAGTCAAGCTCCAGAAAGTAATACACTACAAATATTAAAATGGGTAAAACTCACAACTGAATAACCTAATTCATAAGGCACAAAGCTTCACTAAAGAAACATAGATAAACATAGCTCTCCGGCACAAAACGAAAATTTGTGAGGATATAACAAAAGCTTCGAACATGCACGACCATCGCTCGAAAAATCGCAACCCACCCGATTCGCTTGGTCCTAAGAAAACTGGAAGCATGCGATGTTGTAACCCACCCGTATCATATATTTATCTGACATGCATAGATCCTACATAAAAGCGGTTTGCCATAATTTAGTTTGGATAGTTTTTATTGTACCCGATGTTTATTACTAGCATAGATTGGCGCATGAGTGTATATAGCTTTTATCACCTGTAAGTCTGCATATTCAACGCCTTCCACGAGACCCACCACTTGACCTTGCTCCGCCACCTGTCCTTGCACCAGGATAGCGAGCAAACTGCATTCTTAAGCTAACCGAGTCGCGGTCGTGCTCGTCAAACTTATAACCTGCAAAAGCGAGTTTGACTATTTTACACTACACAACTAATCGCACTGCCTAATCTTGGAGATTAGCCTCAAGTCATATATGCAAACGGAAACCCGAAGCTCTCCAACTTTGATGCTTTACGCAAGAATCAGATTTTAGAGATGACAAAGAATGATGACTCGTAACGCAACAGATTCCAGAGTTCCAAATGGAATATGATCGACATTTTTTTCTGTATTCTTTAAAGCTTGACCAAAAATCAAGCATGATATTTGAGCCACATTAGCGGTTTAGATAATTAAATTTATTTCAGTTAGTAAAAAAGCATTGCGCTTTAACTTCATGTCAAGTGTATGCTTTCAAAGTTGTGTTTATGAGCATTTGACACGTTATATGGATTGTAAGTCTGTAAATGAAACAGAAATTTATATAATTAACTTGATCTTTTGACAACACAGCACACATCGTTTCGCCAGCTAAAGGCAACATATTAGATTGGACACCATTCCTTGAATGAAAGATTCGCCCCTTGAAACTTACATAGGACATACTGGGTTTTGGAGGAACGAAAGGAAGTATGATACCATGAATGATCATGATAGAATGTGGTGGCGTTCAGCAACTGAGTCAAACCATTCGCCAACATAATCGAAACAAGATTTGGCTCAACAGATTCAGGTTACCTGGAGTGGGTTCTAAAGAAACCGACTTATTTGGTTTAGTTGTTCAGAATTGGGTGTGGTAATCTATGTTTGGTACCTAGCCGAACCTCACTACCTAGAATAAATCCTAAGCATGCAGCCTCCACCAATTTCTAATCCATCGTTCATCACCTTTCCAATCATCAACGAAAACAAAGCATCTTGTCGAAAATGTATCCTCAAAGAATAAATCATCAAGGGAAAGAAGATGATTTATAAGAGCACCATAGAAATTGTCAGGGTTGCCTACTCAAAGCAAAGTAAAATGACAAAACCTATTTAACGATCAAATTGGCATCCTCAAGGTTTAAGGTCAGTAATTTTGTGGATCTTCATAGTCTGAGAGAAACTAAAAAAAAAGGATAAACAATAAAACGGATCTGTTTCATAGTAATTTTGGACTGGGAACTTGGTAAGCAATGAAGATTGTCAATGGATTCACAAATTTGAAATTAATAGAAGTATAGAACACATGTCTGGCCATTCGAGTACTTTTAGGTTTGGTCCAGTTTATGGGTATTTATACTAAACCCCGATTAAACCCAATACCCTACAAAGCAAACATCTCTAATATGCTAATCACATCATCCTTGATATGATACTTCCTCTTAGTTGGGGACCATTTCCCAGGCTTAGGAGTAGTTAGAAGGAATAAAAAATTAATATGCCTTGAGTAATCTAATCATATTCGTATAAACGTTCCATAGGTGAGACTCCGAACAGGTAATTCGTTAAGACAAACTCGTAATGACACGGTTCACTTGATAAAGAGGCATATTGTTCTTTATATACGGTTGACAGTTAATTAGACAATTACAGTAACTCTAAATATATTCACCAAACCACCATTTTAGGTTAGAAATTAGATGTAGCCTTGAAATACAATGAGATTTTTTATTGCCCCTTTTCACTAGTAGATGGCAGGGACAGGTGGAGTTAGGTCAGGTTCAAATACAGAAGACGGAGTACCTTTAGCAAGGAATAAGATTCACTTTCCAAACATAAAGACCAACTAACAAGTACAAACGACAAAAATTTATAATTGTAGATATGGAACATACAGACGTACCTTGTAATGCATCTTTAGCAGTAGCTGCCTCAGCTGGACTCTCAAAATCAACAAAACAGAGCACCAACGGATCCTTACTGGACTGACAACCCAAAAGATTACATCTTAGCTTACTATAAAAGGAAAAGAGCAGAAATGGTTGATTATTTTTAAATGCATAAAATGCCCTTGCATCATGCACCAAGCTCAAACCAAAAAGTTCTGTGAGCCTGTCAATTATAATCCCGATGATTACGCATAGAACAAATAGAACCAAAGGGCATTGGGCCTAGCTGTATTGGAGTGACCCATTAACAGGTTGTGGGTTCAAGTCTTACTTCAGAAAATTGGTGCAGATGTTAAGTGGTTGAAGGTGTGTACTTTTTTGCTTAAAAAAAAGGACTAATAGATAAGTTCACTCCACAAGTTTCTAAAGAAAAAACATGTGGAGTTTTTTGTTAATATTCCTAGCAAAACCAAAGTTCTTGATGTGTGAACATGGTATAATCAAAGTTGACTATATACATGCAACAAATAAATTTAGACTTACATGTCTGGATTCCTTGGTCACAAGTCGAACTTCTTTGTAGCCAACAAAAGGACGAAATATATCTGCCAAACTCAGGTGAAGGAACCAAACCAGTATAAAAAAAATGCCAGCATGGCAATATATCTATACATATTGTAGGTTAATGAACAATAACAGATAGAAAAAGGATACGGGCCACCTCTCTCCGTGAACAATTTGAAGGCAACCCCTCCACAAACAGGGTATTGCTGGCATCAGCAGGCAAAGCAACTTCAGGCCTCCCACCCAACAGCCCTGCATCCCGACCTTTTGAGGTTGCTGCTGCAATATGATCCGTACCTCCCAGGCCCATACCGATCAAGCGGGGATCTTCATGAAGACGAGTGCCAAGTCCCATGGGTCTAGCAGACTCAATGCCAGCATACGGCGAAAGTTGCTGCATGCATTATAGAAAAAACAGACCTGTCAGAACGTAGACATATAACATTAACCATGACAAAGTTGGTACAGTATATGGACATACCGTGCCACGTAAATAACGGTCATAAGATGCTCCAATGGTATCAGAATCTTTTACCACTAGATGAGTTCCCCTCTCATCCTCGCGAGCATAATAGCTAGGCAAGTCGCGGCCACCAGAAAGATCTATGATGTGAATCAAATCAGAGCAAAAACAGAGCAATTAACGAAACCAAATAACCATCTTGTAAATTAGAACAGAGAAATTTATTTTACTTCTGGAATAAAAACATAATATATACTTGTATTCGAGGGATTACACTTGATGAATATTGCTACATCTTATTCCTACGTTCCCTATTTCTCTGTAAAAATGATTTCATTTCTTTTACCTTGCCATTGTCTTAAGGATTACAACAGTAAGTAAAAAAGTTTTTCTATACTAATACATTGTGGCAGATATACATTTAGATAAAAGGATTTTCGCGAAGGGAAGCCCAAACTAATTTTTGATGTACCATTCATCCAGGGGTATCCCTTGGAAAGACCCATGTGTTTTGTGATAGAATTAAGCAATGACAGATAAATACTAATATTTTTAATTCAAATTATTCAGTATTAGGTGGTGTTTGTTTAAGGACTTAATAATAAAGTTGTGACTTAATCAAAAACACTTAATCCATTAAGTCATCAAAAATGTTTGTTTTTGTGACCTAATAAACAAAAACTAACTCGATTGACTTAATCCATACATATATAATTAATCCATACAAAGAGTTAAGTATCAGGTATTTTTACAAGACCAAATATATAGAGACTGATTGTCATCTTGTAAGGGACCGCACTGTGGATAAGCATAAAGAGCTTCCATCTATAAAGCATTTTACATGAATATGGAGCTTGTAAGTATTAAGCAACCCTAATCTAGTTGTAATAGTATGACAAATTGCAAAGCCTGGTCTATTCTTACAAACATAACAAGTCAGCAATGGCGTAATCAATAACCAAAATTAGTTCAGATAGTTATTAAGTACCCAATTACGGCCAGAGATATTTAGAGAGAGAGAGAGAGAGAGAGAGAGACGAAGAGGAAGAGATTAAGACACACTATCTTGTTGAGTATCATGACATTCACCAAGCCAATATAAAGTGGTTAATCGTTCTATAGAATTACAAAATAAACTAAGATATATCGTTACTACTGCAATAGTACAATAATGATATCCTCTAGTCCTCTACTAACAACTTACGTAGATTAGTTCAATGTGTAATCTTGATTGCAGAGAAACAACCATATCGCAATTTATGACTACTGTAAAGTAACAATTTTCCGACTTAACTATTGTTCTAAGAAGCCATAGGTGGAACCAAGCAGCTAACTTTACGCCTGGGGACCTAATTTCTTACGCGGGTAATGAACAAACAAATTCTAAAAACACATTAGATAATTTTTTTCGACCCAATTACCATACTACGCTAAGCACTACATACATATCCGATATCTCCATCGAGATCATGTCGACTAATATCGCTTCAAGTTTCGAACTTTATCAAATTTTCAGGAAAATCATCAATAAACAATGTTGGGTTTTGTGACAATCTACATCTATGATCATCTACCGAAACAAAATATCAAAAAGATCAAAACTTTTTAATTTTTACAATCCAAATAAATAAGTAAAAAAAAAAACAAAACCCTAATTTTTATATAAGGATATTTCAACATATTATTTCCATATTCAAGATTTATATTATAAATAAAAAAAAACAATGTGGGGAAAGTGAGTGTGTTACCGTAATCGGAACGGGGACGTTTCCCCATGAGGGAGTGAAGTGGTTGCTGCTGCTGTTGCGGCGGCGGCTGCTGTCTGCCATCAGCGGCGGCGTATTTCCAGTAAGAGTCGGCCATGTTATTATTTATTGAAAAGATGAGATGAAATTGAAAGCAGATTGTAAGGAAGAAGAGGATGGAAGCGTCGGATTGGGAGACGGAAAGAGAAAAGATTTTCCGGTGACACGTTTTTTGGTTTTTTATATAAGTATATTTAGGTTAGGGTAGTTCGCCTTAGCTTATTTTGTATGGCTTTAGCTTATTTGGTTTATTTTGAACTAGGTACGGCGCCGAAAGGGGGTGGTATGGAAGGTGGTCCGGTGCCGAGTTTCCATGTCATGTTCGTGATCAGCAGAGGCGGAGCCAAGATTTTACGTTGAGGGGGGCTCGTAGATTTTTTCATCTACGGCGTTCAGTTAACTTTGGAGATCGGTCAGCTATAAAAGGTTACGAGACAAGAGATTCCTTTGTCTGTCTTAGTCGGACAACCATTTACTTAACTTTTTGCCGACCACTCAACTGAGTAACTTAAGAATTATTAGCCGTGTACCTCAGCAACTAATAATAATTTGAAAAAAATGATGTTAATAAGTTATATAGTATTTTTACATGTTGTTTTTTAGATCAAACTTTCCGTATGATATATATGTGATATACAAACAAAGGAAAATTAATCTTTTTGTACATGTTTAACGTACAAAAATTTGCAATACAAAACCAACAATACATTTCATTGTTTATTTAAATGTTAAGTATTTAATATTAATAGATTGGTAAACGTTAACTACAGTCCTGGATGTTGTCGTTAATGCATAAAAAATTGTATCTTTTATATAAAAAGTTTACTCTTAAATGTTATGATAAAAATATAATTACCTTATGTATGTTGATAAATTAGATAAAAAATATTCTTCTAAATTTAAATATAAATCTAAATAGTAAATATAAGGTATGTAAGTTACAAAAGATCAATAAAAAGAAAAATTTTACAATTGTACAAATGAAGCAAGTTAAAAAAATCAAAAGAAAAAATAAAACCAAAGTTTTTAAAATTTTTTGAAAAATAAGAGTCCATAAAATGTTAAAAGCCAAAAGAAAAAGAAAACAAAACAAAAACAATAAAGAGAGGTGGTAAGGCCCGCCACCAAAATTGTATTGTAATATATAATATATAATATCATTATATATATATATTATATATATATATTATATATATATATTATATATATATATTATATATATATATATATATATATATATATTATATATATATATTATATATATATATATATTATATATATATATATTATATATATATATATATTATATATATATATTATATATATATATTATATATATATATTATATATATATATTATATATATATATATATATATTATATATATATATTATATATATATATTATATATATATATATTATATATATATATTATATATATATATTATATATATATATATATATATATTATATATATATATTATATATATATATATTATATATATATATATTATATATATATATATATATATATTATATATATATATATATTATATATATATATTATATATATATATTATATATATATATATTATATATATATATATATTATATATATATATTATATATATATATATTATATATATATATTATATATATATATATTATATATATATATTATATATATATATATTATATATATATATATTATATATATATATTATATATATATATTATATATATATATATTATATATATATATATATATATTATATATAATATCTTCGCTTATAACAATCTTTATATATATAATACATAGTTATAATTATATATATATATATATTCCTTATTTTGAGAACCATTTTTTTTGTAAGAACCATGAGAACTCTTAAATTATATATTTGTTCACATGTTTTTTTTTGTTCATTCACATGTGAAATGATATAAAAATGTATGTTGTAGAAGAAACTTTTTATGAAACCTTCCAAATAGCCTTTTTGTGAACTTGTGAATGAATTTGTTCACGTTTTTTGTTCACATGTGACAAACGACTACATATAAGGTTTTGAAAAAAAATTTCTTCTGCAACATATATTTTTATAACGTTTCACATGTGAATGAACAAAAAAAACATGTGATCCAATATATAATTTAAGAGTTCTCAAGGTTCTTACAAAAAAATGGGTTCTCAAAATAAGGGTCCATATATATATATATATATAATATATATATATATATAGACTTTTCTTATTTTGAGAACCATTTTTTTTGCAAGAACCATGAGAACTCTCAAATTATGTATTGGATCACATGTTTTTTTTGTTATTCACATGTGAAATGATATAAAAAAGTATGTTGTAGAAGAAACTTTTTTTAAAAAACATTTAAAATAGCCTTTTGTGAACTTGTGAATAAATATGTTCACGTTTTCGTTCACTTGTAAACAAACGGGTATATATAAGGTTTTGAAAAAAATTTCTTCTGCAACATATATTTTTATAACGTTTCACATGTGAATGAACAAAAAAAACATGTGATCCAATATATAATTTAAGAGTTCTCAAGGTTCTTACAAAAAAATGAGTTCTCAAAATAAGGGTCCCCTATATATATATATATATATATATATTATATATATTATATATATACTATATATATATATATATATAGGTTTTAGGTAAAATAAAACAAGTATTAAAGTAAAACAAATAAAACAATAGGTTTTCCTTCACTAAAAATCACCGTACATCATGAAAATCATCGTGCATTAATTGTTTCGTGAATCTTTGTGCATCAATTTAATCATGATCTAAGGGTCAAGATGTTGTCCTATTTGTTTTACCTTAATACTTGTTTTACAATACCCAACCCCTAACTATATATATATCATATTAGCTTAGTTCTTTTAATATATGATATATATTATATATATATATATAGTTAAAGGGTAATCATATGCATTGCAGATTTTTAACATAAATCTATCACTTTTACCCTCTGAATTTTACAAGATGCACAATATAAATCCACCGATTAATCATACAATTTATCGATTCCTCCAATTGATCACATGTATCATTTTAAAAAACTAAAGTCATACGAGTATGTAAGAAAAGGATTATTGCAATAGTACTAGCTTATCAAAGTCATCACTTATAAAATCTTGCAATATAGAAAACATAGTTATAGTTTTATATATAGTTGAAGGGATAATAATATGCACTGCAGTTTTTCTAAATAAAACTATCACTTTTACCCTCTGAATTTTACAATATGCACGTCTTAAATCCACCGATTAATCATAGGAATCTATTGATTCCTCCAATTGATCACGTGTATCATTTTAAAAAACTAAAGTCATACGAGTATGTAAGAAAAGGATTATTGCAATAGTACTAGCTTATCAAAGTCATCACTTATAAAATCTTGCAATATAGAAAACATAGTTATAGTTTTATATATAGTTGAAGGGGTAATAATATGCACTGCAAATTTTTATCATAAAACTATCATTTTTAATTATCTTTTGAATTTTACAAGATGCTGATCATAAATCTCCTATGTGAGACACAACAGCACCTATGATGGATACAGTTACAGTACAGATGTTGAGCTCATCCCATACTTCTATTTATGGAGCTTCATGACAAACATCTTCATCATATATTTGTTGAAATCCAGTAAGTACTTATAAATAATAGTGTCGAAAGTTATGTTGAACTAGGGAATTCGGATCAACCTTTATTAATTTTCAATTTTATATTGGTGCGTAGTTATAGCTTTTTCATATATGTGTTATATGACTTCTTCATATGTCTCTGTTTTATTAGATATTGACGTATTTTTCTTATTCTACTAATACCCATAATTTGGAAAAATTTAAAAGTTTCAAGCCATGCTTGACAAAAATTTATATTAAAAAGTTGTTATAATATTTTTTAAAAAAAAAGTAAATACATATAAGTTGATAAGTTACAAGATATATCATCATTATGTTTTTCAGTTTTATTTCAGAATGAAAAGAAAGAAAACTAAAAAATGTTATAATTATTCGTGTTTTTGAGTTTTTTATAAAGAAATGAAGTAAAGAGAAATGAAAATAAGTGAATGGAAGATTTTAGTTAATTTAGTTTATAAATGAATCATGCCACTTTTGAGGTGATTTTTGAGGTGATTTGAAAGGATAGAAGTGAAGTACATTCTATCAAATCACTTATCTCCTTTTCTTTTCTTTTTTTTTCTTCTAAATATTAACTAAGAACACAATGTGAGCTTGAAAATGAGGTTCCCCTATTAACGCACGGACACACATTTTACAAGATATATCATCTCTTAAATACTTACCTGAATTATTTAAAACCCATATAAAAGATTTTACTACTTTTATTTAAATGCTTAATAGTAGTTTTGAATTTTTTAAATTTACCTATCATTAAAATTCTAATAGCTTAAGTAAATAATCTAAACTTAGTAACACACAAATATCAACGGCTTAACTATAGTAACTTACACTTTATTTTATATCTATATTCCCTTATAATGCAAACTGCCTTCCTCCCCTCCTTAATTTTAAGAACTTAAAATGACTAATTTACCCTTCAGCTTTTATACTAACTATCTTAATTCTACATGCCGAGACAAAAATACCCATAAAAAAATTTCAGGTCGCCTACGCAAAAAACACACTCACCTTCTAAACATTCTGGGTTTTCATTTTCTCCCACCGTCGTATGTCTCCATAAACAAAAAAATTCATTATGGGGTTTTTATGTCATCATTCAGGTCGTATGTCTCTCCCACCGCAATCAACATCCGATCAATCTTGGGTTTTTATGTCATCATTCGATCAGCTTTTGTATCATCAATTTTGGGGTTACTATCCGATCAGATTTTGGCAGGGCATTCATCAGATCCGATCGTCAATTTCTGAGGACTTCTATCATCAATTTTAATGCAACCACCACCATCATCGGCTTTTATATCATCACTTTTGGGGGGTTCGTGAAATTAGGTATGTTCAGATTAAATAATCAATAAATTCTAAGAATAATTTTGGGTTATGGTTATTGTTTATTTTAATAATTCATAATTCAATGATGATTAGGTGATTTGAAAGGATTTTGACCCCCCCCCCCCCCCCCCCCCCCCCCCCCCCCCCCCCCCCCCCCCCCCCCCCCCCCCCCCCCCCCCCCCCCCCCCCCCCCCCCCCCCCCCCCCCCCCCCCCCCCCCCCCCCCCCCCCCCCCCCCCCCCCCCCCCCCCCCCCCCCCCCCCCCCCCCCCCCCCCCCCCCCCCCCCCCCCCCCCCCCCCCCCCCCCCCCCCCCCCCCCCCCCCCCCCCCCCCCCCCCCCCCCCCCCCCCCCCCCCCCCCCCCCCCCCCCCCCCCCCCCCCCCCCCCCCCCCCCCCCCCCCCCCCCCCCCCCCCCCCCCCCCCCCCCCCCCCCCCCCCCCCCCCCCCCCCCCCCCCCCCCCCCCCCCCCCCCCCCCCCCCCCCCCCCCCCCCCCCCCCCCCCCCCCCCCCCCCCCCCCCCCCCCCCCCCCCCCCCCCCCCCCCCCCCCCCCCCCCCCCCCCCCCCCCCCCCCCCCCCCCCCCCCCCCCCCCCCCCCCCCCCCCCCCCCCCCCCCCCCCCCCCCCCCCCCCCCCCCCCCCCCCCCCCCCCCCCCCCCCCCCCCCCCCCCCCCCCCCCCCCCCCCCCCCCCCCCCCCCCCCCCCCCCCCCCCCCCCCCCCCCCCCCCCCCCCCCCCCCCCCCCCCCCCCCCCCCCCCCCCCCCCCCCCCCCCCCCCCCCCCCCCCCCCCCCCCCCCCCCCCCCCCCCCCCCCCCCCCCCCCCCCCCCCCCCCCCCCCCCCCCCCCCCCCCCCCCCCCCCCCCCCCCCCCCCCCCCCCCCCCCCCCCCCCCCCCCCCCCCCCCCCCCCCCCCCCCCCCCCCCCCCCCCCCCCCCCCCCCCCCCCCCCCCCCCCCCCCCCCCCCCCCCCCCCCCCCCCCCCCCCCCCCCCCCCCCCCCCCCCCCCCCCCCCCCCCCCCCCCCCCCCCCCCCCCCCCCCCCCCCCCCCCCCCCCCCCCCCCCCCCCCCCCCCCCCCCCCCCCCCCCCCCCCCCCCCCCCCCCCCCCCCCCCCCCCCCCCCCCCCCCCCCCCCCCCCCCCCCCCCCCCCCCCCCCCCCCCCCCCCCCCCCCCCCCCCCCCCCCCCCCCCCCCCCCCCCCCCCCCCCCCCCCCCCCCCCCCCCCCCCCCCCCCCCCCCCCCCCCCCCCCCCCCCCCCCCCCCCCCCCCCCCCCCCCCCCCCCCCCCCCCCCCCCCCCCCCCCCCCCCCCCCCCCCCCCCCCCCCCCCCCCCCCCCCCCCCCCCCCCCCCCCCCCCCCCCCCCCCCCCCCCCCCCCCCCCCCCCCCCCCCCCCCCCCCCCCCCCCCCCCCCCCCCCCCCCCCCCCCCCCCCCCCCCCCCCCCCCCCCCCCCCCCCCCCCCCCCCCCCCCCCCCCCCCCCCCCCCCCCCCCCCCCCCCCCCCCCCCCCCCCCCCCCCCCCCCCCCCCCCCCCCCCCCCCCCCCCCCCCCCCCCCCCCCCCCCCCCCCCCCCCCCCCCCCCCCCCCCCCCCCCCCCCCCCCCCCCCCCCCCCCCCCCCCCCCCCCCCCCCCCCCCCCCCCCCCCCCCCCCCCCCCCCCCCCCCCCCCCCCCCCCCCCCCCCCCCCCCCCCCCCCCCCCCCCCCCCCCCCCCCCCCCCCCCCCCCCCCCCCCCCCCCCCCCCCCCCCCCCCCCCCCCCCCCCCCCCCCCCCCCCCCCCCCCCCCCCCCCCCCCCCCCCCCCCCCCCCCCCCCCCCCCCCCCCCCCCCCCCCCCCCCCCCCCCCCCCCCCCCCCCCCCCCCCCCCCCCCCCCCCCCCCCCCCCCCCCCCCCCCCCCCCCCCCCCCCCCCCCCCCCCCCCCCCCCCCCCCCCCCCCCCCCCCCCCCCCCCCCCCCCCCCCCCCCCCCCCCCCCCCCCCCCCCCCCCCCCCCCCCCCCCCCCCCCCCCCCCCCCCCCCCCCCCCCCCCCCAGGTGAAGGGCTCAAAAGAACCAGAAAATCTCTACCAAATCTTTTGGATAACAACATCATTGGATGATTATGTAATTTGTTGATATCGATCTGCAAGGTAATATGATGATAGAAACGGATGTGAACTAATGTGGAAACCTGTTTTTAATATAATCTTCAGTAATTGCTAATTTCACTTAAGTTTTTGTATATTGGGTGCAAAATTTAGGGGAAAAATAAATGCTTTTAATGTTTTTTATCCTCATAGTTCTTTGATTGAATCAAATGTATTTATTTTGATTTAGATGATAACCTTGAAAGGTTGGCTAACAGCAATGGGTTGTATTTATTTGCAATCACCATCCGATCCATCATCATCATTTTCATCAGCTTTTATTTCACTCTGCCATGGGTTTTTTCTTATTATATTTTATATTAATTTGCAATGTTAACGCGGAATTGCTAATCGTTTCTAATTGGTATCATCAGATTTATGTCATTAGTGTTTTCGGTATGTTTCATTATTATTCTTCGATTTTTTATTTTTCAAATTGAATGCGACAACACATTCAATCTTGACTATATGCACCATTTAACTATATCAATTTATATTGAAATGTATGTTGAACAATAATCGATTATTTGTGAATTTTATTTTTCAAATTGAATGTGTTGTTAACAATTTACTTTTTTGTATTCTGCTGTAACTTGATGATTCATAACTTTTGGTAAGGATTTTTTATTTTGAGTCATGTGTTGTTAAAATAGGTTTTCAGAAAGATGTTTTATACCACTTATTTTTGTTAAATGTTTTAGAATCCTTATTTTCTGTAAACAACTGTTTAATTTTGATTTATTTTACGATAATTAATATGGTTAATATTTAGCGCAATCTTTTATTTTTTTATAAAAGCAACCATTGGAGTGACAGGTCCTCTGTCTTCCGCTTTCCAGTCCATGCTGCCGGTGTAGATCCTCAACCCCCGGCTACCAACGCAGGCACTCCATCCCCCGGTTTTGCTGTCCCATAGCCAATGCAGGTGTGCCTTTTTCCTTTTCTATCTTTTCGGTAAATATTGTAGTAATTAACTTTCTTTTCATCATTAAGTCTTCTTAATTGTCATATTTCCAATATTATTTTAGTGGTTATACACTTGGCACACAAGCTTGATCCAATTGTTTTAGAATTTAAATTCTCATATGGCTCAACCTATATATGGCTTAATTTACGGGAAGCATGGACAGGAAAAGCGAAATTAGCTTTTTTGTGCAAAATTGCCCTTAAATGATCACTTTGTACTTTGTATCATTAGAAACTGCAAAGCATTAGCTTTTTTGCTTAACTGTTCCTATTATTCAGAAGCTGCAAAGTGCATACAGCTAATGATACGCAAATCTTCGGGTGGCCAACATGCGAAAAGGTACAAACCTGTTGTTCGAATATTTTTGCGCTGCCATTTGGGTGACCTTATCGCTCCAGGTCAGTTTATTTTCTGACTGCGGCTTGGTTTGATGTTCAGGCTATAAATATGCTTTTCAGGCACTGTTATCCCTGATAGTTTTTGCTAGGTATATTTCGTTGATTATATATTGCATATTGTTGCTTGCAAGTCTTTAAAATTTGTTGCCGTTGGCCAAAAAGATGCAAATTATTGGTTGTTCGTTGTCTTAATTACACCAATCGCCATTATATTTGCGAGAGTATCATTTTTCCAACTTAATAACCGTGACTTTTTATGTGCTGTTTTGTGATTCTCTTTAGCTTCTCATTTTCTCATTAACAATCTCAAATTTGGTGAAATATGGATAGCAGCTTCAAAGTGGCATGTGATAATATTGTTTCTCCTTAAATGTTATATTTGGAACGGCCTAATAGATAATTCTGCAAATAATACCCAGTGTAAATAACTTACATTATATTAATATTGCAATGTTAACGCGGAATTGCTAATCGTTTCTAATTGGTATCATCGGATTTATGTCATTAGTGTTTTCGGTATGTTTCATTATTATTCTTCGATTTTTTATTTTTCAAATTGAATGCGACAACACATTCAATCTTGACTATATGCACCATTTAACTATATCAATTTATATTGAAATGTATGTTGAACAATAATCGATTATTTGTGAATTTTATTTTTCAAATTGAATGTGTTGTTAACAATTTACTTTTTTGTATTCTGCTGTAACTTGATGATTCATAACTTTTGGTAAGGATTTTTTATTTTGAGTCATGTGTTGTTAAAATAGGTTTTCAGAAAGATGTTTTATACCACTTATTTTTGTTAAATGTTTTAGAATCCTTATTTTCTGTAAACAACTGTTTAATTTTGATTTATTTTACGATAATTAATATGGTTAATATTTAGCGCAATCTTTTATTTTTTTATAAAAGCAACCATTGGAGTGACAGGTCCTCTGTCTTCCGCTTTCCAGTCCATGCTGCCGGTGTAGATCCTCAACCCCCGGCTACCAACGCAGGCACTCCATCCCCCGGTTTTGCTGTCCCATAGCCAATGCAGGTGTGCCTTTTTCCTTTTCTATCTTTTCGGTAAATATTGTAGTAATTAACTTTCTTTTCATCATTAAGTCTTCTTAATTGTCATATTTCCAATATTATTTTAGTGGTTATACACTTGGCACACAAGCTTGATCCAATTGTTTTAGAATTTAAATTCTCATATGGCTCAACCTATATATGGCTTAATTTACGGGAAGCATGGACAGGAAAAGCGAAATTAGCTTTTTTGTGCAAAATTGCCCTTAAATGATCACTTTGTACTTTGTATCATTAGAAACTGCAAAGCATTAGCTTTTTTGCTTAACTGTTCCTATTATTCAGAAGCTGCAAAGTGCATACAGCTAATGATACGCAAATCTTCGGGTGGCCAACATGCGAAAAGGTACAAACCTGTTGTTCGAATATTTTTGCGCTGCCATTTGGGTGACCTTATCGCTCCAGGTCAGTTTATTTTCTGACTGCGGCTTGGTTTGATGTTCAGGCTATAAATATGCTTTTCAGGCACTGTTATCCCTGATAGTTTTTGCTAGGTATATTTCGTTGATTATATATTGCATATTGTTGCTTGCAAGTCTTTAAAATTTGTTGCCGTTGGCCAAAAAGATGCAAATTATTGGTTGTTCGTTGTCTTAATTACACCAATCGCCATTATATTTGCGAGAGTATCATTTTTCCAACTTAATAACCGTGACTTTTTATGTGCTGTTTTGTGATTCTCTTTAGCTTCTCATTTTCTCATTAACAATCTCAAATTTGGTGAAATATGGATAGCAGCTTCAAAGTGGCATGTGATAATATTGTTTCTCCTTAAATGTTATATTTGGAACGGCCTAATAGATAATTCTGCAAATAATACCCAGTGTAAATAACTTACATTATATTAATATTTAATCTGTAGGAAAGAAAAAAATGTTCGGATTCCGGTTGTAGGATTTTAATTTAGCTTAGAATGGATTGGCTAATTACAAACTTATGTATTTGCTCATTCTTATCTTAAAACATTGCTGATACATTTGGGTTATCTGGACTTGGAGTTGATTATATTTACTGAACAACGTAACTAGCCAAAAGCTCTGATCGTTTTTTTTCACAATAAAAGAGTGTTTGGGTCAACATAGTCTGACCCGACATATGCTGCAAATTTGCTAAAGATTTATGTTCTTCTTTATTTGATGTTGTTTAGGGGTACAAGAGGGACAACTCCATCTGCAGCCATAGTCCCTAATTTTCATGAACTTGTAATCTCATGTTACTTTGCTTAGTATACAACATTAAAGTAACGTGACCGTGTCATTGAAAACTCTTAAATTTTGCAGATATGGGACATTTGCAACAGGTGGTTGTCATGGCTTTGTAAACGTGTGGCCGTGTGGGCTGAAAATAACAAGAAGAGTGAAAGAACCCGAACTCATTTTAGGAAAATAAGAGAATTTTTTTTTTTTTTTATAAGCCCCCACTGCGCCGCAGTGGAGGTGTACACCTCCCACTGTGCCGCAGTGGGAAGTTACGGAAGCAGACGACCAAACTTACCCACCTGCTGGGATATTTCTGATCTCAGCCTGCAGTTTTCCTGCAGGTCTAAAACTTTTGGAAATCATAATCCAAACTTCAATCTTGCACAATCTTTTACCAGTCATATTCAAACCTTAAATCCCTTTACCAAACTTTAAAATGAGTTAGAGACACGTGATTTAAAATTCCGAAAGCTTTTATTTGATCAATTGTAGCATTTACAACGAAACGGGTCATTTTACCCAAGTTGACACATTACAAAAGACGACATTCAAAATTGGAAATTTCGGCATGACCCATTTGTAAAATCATCATCCAAACCTGTTACGGATTATGAGTTCTCCAAAACACATTTAAACAAAATCAACACATTACGACTACAAAACGACCCATTTAAAATACCCAAAAACTCGAGTCTAACACTAGACATCATAATAATTTTCCAAAAGGACAAACAAGAGTACAAAGAGCCGATAGTTCAAAGGGGTCACTATGGGTCCTATTGCCAATACCATTATCCGCATTTAACCAAAGCAACCCATAACCATTAAGCATCTTTAACTTCAATCTTTACATTACTTAACTCTCTTCCGCATCCGGGACCACCTATAAAAAGGGTAAACAACTAAAAAGTAAGCAAAGCTTAGTGAATAATCTTGCATACGTTTATACATACGAAGGAGGGCAACGCACAAAGGACTATTACATGTAACCCATGACACCGTCGTGCCATACCTACATGCTCACCTTTGCACTTTAACGCTATACATGGATCCATATAAGCTATATCAACACAATTGATATCAATAATCTCGGGGTTCTTAGGCCTCAGCGAGGTTCTTAGGCCTCATACACAAGGGGTTCTTAGGCCCCGTAAATCACATCAAGAGGTTCTTAGGCCTCAGGGTTCTTAGGCCCATAATCACAATGCCCCGCACGGGCTTTAACGCCAAATCAATTACCACACACGGAATCCACCATCATATGGTAATTGACCCAAGGCATATATAAAAGTATGCAAGAATACTCACCTCCTTCGCGACCACAAATCAAAACCATCAAAACCGCAATTACACAATAGTTATGCTTCAACCTGGCAATAATTCACAAATACATATAATGTCATCAAACACACACAAGGTCACTTAGCCACATTCAATTGCATCTTAGAACCAAACCCATCTTTTATAGTCTCACATTGTTCTTAGTTTGATTTACAACATATTCGCCTCTTACATCATTATCATAAGGCCAAACTCATTTTTATACGAAAAGTATCCTTTTCATTATTCGACCAAGGTGACTTCAAACAAGCATAACTTGAGTTCTACTCAATCTTTTTAGGTGATTCCAGTGGCCAAATTTACTTAACACACTTAGGTACATTTCATCTTTAGAGACCAACATGTTAATTATCCCTCAAGAGTGACTTATGATCGTTTTAAAAACACAAACAGTTGCTGTCCTTACGCACAAAACAGATTTGACCTTACCGACTTCAAATAATCGTAACTTGAGTTCTACTTACTCTTTTAACATGATTCCAGTGGTCAAGTTTACATGACACATATACCTACCTTTTATCTTTAGTGACCAATATGTGAATTGTCCTTCAAAGGTGGCTTCTGGTCGATTTAAAAACCAAAACTGCTGCTGTTAAACAGCTTTGACCTTACTGACTTCAAATGACCATAACTTGAGTTCTACACAATATTTTGACCTCATTCCAGTGGCCACTTCTTCTTAACACATTTTAGCACATTTTATCTTCAGTGACAAACACAAGATTTGACTCATATACGTGAGTTTTACTCGTTTTAAAACTGACACAGAATCATTTTTGCTGAAAGATCAGCATGACGCTACTGAATTCAAAAATTCATAACTGGAGTTCTACTTCGTATTTTCAACCCATTCCAGTGGAAAAATTTGCTTAACGAAATAACCTACATTTTCTTTTTAGGACTCAACAAGTGAATAATCTGATAAAGCAAAGTTTTTCCCACGACAAGATCAGAAATCAGAACTGTCACATTTTCGTTTTCACTAACAATCATCAACATTTTCATGCTAGACAACTAGAACCCCTAATTTGGTTAAATTTCAAGAACCCTAACTTCAATTAATCAAAATAATTACTAATTAATCAAATCCCCAAATTCATTCATTTCAAGAACCCTAACTTCAAGATTAATAAATAGAGATGATATACCTTTAATTGATGATGTGTTTATGTTAAAATCATCCATGCAAGCCCTAATTGCACTCTTTCATCTTGATTCTTGACCCTAATTTCGTCCCCCATCACACCACCATCATTCTCAATTCTCCAAATAGATTATTAAAGCTTGAAGATTATTGTTATTGTTATTATTATTCACTTGAAAGATTGCATGATTGAATTGAAGGTAAGAAATTGTTAAAATGAGATTGTGAGGAGGATTTGATGATGAAGAAGAAAAAGGAATAAGTTGACTAGTGAAAGGAAAGAAAAGAGCAGGAGGTTGGCTGGCATCCCCATATGATGCCACGCCCCTTATTACTTTTTAGGGATAAAATACCCGCTATCCGCTATAGTTCCAACTAAATTAACCCCATATTTAAAAAAAACTACTAGGAAACTATTTTAATGTCAAAACTATTAATAAGGTTAATTTTCATTGGCTTAAAATATTTAGGATGTTACAACTCTCCCCCACTTGTAACGGATCACGACCTCGTGATCTATGCCACATCTAGCAACGACTCTCAAACTTTACGTTAACACGTCGTCATCCTTTCATGCTTTCATAGCGTTATGCTCTACCATATAGTCTTGATTTACCTTCTTCTTAAACGTTTCTTCACAAAGACAATAGGCTCCTCGACGCTGTCTTATTTTAATTCACTTGATAAGTCTCTCTCCTTTATCCGCATAAGATTCTTGTTGATCACGACCCTCTTTAAGTTGTTATCTTATCGCTTCGACTCTCTCAGTCGATATATGTTCATACTCATGTCATACAGCTCTAGTTACTCCACTTCTCTCCAGAAATCAAAAGATCAACTTGTCCATTTCTTCTTGACATTTACTTCAAATGCATGAAGCAAAACGTGCATTTCTGCCAGAAACATTGAAGACGGAAACTCCATGCCTCGCTACAACTTTCTCAACACAAATGTTGACTACAATTCCTGACTTATGAGTATTCGAATTGGTAGGGTTTGCGCGTTCTTCATCAAATGTTAAGCAACAACCAGATAAAATCAGATTGGTCTTCGGAGGTCTTGAGAGATTTCGTAACCGTGTCCATCATGATGTGCTCCCATTTAACTTGAAGGTTTCCAAAGATTGACATTTCCCATAAGACTTTTGGTGCTAGGATTTCGCTTATGCAAAAGTGTGGCAACTCTCAACATATTTCATAACATTCTGCTTCATTTCGGGTCACTAACAACCTTTCTTTAAATCTTGACACACCTTTGTTGTACCTGTCTAAAGAAGTATTCAGGTTTTATAGGTTTCATGGAGCAAATTCGCTTTGGTTTCGTTAAGGAGAGGATTCTTTGAATCCGCAAAATTCTGTAGAACATATTTCGTGAAATCTGACTCCTCGTTTGCTTAGGTTCTCGTTGCAACAATCTCATCGGGCGACACCAAACTTCGTAGACATAATCTTTCGAAAGAGTTAATCAACTTACTTGACAGTTGTCACGAAAAGAAAATACTTTAAGACTCATATGATCAAAAACAAATGGTATACTTGACGGTATAGAGGTAAAACACGAAAATTTTAAAGTAGGAACAACTCCGATGGATTCTAAAACGTGAAAGGAACGATTATTCTTGATTTCTTTTAGTAGTTCGTTCAACTTCTCATTCCTTTCTCTAGGCTCACTTCACATTCTTTCTAATTAATTCAGTCAACGGTGAGACTATCTTCAAGTGCCGAAAGTAAAGTGACATTTATCACCTGTCAACTACGAAACTTCTAATCTATATTGATCTTGCGAGTTGTCTCCATTTCGTCACAACACCAATCCAATCCGGGTCAACCACGTTCTCTCTCTTGGTGATCACACGATCGAGATGATTGCACTCCTCCTAATCAGACTGATCATTTAACGAATTGACATGGAACCTTCACTTTCGTCGTATCTCCAAGACTTCACGTAAAAGAACTTTTCTGGCCGGATTGACTTTTAAGATAAACAAAACGTTGTCAATGAAAACAATACGGATTTATTTCACAACAAACGACAAGTGTGGTTCAAAAGACTCACGGGGGTTGGAAAACCTTTAATACAATCGAAGGGTATACTACGAATTTCAAAGTGCCCACACAAGTATAGATAACATTTTCGGGAACATCTCCATTGCGTGCTATAAGTTGATGGAAACTGAAATGAAAATTCGTCTTAAAGTGATAAGAAATTGCTTCTACTTGATCGAATGGGATATCAGATCTTGACCACGGGTACTCGTCTCCGATTGTTACTTTATTGAGCTCACAAGTGACTAAACGCACACGCCTCCTACTTTCTTTCATTTCGTTAAATTAGAAAATCGTACCTCTTGGAAACAAAGGAAATCACTTGAAACGGCTAGAACGAATATAATTTACGTGAAAGAAATTGGGAAAATCACGAATAACAAGAAGATTCTCCATAGACCGTGGTTTCCATTCGGCGTCGATGATTCTAATATAAGAGACTTGACTACCATACAAGGATTATCAAAACGTATGAGCAAGATATCAACAGAAATCGACCGTTTCATTTCCTCCGCCGAAGTCAATTGTTTTCTTTGTAATAGGAATATTCAACTAGATCGCCTTCTCCTCTCGCGGAATTAGGAATCATTCGCGCTTAGCCTAGCTGTTCTCAAACATTATACCACACGCTCCCGAAGGAAAAGAGAACAAATCGGTTCAAAGATTTTAGATTAGGTTTTAACTTTTATAACTACCATACTTATCAAGTATTAGTCCCTTATAACTATAGCATCCTCAGGTTCTCACTACCCAATGGTCTTACACAAAATAATAACGATGCCATGGGTCTCACTACCCAATGGTCTTACACAAAATAATAACGATGCCATGGGTCTCACTACCCAATGGTCTTACACAAAATAATAACGATGCCATGGGTCTCACTACCCAATGGTCTTACACAAAATAATAACGATGCCATGGGTCTCACTACCCAATGGTCTTACACAAAATAATAACGATGCCATGGGTCTCACTACCCAATGGTCTTACACAAAATAATAACGATGCCATGGGTCTCACTACCCAATGGTCTTACACAAAATAATAACGATGCCATGGGTCTCACTACCCAATGGTCTTACACAAAATAATAACGATGCCATGGGTCTCACTACCCAATGGTCTTACACAAAATAATAACGATGCCATGGGTCTCACTACCCAATGGTCTTACACAAAATAATAACGATGCCATGGGTCTCACTACCCAATGGTCTTACACAAAATAATAACGATGCCATGGGTCTCACTACCCAATGGTCTTACACAAAATAATAACGATGCCATGGGTCTCACTACCCAATGGTCTTACACAAAATAATAACGATGCCATGGGTCTCACTACCCAATGGTCTTACACAAAATAATAACGATGCCATGGGTCTCACTACCCAATGGTCTTACACAAAATAATAACGATGCCATGGGTCTCACTACCCAATGGTCTTACACAAAATAATAACGATGCCATGGGTCTCACTACCCAATGGTCTTACACAAAATAATAACGATGCCATGGGTCTCACTACCCAATGGTCTTACACAAAATAATAACGATGCCATGGGTCTCACTACCCAATGGTCTTACACAAAATAATAACGATGCCATGGGTCTCACTACCCAATGGTCTTACACAAAATAATAACGATGCCATGGGTCTCACTACCCAATGGTCTTACACAAAATAATAACGATGCCATGGGTCTCACTACCCAATGGTCTTACACAAAATAATAACGATGCCATGGGTCTCACTACCCAATGGTCTTACACAAAATAATAACGATGCCATGGGTCTCACTACCCAATGGTCTTACACAAAATAATAACGATGCCATGGGTCTCACTACCCAATGGTCTTACACAAAATAATAACGATGCCATGGGTCTCACTACCCAATGGTCTTACACAAAATAATAACGATGCCATGGGTCTCACTACCCAATGGTCTTACACAAAATAATAACGATGCCATGGGTCTCACTACCCAATGGTCTTACACAAAATAATAACGATGCCATGGGTCTCACTACCCAATGGTCTTACACAAAATAATAACGATGCCATGGGTCTCACTACCCAATGGTCTTACACAAAATAATAACGATGCCATGGGTCTCACTACCCAATGGTCTTACACAAAATAATAACGATGCCATGGGTCTCACTACCCAATGGTCTTACACCAAATAATAACGATGCCATGGGTCTCACTACCCAATGGTCTTACACAAAATAATAACGATGCCATGGGTCTCACTACCCAATGGTCTTACACCAAATAATAACGATGCCATGGGTCTCACTACCCAATGGTCTTACACAAAATAATAACGATGCCATGGGTCTCACTACCCAATGGTCTTACACAAAATAATAACGATGCCATGGGTCTCACTACCCAATGGTCTTACACAAAATAATAACGATGCCATGGGTCTCACTACCCAATGGTCTTACACAAAATAATGTCACACTTCATTCGCATACATTCAACATTCATCAACTATTCAACATACTTTCTCCTTATAAGTGACAACCATCTTTTAAACTTATAAATCAAATTCCACTTTTATGGCCTCATTGCCGATTATTTAAGCAAAACTTTTGCTCTATCGCATTGGCATACAAACAAGCAAATACACATTAGCATGCATTTCACGTTTACTATGTATTTATCATACCTTCTTCTTTACTATCATTAAGCAATATATTAACTCATAAACCAATCTCAAATTTTCAATTCTTACCATTCAATAAACCAGTTAGCATGCAAAGCTCATATTCTATCATATTTAGATATCAACGAGTAAAATCATAAAACATTTCACATTGCCAAATAAGGTCTCCAACCTATGGCTTCACACTAACATACTTCCATATTTAACGGACTTAACTTGAGCTATTATAGTATGTGATCATAATAACGCTGCAGTCATTATTATAATTACTTATTATAACACCTCAAGTGAACTTCGCTAAATACTTCCGTATGTCACTAGAAACCGAACTATACACATAAGGCCAAGTCACATCTATGGTTTAAGTCTAGGTATCCGTGTAATAATAAAATACCTAAATCCCTTAAACCACGGCTTTGATACCACTTGAAAGAACCCGAACTCATTTTAGGAAAATAAGAGAATTTTTTTTTTTTTTTTATAAGCCCCCACTGCGCCGCAGTGGAGGTGTACACCTCCCACTGCGCCGCAGTGGGAAGTTACGGAAGCAGACGACCAAACTTACCCACCTGCTGGGATATTTCTGATCTCAGCCTGCAGTTTTCCTGCAGGTCTAAAACTTTTGGAAATCATAATCCAAACTTCAATCTTGCACAATCTTTTACCAGTCATATTCAAACCTTAAATCCCTTTACCAAACTTTAAAATGAGTTAGAGACACGTGATTTAAAATTCCGAAAGCTTTTATTTGATCAATTGTAGCATTTACAACGAAACGGGTCATTTTACCCAAGTTGACACATTACAAAAGACGACATTCAAAATTGGAAATTTCGGCATGACCCATTTGTAAAATCATCATCCAAACCTGTTACGGATTATGAGTTCTCCAAAACACATTTAAACAAAATCAACACATTACGACTACAAAACGACCCATTTAAAATACCCAAAAACTCGAGTCTAACACTAGACATCATAATAATTTTCCAAAAGGACAAACAAGAGTACAAAGAGCCGATAGTTCAAAGGGGTCACTATGGGTCCTATTGCCAATACCATTATCCGCATTTAACCAAAGCAACCCATAACCATTAAGCATCTTTAACTTCAATCTTTACATTACTTAACTCTCTTCCGCATCCGGGACCACCTATAAAAAGGGTAAACAACTAAAAAGTAAGCAAAGCTTAGTGAATAATCTTGCATACGTTTATACATACGAAGGAGGGCAACGCACAAAGGACTATTACATGTAACCCATGACACCGTCGTGCCATACCTACATGCTCACCTTTGCACTTTAACGCTATACATGGATCCATATAAGCTATATCAACACAATTGATATCAATAATCTCGGGGTTCTTAGGCCCCATTCACAAGAGGTTCTTAGGCCTCAGAGGTTTTTAGGCCTCATACACAAGGGGTTCTTAGGCCTCAGGGTTCTTAGGCCCCATCACAAGAGGTTCTTAGGCCTCAGGGTTCTTAGGCCCATAATCACAATGCCCCGCACGGGCTTTAACGCCAAATCAATTACCACACACGGAATCCACCATCATATGGTAATTGACCCAAGGCATATATAAAAGTATGCAAGAATACTCACCTCCTTCGCGACCACAAATCAAAACCATCAAAACCGCAATTACACAATAGTTATGCTTCAACCTGGCAATAATTCACAAATACATATAATGTCATCAAACACACACAAGGTCACTTAGCCACATTCAATTGCATCTTAGAACCAAACCCATCTTTTATAGTCTCACATTGTTCTTAGTTTGATTTACAACATATTCGCCTCTTACATCATTATCATAAGGCCAAACTCATTTTTATACGAAAAGTATCCTTTTCATTATTCGACCAAGGTGACTTCAAACAAGCATAACTTGAGTTCTACTTACTCTTTTAACATGATTCCAGTGGTCAAGTTTACATGACACATATACCTACCTTTTATCTTTAGTGACCAATATGTGAATTGTCCTTCAAAGGTGGCTTCTGGTCGATTTAAAAACCAAAACTGCTGCTGTTAAACAGCTTTGACCTTACTGACTTCAAATGACCATAACTTGAGTTCTACTTACTCTTTTAACATGATTCCAGTGGTCAAGTTTACATGACACATATACCTACCTTTTATCTTTAGTGACCAATATGTGAATTGTCCTTCAAAGGTGGCTTCTGGTCGATTTAAAAACCAAAACTGCTGCTGTTAAACAGCTTTGACCTTACTGACTTCAAATGACCATAACTTGAGTTCTACTTACTCTTTTAACATGATTCCAGTGGTCAAGTTTACATGACACATATACCTACCTTTTATCTTTAGTGACCAATATGTGAATTGTCCTTCAAAGGTGGCTTCTGGTCGATTTAAAAACCAAAACTGCTGCTGTTAAACAGCTTTGACCTTACTGACTTCAAATGACCATAACTTGAGTTCTACACAATATTTTGACCTCATTCCAGTGGCCACTTCTTCTTAACACATTTTAGCACATTTTATCTTCAGTGACAAACACAAGATTTGACTCATATACGTGAGTTTTACTCGTTTTAAAACTGACACAGAATCATTTTTGCTGAAAGATCAGCATGACGCTACTGAATTCAAAAATTCATAACTGGAGTTCTACTTCGTATTTTCAACCCATTCCAGTGGAAAAATTTGCTTAACGAAATAACCTACATTTTCTTTTTAGGACTCAACAAGTGAATAATCTGATAAAGCAAAGTTTTTCCCACGACAAGATCAGAAATCAGAACTGTCACATTTTCGTTTTCACTAACAATCATCAACATTTTCATGCTAGACAACTAGAACCCCTAATTTGGTTAAATTTCAAGAACCCTAACTTCAATTAATCAAAATAATTACTAATTAATCAAATCCCCAAATTCATTCATTTCAAGAACCCTAACTTCAAGATTAATAAATAGAGATGATATACCTTTAATTGATGATGTGTTTATGTTAAAATCATCCATGCAAGCCCTAATTGCACTCTTTCATCTTGATTCTTGACCCTAATTTCGTCCCCCATCACACCACCATCATTCTCAATTCTCCAAATAGATTATTAAAGCTTGAAGATTATTGTTATTGTTATTATTATTCACTTGAAAGATTGCATGATTGAATTGAAGGTAAGAAATTGTTAAAATGAGATTGTGAGGAGGATTTGATGATGAAGAAGAAAAAGGAATAAGTTGACTAGTGAAAGGAAAGAAAAGAGCAGGAGGTTGGCTGGCATCCCCATATGATGCCACGCCCCTTATTACTTTTTAGGGATAAAATACCCGCTATCCGCTATAGTTCCAACTAAATTAACCCCATATTTAAAAAAAACTACTAGGAAACTATTTTAATGTCAAAACTATTAATAAGGTTAATTTTCATTGGCTTAAAATATTTAGGATGTTACAAAGAGGCTATACCACGTACTCATTGGGTTGTTTTCCCCACTAGATTTAGATATTATTGCAGCCATTGATACCAAAGGAGGGCACTTGGACAAGTAGCCGAGATACGAAGTAAGATTTTACATCAATTTTAGGTTCGAAATTTCTAATTTCTTATAGCTGTTATATTCAATTTGAAGATACTAAATTTGGTTTTGGAGTCTTTTAAGTTTAATACGATAGTATGTTTAGTTAAGTGCAACTGTGCAAGAATCCACTCTTTTTATCTACAAACTAGATAATATCACCAAGTTATAAAGATTTAAGGCCTATTAATTTGACACAAAGTCAAACATTCATTTTAGGACATGAAGATAATTGGGTTTGAAGTGTATTATGGAGCCTTACGTGTTTCTCAATTTTTAGATAAAAAGCAGTTATTTCTAAGAATAGTCAGTTTTACGAGTTCAGTTTTACAGTTTGTCATTTGTTATATGATCTCATGTTGTACATTTATGACTATTATATGTGTAGAACATATGACTTATTATCTCCAATGTGGAGATTTTTTGTATAAAAGGTTTATAGATACATCATACATATTATACAATGTTGTAGGTATGTCGTCGCCTCATCTCGCATAGTCGCATGATTTATATTGTCATCATTTTTTAGCCGCTGCAACGCGCGGGCACCAGGCTAGTGTCCTTTAAACGGTTAGTCAAAGTTTTTTAAGATTATAATTATATCATTTTATTATAACTTAATTGTAACTTAATTATATTATGCATTTAGATTATAATATTTCATATGTTGAATTTTTTTAATTAATTAAATGATGAAAACTAAGAAAATTTCTTCTCAAATTGATAGCTAAAATTTGTAACTTTGACCTTAAATAAAATTATTTGTGTTAGATAATATTTGATGAAATATATGAATTGATTGTGTTTTCGACGTGCTTTTTAATGGTATAACTTGTATCAAGTTTTATATAACACAAAAAAAATATTTACGGTCAAAGTTTAAAATAAAGACTTTGAATATTCAAAGTAGGACACTTCTAGTGAGACGGAGGGAGTAATATAATAATATATTTAGGTAATGATTATTAGGAATTTTAATTTATAATTAAACTAAATGATGACATAAGCGAGAGTCAATTTGATGAAATCGAGCAATGTGATTCATCAATAAGTGATTAGTTCAATTGTCTTTTTTAGTATATATTAAGATAAGACAAGATACTTTGAAGCTATTATCCCTATTATTTTCCTAACTATTAAATTACATGTAACAATCACTATCATGAATTGTCGAACACTTTCAACACAAAAGATATCACCCGGTTTAATTGTGTGGACACTATACTAGTACACTTAAATTAAAACATATACATATCAATGTTTCAAATGTATCATTCACCGTAACTTTTTTCTTTCAAAAGACAAGGTTGGATCACTAACTGACCATTAGCCCGTTTGATTATCTCCACAGTCCATACTAATAGAAAGAAACCACCTATGGACCTATGGTAAGAAAAACACACAAGGTAATGGGACCCAAAATTTGTGAAAAACGACACTGAGAGTTACTTTACTTTTTTTTATCTAAATTTAAATTTTTGACCTGTACATGAACCACCATCACAATTTTATTAGTTTGAGATAGAGTTCGCGTACATCACAAATACTCAATGAGGTATCAACTTAACTCTGCGACCCAAATCATGATATTAAAAATTCGACGTGTTTATTACACTTCTATACTACTATATAAAATTAATAGCAGCGTGTTGAAAGTTGAGAAAAATGGGACTGTGGATTGACCAAATCACCCTTAATTAAATCATCAAGAACCCTTAATGTAAAATTACACTACCAATATGTTATATTATAAATAAGGGATTATTACCTAGGAGTGTAACTAACTATTCCCAAATGTTTTTGTTATGCAACTAACTCGAAAAATGTTTATGTAATGTATCGAACTACTTATTTTGGTCTATAGTATGTATGTTACCGGTTACCATTGAAAAGTAACCGGTTGTGCTTGTGGAGATCAGCAAATTACGGCGACACCAGCAGATTTCGGCAAGAACAGCAGATTCCGGCGTGGTGGTTGTGGTGAAAACGCTAAATATATAACAAAGTAAATAAAAAATCACAAATTGATTGCTGCTAACAAAGTAACCAAATATACACTAATCGATTTGTACACAAACCGATATGTAAATCCAGTGACATTCAACCAAATACACATTAATCGATTGTTGCTACCCAAACCCTCTTTGTTGCTGCTAGCCTAAAATCCCTTTAACAAAACACTGAAAGACACAAGTTCACAACTTCACATCCTTGTTGAAATTTCCAACACACATATACATCATCTATCTACCTCATTCTTCTCCCTTCGTCGCCCCTTATCCCGATTTGCAACAACATAAAAAACCCAATCCATTTAATGAAGCTAATTCGATCTCCGATGAGTAATTCTAGCACCGGTATCGATTAGATTTATATATATAAAAAATTCATCAGATCTGAAGTTTCCTTTCACTGGCGTTGTTGTCGCAGACCCCACCATCCTTTTACTCCGTCATCTATTTTCTCTTCACCGGCGATGTGTCTTTTCACTCGTGTGACGGGTATTTTCGTATACATGTATGTATGTGTATCTGTGTGTACAGGTGTATTGATATAAATATGTTATAGATTATAGATTATAGATATAGACACACAAAGGTTGTAAATAACGTTCGGCGGTCACTCGGCGGTCGACCACCTTTAAGGTTAAATTTCATTTCGCGGAGTTATAACGGCGTTATAACGGAGACTATAAAATATAAAGGAATTTATTTTTAAAAAAATATAAATATGCTAGCAATAAAAAAGTATGTGAAATAGGTATGATATGTTGGGATTTTATTAGGTATTACCGAAAATACCGGCCGGTACGACTATTTTTAATTTGTTTTATTTTTTTTTATAAAAATTCTCCAAAACTTGTTACAATTAACGAAAATAGTCAAAATGCACTTATAATCCACTAAAAAATAATACCAAATAGGTATTTCATAACAAAATATAAGTTTTAAAGTTCACAAATAACCAAAAATAGCAATAAAGTATCATAAAAATAATTTTAAAAAAATTTCAAATTTTCTTTTTTGAAAATATCGGAAATACCGCAACGGTAATACCGGAAAATACCAGGAATACCAGAAATACCGGCCGGTATTTACCGGTATTTAAAACATTGCTTTAAGCTTCGTGTCGCGATTCGACAGCAGGAGATCTAGCATACGTTGTCGTTAGAAAAAAAAAGACAACATATGTTAGACCTATCGCAACACGAAGTTTCAAGCGAAATTCACCTTTAAAAAAAATACAAAAAAAAAAAATAAAAAAAATTAATAACTAAACATTAGGTATGAAACCAGCAATATCGTGCAAACGTTAGGTACCATTTAAGTAATTAAGAAACGCGATATTACATCTTTACCCCTCACGTGCAAGTCACGTGGGGGGGTTTTTAACGGCCATCAAACGGCGTTTGGTCCCAGTATGGTCCGAGTGGAGTTTTGGAAACGTTAGGTATGATCCGCGTGATTTCGAAAGGAAAGGTATCAAACTAGCAATATCGCGCAAACGTTAGGTACCATTTAAATAATTAACTCTTTTATTAACTATACAACTCTTTGTATCGGAATTGGATGTTCACAATTTGAAAGGACTTCAAATTAGTTTATTCAAAACTTAGGGTTTAAAGTGTAAATAATTAAAATTTAATTTAATTAATTCTAGTCGAACTCAACTTCCCTTGAAAAAGGGGTTGAAGATTTCGAAACCCTAATTATATGTAATAGTCGAATTCGACTTCCCTTGTAGAAAGGGAGTCAAATTCCAAACCTTAATTTGATTCAAAAACATTTAATTAAAAACCTTTTAATAAAACATGAACATCCTAATTAGTTACGATTAATTAATTAAGCAAATAAATTAATCTAGTTTAATTTACTTATGCAATAATTAATTAACCTAACTAATTATATATGCGAAATAAGTTAATAAAACAATTAACTAATTAATTCCCTAAAACGATCTAGCATGCATGCAATATAACCAACTAATAATAAATAAATAAACAAAGAAATAAACCTAACCTCTTTGTAGAAACCCGGAGATGTGAACTTCGTCACGTACTAGAGCCCAAGTGTAGGAACTCCTCTAAAGACTCGTACACACGAACGGATCCTCGGCACTTAGCTAAGTGCTAGCTATAACTTCTACGTTATAACGAAATACCCACCGAATATAAAAATAACTAGAAAAGCTGTTTTCGAAATCCTCCTCCAAAGGGATGAGGATTTCGGCCAAGCTTCACAAGAGAGGAGAGAAGATTAAATTGAAAAAGGGTTTTTGGCTTCTATTTATAAGAATAGAAAACCCTTAGGTTTCCTTCTCCCAATTAATGTGGGACAAGGAAACATCCCTTTTTGCCTTTTCCCTTTTCTTGCGTGGCCGACCTAGTGGGACCCCATGGGTCGACTTCGTCGACCCATGGGTCGACTCATGGTGCTTGATGTCCGATCCCGCTTTCGACCCGACTCGCGTTTCCGACCCGCTCGTCATTTCCAAATCTATTTTGAGAAACTTCTTGTTATTATCATTTCTAATGGTTATTTTGTTATAATTATGAAGTTCAACTAAGCTCTCCCCATTCTTCGCGTGCGACCCTAAAGGTTCATAGATATAAGGTCGTACAAATATATTGGACTATTCTCATAATTTCAACATGACAAACCCGAGAAAATCGAGCAAACAACATGAGCAAGCTTGAGCAACACGACCTCAGCAAACAACCAGCAAACATTAACATGAGCAAACAATAAACAAGCAAGTGAGCAACAAGTAAGCAGCTAAACAACCGATTAACCTGGATAAAACAAGTAAACACTAAACATTAACCTTATTAAAAGTTAAAACAACAACTATACAAGCTGATTAAGTACTTAACACTGACAGTAAACAAGCAACTATCCTAGCACATGTTAGAAACTCAAGAACTAGCAAACAAGTCCATAACTAGCTTAATATACTTAAAAGTTAGAAAGACCCATTTTGATATCGTCTTCTACTCCCCATCTCGACCACCTCCGATTTAAACTCCATCAGACTCATATTCACTAGCTTCCACCTCCTCACTCTCTGTCTCGGATTCGAAATCTTCATCATAAAGTTCGCTTTGAGTTGTTTTATTTCTATAACTTTGTCGAGGTTATAGATATGCATCGGCTTCCATTGCTTGACCAACAACCTCCCAATGTGGTTCTCCGTCAGGTTCAACTTCATCACATTCAACCATCCATTCTTGAACCATTTCACAATCGTTTGCTACTAGCCTTTCAGCATTCCTATCTTTTCTCCTCTTGTTTTTTTCCATCAAATTAGCGTTGAATTGACAATAAACAAGATTGTTCAATTTACTCGACTCCAATCTATTTCTCTTCTTTGTATGTATCTACAAAGTTAGTAGGAACAAAGTGTTATAAAAGTATCAAACTAAACAATATAATGATATATAATTTACAATTTAAATAAAGTCTACTAACCCCTTCAAACGTGCTCCAATTCCTTTCACACCCCGATGAACTACTAGTTAATGCAAGAATCCTCGTTGCGATCTTCTTCAAATTAGGAGTTGCACCACCATAAATTGACCACCAATATGCTACAATTATTAGACATTAAACAAATTATTAAAATCGATAATATATATGAAAGTTTATAAATTTACAAAGATAGCTTTCTATTACCAGGATCATAGTCTTCGTCATTCACTTGACATGCAGAAATTGCAACAGCACTACCAAATCTATCCTTTTTTTCTTGTACTTTGGCAACTCAACATTTTGCACTTGGCTAAGCAAATTAAAATCTCCAGTACATATCGTTTCAAAAAAAAATCAAGAACTTGACAGTTCGATTTTTGGATTATTGAACAGATAGTAAGGATTCAAAAGATAAGCCGTCAAATGCAAAGCCGAATTTAGTCTATCTTTCATCTTTGTCTCTATGATATCTATGATAGGGCCATAAGCTTTCTCGTTACCACCCAAAACCACCTTGATTTCTTTTTTTGCTTTTACCACCTCACCATAAACAAAACCCATTGAGGGCTTCCAATCCGAATCAACCATTCTTAGGACTTTGACCAAAGGAGTAAATATCTTCAAACATAGTGACACACCAGCCCAAAATGAAGCACTTAGCACTATTGCATATGAGGCTTTCCCTTTTTTGGTATTGGCAAAGCTAGACTTCTCTCATTCGGTACTAGTAAACATGCCTCTTAACTGATCCTTTTTTTCGGACAAACTTTGCAAAGTTAGAAATGCGGAAGCAAATCTCGTGACACCTGGTCGGACAATATCCCTATTGCTGGTGCAACTTCTCATCATAGCCAACGTTTTGTGGTGGGCATAAATGAAAATGGTTAGTTTCTTTGCTTTATCTAGAGTTTTCTTAAACCTCGCAAATGCACCAATACCTTGAAAAACATAAAATAAAACTATAAAAGTAAGAATAGAGTCATTAGAATAAATAAAACTATATAAATAAAAGTAACTAAGTAAGCTAAACAAATACCTTCAAGCATAAGGTTCATGGTATGCGTCGCACATGATGTCCAAAAAATCGTTGGTCTGGCTACTTTGAGCAACTTTGCTGCTCCCATGTTATTAGAAGCATTATCTGTCACAACTTGAACAACATGTTCAGCACCAACTTCTTGAATGCAAGCTTCCACATACTCATATATGTACCGACTTGTATGCGCTTCTTTTGAACATTCTTTGGAAGATAAAAATACGGTACCCATCCTTGAATTTACACATAAATTCATAATGCTCCTCCTCTACTCATGATCGAGCATCCACCCACTTTCCATTCTTCTTCATTTCTTTTCAACAAGTCTTTTGTTCTTTCAACCTCTTCGTTTAAAAGTGGGGTGCTCAACTCATACCTAGTAGGCGTTGGAAGCCCAGTTCCAAATTGGCCAATCACTTCCACCATCATTTTGAAGCTATCCCTTTCAAAGGCATTAAAAGGAATCGCACACTCATATGCCCACCTACTGATGTACTTCTTCGCCATCCATATTCTCTCTTTTTGAATAATATTGTTAAGATCAACCTTTGTACCTTTCCCCTTCTTCACAAACTCCTCGGGATTTACAGTATTAAGTATTTGCAAAGTTATCCATGGGGCCAAAAACATTTGGTTCCTTCCTACTTCCCAAAGATTCACATAATTTTTCTTCTTCATTAATAGTACTTATATTAGCATCAGATCTCGCTTGCGATCTTATGGCCTCATCCTGTTCCTTTTTACTATTTTTTTGTTCTTTGCTTCATTGAGAGCATCTCGACATCTCAACTGATCATCTTTGCTAGCCTTCGGACATGACGATACTTGTCCTACAATTTGTCCAACATGTTGTTTCAATCTTGTAATACCTCCAGTAACCACTTTTCCACACAAATTGCATTTGATTTTATCAAGGTTGTTTGGATTCGGGCAAATACCATAATCCCAACCCATATCCTTTGATTTTATTTTTACACCAGAAAGCGTTGATTGAACCGATGGTGAACTGCCAGAGCCAGACGCCATGGTAACTGAAAATGAGAAACACAAACATTGAACATATATTATTCTGTTATTTTATGGTGAAAAACGAACTGATTAAATGCTATATAATAATTAATTACTGAAATATGAAACTAATTACTTAAAAAAACTAATTACTGAAAAAAACTAATTACTGAAAAAAACTAATTACTGAAAAAAACTAATTACTGAAAAAAACTAATTACTGAAAAAAACTAATTACTGAAAAAAACTAATTACTGAAAAAAACTAATTACTGAAAAAAACTAATTACTGAAAAAAACTAATTACTGAAAAAAACTAATTACTGAAAAAAACTAATTACTGAAAAAAACTAATTACTGAAAAAAACTAATTACTGAAAAAAACTAATTACTGAAAAAAACTAATTACTGAAAAAAACTAATTACTGAAAAAAACTAATTACTGAAAAAAACTAATTACTGAAAAAAACTAATTACTGAAAAAAACTAATTACTGAAAAAAACTAATTACTGAAAAAAACTAATTACTGAAAAAAACTAATTACTGAAAAAAACTAATTACTGAAAAAAACTAATTACTTAAAATATATTACTTAAAAAAACTAATCACTAAAAAAAACTAATTACTTAATATATATTACTTAATTTAAAAACTAATTACTGAAAAAAACTAATTATTTAATATATATTACTTAATTTAAAAATAATTACTGAAAAAAACTAATTATAAAATATAAGCTAATTACTGAAAAGAAAAAAATTGAATATAAAATTCGGAATTACTTACATGTGGGGTCGCGGAGGTGGGGTCGCCGGAGATGGGGAGTGGTGGATCTAGTCTTCTCTGGTTGCCCTCCCTTTTTCTTTTAGAAAAGTGTTGAAAATAATGAAACCCTAAAAAAAAAATCTATAGCCCGTTCTCTTTCTCTTTTAGAAAAGTCAATTTTTTGTGTTGACCGTTAAGCCCGTTAATCCCGTCAAGCTCCGTTAAACCCGTTATTTGATCGTTATTGACCCAGACCTTCAAATTTACCCTACAACCCCTTTAACGTAACGCTGGACCTCCGTTACCTTTATAACGACCGTTAAGCCCGTTATTTACAACCGGACACACACAGACATGGTGGTGGTGAAATAAATTTTCATCAGAGGGGTAGGGGGTGAGAGCAAGATAAGAGAGAGAGATTTTTGTTTGGATGTGAAAGTGGTGACCGGTAACCTTTACAACAGGTCACTTGTTACATACTATAGACCAAAATGAGTAGTTCGATACATTACATAAACGTTATTCGAAGTTAGTTGCTTAACATAAACATTTGGGGATAGTTAGGTACACTCTCATCTGTTAGGATTTAAACAATTTTTCACATACAAATAACACGAGTACGCAGCGGAAAAGTTATGCAATATATAAATTCACAAAGTTAGTAAATGTGTACCTTTTGGCTTAGCTCCAATAAACTATATATAATTATAGTTTAGGGTTTAAAGTAAAACCCCTCTACGATCGCACACTTGACACCACAATGTATGTATGCTAGTACCCGATCACGAATCTCACAACCCTTTGTGTTTCCCTTGATGTAGTCGAACCCCAAGAAAACCGAAACCCTTTGGGTTTGGTTCGGCCGAAAGAAAGAGAGAGAGAAAGAGATTTTTGTTTAGGGTTTTACCTTTCAATTGTCATACAAAACAATAACCCTTAACCCTCTTTATATAGGGTTAATATTATGGTTTATTTAACTTGGTGAACAAGTTAGTATTGGGTTACAAAACCCATATGTAAAACCGGCCCCCTATTAGGAATTAGGAAACATCCCTAATTCCTAATTTTCACTTAAGTCCATCTCTTTCAAAACCTTTAATTAATAAACGTATATTTTAACATTTAACAAACGTTTATTTAATTATTTCGTGAACATATTAATTAATATACTACATTAACATATTAATTAATTACACAGTGCATTTGTATCAAAACGTGTGACCCCATAGGCTTAAACATTTCTGGACATGCGTTTATTTAACGTGCTCATATTCCAACAGCTCTGATGGTGGTTATGTTTTAGTGTTTAAATTTATAAAAATGTTGTACAAGTTATTATCTCAAAAACACACACACCTTAACGGACAGGGGACCCGATCAGATGTAGTATAGTTTAGTGATAAGAACAGTATCGTTCGTAGGGACGCGTTGCTTTACCTAATCTAGTAATATGTGTAATTCTAGCGGTTGTGGGGTTGTCACGATTTCCTATTAAACTAATTAAAATACTGAAAAGTAAATAGAAGCCGCAACCGCTTATTCAGTGAGAGGCTCAGTCTGAAAATAGTTTGAAAAAGCAAATAACAGTAATTAAATTAAAATACTTGTTTGGCATCTCAGATCTCATGACACGACCAGATATCATTCTACCTACTTGCTAGACTGTTGGAAACTTAATCACGGCTCAGATTCTCGTTAGATTCACTTTGCCTAATTAACTAGTGCTGTCGCTAGACTCACACTACCCTATAAACAAATTCTCGTTAGATTCATTGTTTAAGCATTAATGACCTAAAGTTCGTGTTACTAGTTCATCTTTTAGTTACCGGCTCTTAAGCCATGACCAGATAGTAATTATCTCCGGTGACCACAGTGCTCATTTCCAAGTCACTGGATCGCGTCTGACATTGTTAAGCATCATGTTCTATTCATCTTAATTACTATGGTTCTGGATCCCTCGGTTACAAGTGAATCACCTTTTACAACTAGTTAAAGACCGACTAGTGTTTTCCATCCTTATGTATTAATCCTAGTGTATGATTATAGACCGATCATCATAATTAAATCAATACATGCAGATATAGAACCGATAACAATATGAAGAACTAGTAAAACATGGATCTACGATAAACAGTAAAACACCCTCCAACAGATTCTAACAAATAAAGTAAAATAGATAAACGTCTACATGATCACATCGATCCAAACAAGTATTCAGCCTACTAGCCTGACATTATTAAAGGAATAACAAAGTCTGAAAAGATAAAAGACATTGTTTACCAACTGAAAGTAAAGTAAAAGAGTAGATCTAGGCTGAGGATGAAGATCGGAAGGTGTTAGAAGCTCCAAAACCTCCTTGGAATCTGCAAAGTCGACCTAGGGTTGAATATGGGCGGCTAGGGCTGCTGAATCGGCTCTCTCTTAGGGTTTTGAGGGTTACTTCGACTTAAATAGGTGAATAAGTCGGTTGCTGATCTGGGCCGCCCAGCGGCGCTGGGTATGGGCCAGCGGTGCTGGCATGGCTGCCAGCGGCGCTGGCAGCTGCTGCTGCTTCTCGTACTTCTTCGTTCGGCTCCCGAATCACCTCCTTGTGTCTTGTAACTTCATAGGCCTTCATCTTGAGTTACTTGATGCCATTTACCCTCACTCGCATCTTCCGTGAACCTGCGTAAACATATGACTCATTAAGTACCGATAGTTCCGGAATATTAACTCATTTAAGACATAGAAATGAGGCCTTTCGATAGGGGTTTTTATCACAAAATGGACGCTCATCATATACCCCCACACTTAAGTCTTTGCTTGTCCTCAAGCAAATAGTCCAAGAAAATAAAACAATGATGAGCGGACAGCTTAAGTATTAAAGTTATTCTACTTCATTAAAACATTTGAAAGATTAGTCATGCAAATGATTTGAGAAAGCTTTAGACAAAATCAGTAAGCTATAGCTAGAGGCAAGATAATCAGTCAATCAAAACTAAAAGCTAACTTTTTATTCGTGTTAATACCTCTAAAACAGTTCTATACTTCCACATGTCTTACAGCTCAATCTTACTTCTTTCTGCTGACTAGTTAAGCACTTAATTAAGGTTTGTATAGCAATCAGAACTACTAGCTACTAGCAAGGCACTTATATTCATTCATTTGTGTACTTGTGAGTCACTACTTAGACATACTCCTACACTACAGTCATGCTCGCTAGCTAGACACTAAAGCAGTTATACGATATTATCATCTTTAATAGTTGAGACAGCGGTGACAGGTCGGTGGTTCCCCACGCGCAGAGCGACATAACTCAACTAATGGTTAGAGTTTATACCTTACATCAAGACAGCGGTGACAGGTCGGTGGTTCCCCACGCGCAGAGCGACATAACTTGATGCGTATAGATTTTTACTCGTTATTAGTTCTTTGAACTCTTTAATTAATCTACTGATTGCCTTTCTTAAGATTACTACATTATTCATGCAATAGACATTATCAGAGACCCCAGATGACTCATACTCCTACTCCGCATGCAACTAGTTCACATTAAATAGTGTAAGAATTAAGGCGAACCATACATCTAAACTAGTTCCTACACAAGCACGTATATCATTAAGTCCAATTAATACACCTATACTAATGACTAGAAAGCTCTAATTGCTAGGCATATTAAAGTCCAGTTAAATGTGCTATGGCAAACATAATCGCATACAGTTTCAGTCTAAGCTCTAATCCAGTTGGAAGAATGAACAGCCACAAATCTATAGTTAAGCTAACAGTTCTAACTAACCGTTCATCTACCAAAGCTAATATTGCTTAGTTATCATCATCTTTTGTCTACTTGCAAAGATTATATTCTCAAAATGATTTTCTGACACAAGAAAATTTGAATTTTTGCATGAAATAAGTAGTAGAAAACTTGTGATAAATCAAGCAATTAAACCACGGGTTTTTCCTATTCCATCCCCCACACTTAAATTGTACAACGTCCTCGTTGTACTAGACCTAACATAACAGGGTAATAGGAAAAACACGAAAAGATAAAGGATTAACGAAACTTCCCGGGCTTATGTTGCATGATTGTTGTTGAAGATGGCATTTGTGGAGCGACTTGAATGATAAAGATCTTCAAAAACTTGTGTCGTCTCCATTTGATGGCGATCCATTGATGCGTCTCCACCTTCTTTTCTTTTTGGTATTTTTTGAATTTTTTGATTTTTTTGGATTTTTCGGTTTTTCGGTTTTTTTTATTTTTATTTTTCGCGATCTGGTGTGCAGAATGGAGCTCTGAGCGGCGCTGGCAAGCTGTTGAGCGGCGCTGGACACACACGAGCGGCGCTGGGACTGCTTGAGTGGCGCTGGATCTGCACAGGTGCAGGTCCAGCGGTGGGAAGGCTGTGCGGCGCTGGGAAGCCCAGGTGGCTTTCCCAGCGGCGTTGGAGGTCTCCTAGCGGCGCTTTTGACTCCTGTACGTGTTTCGATGTCTGATTTTCTTCAACGATTTGCTTCTTGAACTCCCCCACACTTAGCTTTTGGCCAAGTGCCTGGTTTCCTTAAGACTACAAGACAAAATACTCCTGCACACTTCAATCAAAATATCAAAATGGAAAACAAAAATAAAAATAAAAATAAAAACGAAATACGATTGCAATAAGTTACTTGTTTCCTTGATCCCTCGAAAGCTTGCATCTGTGATTCTAAAGACATACTCATAAAATAGATCACAAATGATAAAATTCAAAACAATCACTCAATTGCAATTAGTCACATATTCCTAAAAATGAAAATAAAAATAAAAATAAAAATAAAAATAAAAATGAAAACGGCTTGGGTTGCCTCCCAAGAAGCGCTAAGTTTAACGAGTCTTCAGCCGGACTCGGCCTAGGAACTAGGTTGAGGAAGAGTACGGGGTAGGCCGGGGGCCGGTTCCCGTTTGGTAACGTTCGAAGTGACTTATGGCTTCTTTGACGTTCGTTCCTTTTCTCTCCTCCAAGTTTTCTGAGTTCCTTCGTGCTTCAGTAGCTTCAACCATCTCCACGTTGATCGGTGTTTGATTTCCAGGGCTGGTTCGGGTGGTGACGGATTTAATTTCATGAAAGTCGGGGCTGCAAGTGGTTCCAGCGGCGCTGGGCGCCGGTGCTTCAGCGGCGCTGGAAGCCCAGGTGGCTTTCCAGCGGCGCTGGAAGCCAGGTGCTTTCCAGCGGCGCTGGAAGCCCAGGTGCTTTCCCAGCGGCGCTGGAAGCAGGTGCTTTCCAGCGGCGCTGGAAGCCCAGGTGCTTTCCCAGCGGCGCTGGAAGCAGGTGCTTTCCAGCGGCGCTGGAAGCCCAGGTGCTTTCCAGCGGCGCTGGAAGCCCAGGTGGCTTTCCCAGCGGCGCTGGAAGCCCAGGTGCTTTCCCAGCGGCGCTGGAAGCCCAGGTGGCTTTCCCAGCGGCGCTGGAAGCCAGGTGCTTTCCAGCGGCGCTGGAAGCCCAGGTGCTTTCCCAGCGGCGCTGGAAGCAGGTGCTTTCAGCGGCGCTGGAAGCCCAGGTGGCTTTCCCAGCGGCGCTGGAAGCCCAGGTGCTTTCCAGCGGCGCTGGAAGCAGGTGCTTTCCAGCGGCGCTGGAAGCCCAGGTGGCTTTCCCAGCGGCGCTGGAAGCAGGTGCTTTCAGCGGCGCTGGAAGCCCAGGTGCTTTCCCAGCGGCGCTGGAAGCAGGTGCTTCAGCGGCGCTGGAAGCCCAGGTGGCTTTCCCAGCGGCGCTGGAAGCCAGGTGCTTTCCAGCGGCGCTGGAAGCCCAGGTGCTTTCCCAGCGGCGCTGGAAGCCCAGGTGGCTTTCCAGCGGCGCTGGAAGCCCAGGTGGCTTTCCCAGCGGCGCTGGAAGCCCAGGTGGCTTTCCCAGCGGCGCTGGAAGCAGGTGCTTTCAGCGGCGCTGGAAGCCCAGGTGGCTTTCCCAGCGGCGCTGGAAGCAGGTGCTTTCCAGCGGCGCTGGAAGCCCAGGTGGCTTTCCCAGCGGCGCTGGAAGCAGGTGGCTTTCCAGCGGCGCTGGAAGCCCAGGTGGCTTTCCCAGCGGCGCTGGAAGCCAGGTGCTTTCCAGCGGCGCTGGAAGCCCAGGTGGCTTTCCCAGCGGCGCTGGAAGCCCAGGTGCTTTCCCAGCGGCGCTGGAAGCCCAGGTGGCTTTCCCAGCGGCGCTGGAAGCAGGTGCTTTCAGCGGCGCTGGAAGCCCAGGTGGCTTTCCCAGCGGCGCTGGAAGCCAGGTGCTTTCCCAGCGGCGCTGGAAGCCCAGGTGGCTTTCCAGCGGCGCTGGAAGAGGTGCTTTCAGCGGCGCTGGGAAGCCCAGGTGGCTTTCCCAGCGGCGCTGGGGGTCCTCCAGTGGCGCTGGCCTGAATTCCCAGCGGCGCTGGTGCTACCTGTGCAGATCTCGGAGTTGATTTTTGCCTTTTGGACGCCTTTCTCCATTTCCGAAACGGGTACCTCAAATCGATTTCGATGCATTGTACCTATGTTCAGCCCATTGTAGAATGCTTTCATTTGTTCCTTTGTGTTCATCTCCTCGGTTGCTAATGCATTCGTCAATGTTTTCATTCGTTGCCAAGCTTTTCCCCAAGGTTCATTCTTTGCTTGTTTAAAGTTCTTTACGGCTATCAACTCCTTCTCTTCTGGAGATATTGCTAATGCATGGTTTTCTCGTTGTCTCTTTTTTCCAATTGTTTCCTCCTTCCTGCTCGGTAGTGGTCTCAATTCAGGATGTTTAATTATGTTCGAAGGCTTATTTGGCTGGTCAACCTTCTCAACATCTCTTTTCAAGTGATTTGGAGTCCAGAAATCTCCCCCAGCGGTGCTGGGTCTCCTCTCCAGCGGCGCTGGCTTCTCCATTCTCACTATGGGTTCTTCAAATCTGACTTTTCGGCTCGAGATTCTAGCTTCAATCCTTGCAACCATCTCTGTTCATTCCGCCTGCATCTTCTCTCGGTCCCTAATTTTCTTCATTATGTCTTGTCTTTGTCCTTCCAAGATACCGCAAGCTTCCTTAATCCTATATTCTAGCGGCAAACAATAATTACTTATCCTTTTGGTATGATCATCCATTTCTTTGTATTTCCAAACCAAAAGCACGTGTTGCCCTAGTTCATCCGCCAAATTCGTCACCTCTCTTAAAGCTTCCTCGTGACTACCATAATTTTCTTGACGGAAATTACCCACCTTATTCATTATCTCACAGTGGCTAAACGACACTGTGAGTTCGTATTCTCCTTCAGTCAGATGTAGTTCCATTCCATATTTGTTGCTGAGCGGCCTACCAACAGTGGGGCCTTGCAGATTAGGTTCTGTTTGCTGTCCAGACTTCCCCAGCGGCGCTGGGGGTCCTCCAGTGGCGCTGGCCTGAATGCCCAGCAGCGCTGGTGCTACCTGTGCAGATCTCGGAGTTGATTTTTGCCTTTTGGACGCCTTTCTCCATTTCCGAAACGGGTACCTCAAATCGATTTCGATGCATTGTACCTATCTTAAGCTGAAACACACTAAACGAAAATGAAAGAAAAAGAAAAACAAGAACGAAAACAAATACAAAACACAAAAACGATTAGTAACTTTAAGAACTAAAATGAAACTAACCTAAATGCAAACAATCTAAACTTAATAACTAGAAACGATAAAATAAAAATATTTTTGGATTTTTGAAATTTTAAGAAAATGAAAATACTAGCTAAATTAAACTAAACCCTAATTTTGACCTAAACCTAATTTTGACTTCTAACCTAATATGACTTAAACCTAAGTACTGAAAGTAACTACCTCGTGCCGAAACACAAAGTAGGGTCGAACTACACTACTAAACTAAGAATGCGTCGCGTCCCCGGCAGCGGCGCCAAAAAGCTTGATGGTGGTTTTTTTTAGTGTTTAAATTTATAAAAATGTTGTACAAGTTATTATCTCAAAAACACACACACCTTAACGGACAGGGGACCCGATCAGATGTAGTATAGTTTAGTGATAAGAACATGATCGTTCGCAGGGACGCGTTGCTTTACCTAATCTAGTAATATGTGTAATTCTAGCGGTTGTGGGGTTGTCACGATTTCCTATTAAACTAATTAAAATACTGAAAAGTAAATAGAAGCCACAACCGCTTATTCAGCGAGAGGCTCAGTCTGAAAATAGTTTGAAAAAGCAAATAACAGTAATTAAATTAAAATACTTGTTTGGCATCTCAGATCTCATGACACGACCAGATATCATTCTACCTACTTGCTAGACTGTTGGAAACTTAATCACGGCTCAGATTCTCGTTAGATTCACTTTGCCTAATTAACTAGTGTTGTCGCTAGACTCACACTACCCTATAAACAAATTCTCGTTAGATTCATTGTTTAAGCATTAATGACCTAAAGTTCGTGTTACTAGTTCATCTTTTAATTACCCGACTCTTAAGCCATGACCAGATAGTAATTATCTCCGGTGACCACGGTGCTCGTTTCCATGTCACTGGATCGCGTCTGACATTGTTAAGCATCATGTTCTAATCATCCTAATTACTATGGTTCTGGATCCCTCGGTTACAAGTGAATCACCTTTTACAACTAGTTAAAGACCGACTAGTGTTTTCCATCCTTATGTATTAATCCTAGTGTATGATTATAGACCGATCATCAAAATTAAATCAATACATGCAAATATAGAACCGATAACAATATGAAGAACTAGTAAAACATGGATCTACGATAAACAGTAAAACACACTCCAACAGATTCTAACAAATAAAGTAAAATAGATAAACGTCTACATGATCACATCGATCCAAACAAGTATTCAGCCTAGTAGCCTGACATTATTAAAGGAATAACAAAGTCTGAAAAGATGAAAGACATTGTTTACCAACTGAAAGTAAAGTAAAAGAGTAGATCTAGGCTGAGGATGAAGATCGGAAGGTGTTAGAAGCTCCAAAACCTCCTTGGAATCTGCAAAGTTGACCTAGGCTTGAATATGGGCGGCTAGGGCTGCTGAATCGGCTCTCTCTTAGGGTTTTGAGAGTTACTTTGACTTAAATAGGTGAATAAGTCGGTTGCTGATCTGGGCCGCCCAGCGGCGCTGGATGGGCTCCCAGCGGCGCTGGGATGGGCTCCCAGCGGCGCTGGGTATGGGCCAGCGGCGCTGGGATGGCTACCAGCGGCACTGGCAACTGGTGCTGCTTCTCGTACTTCTTCGTTCGGCTCCCGAATCACCTCCTTGTGTCTTGTAACTTCATAGGCCTTCATCTTGAGTTACTTGATGCCATTTACCCTCACTCGCATCTTCCGTGAACCTGCGTAAACATATGACTCATTAAGTACCGATAGTTCCAGAATATTAACTCATTTAAGACATAGAAATGAGGCCTTTCGATAGGGGTTTTTATCACAAAATGGACGCTCATCAAGCTCCCACTTGAGCATGTTATAATAAAGGCAATAACATTAGTTAGCGTCTAGCAACACGCCAATGCTCCCGAAAATATTTAAGTATAGTTTCTTAAAATATATTTGAAATGTTTCCAGTGTTTACTATCCCTTTGTTTCAGATATCCTTGTTAAATATGGATATGGATCAAAGTCATTCCATAATTTAACGATTATCTTTCTCATTTCTATAATTAATTAAGATTACCAAATCAATCGATACACATCTAGAATTCATTTGGGTACGACCATACACACATCTTAATTAATTCTAATGAGGGGCCCAATGGTATCATTCTTCAATAACTAGTTGAAGGAACAAATCCTATTTTGACTACACGTGTTAGTCATGTACTTCACTACACTTTTGAAAATAGCCCTTTGTTACTACCTTATTCAGGATAGCTAGAACTATATGAAGAAAATGCAATCCATACATGCATAACCTACTTGTATCTCAAGTCTAAGGATAAGTAAAGCAACCATTTACGAATTTCACTTAATGACGCCGATCCATAAAGTGATAACTCGTTAGTGGGGTAGTCCAATATGCATCTTATGAATATCATGTGAGTTTGGTGGGACCATCCTTAATATTCTAAGAATATTATCAATCACTCAGATTTGTCTTAGTTTAACTATATTCCCATATAGTTAATCGACAATGGACAATTTAGAATATAAATTATTCATGGATTTAAACATGCAAATATAGGATACAATTATATATTAAATGAAAACAAACATACCAAGTACTTTAATTCATTTATTAAATAATAATTGTTTATCATCCTTTATCCAAATACTAAACACAGATTTTACATGAAATAACTAGCTAATTTAAGTCTTATGCACTTGGCATGCTTATCAAGCTTTGTTTTTGACAAAGCCTTCGTAAAAGGATCAGCTAAGTTATAATCCGTGTGAAATTTGAGTAACTTGATTTCTCCTAGTGCGATCTGTTCACGAACATAGTGATATCGTCTAGGATAATGTCTGGCACCTTTCTGAACTCCGGGTTCATTGGCTATGATTATTGCACCAGAATTGTCGCAATACATATCTATAGGTGTGTTATTTGAGGGAATCACGTCAAGCCCAGAAATAAACTTCCTAATCCAGACTGCTTCCATTGCGGCTTATGAGGCGGCAATGTACTCAGACTCTGTCGCCGACATGGCAACTGTGGTTTTCTTCTTACTCTTCCAATCCACCGCGCCTCTATTTAAAACGAAGACATATCCCGACTGAGATTTTGTATCATCTCTATCAGTCTGAAATCCAGTATCACAGTATCCAGTTACTTTAAGCTCTGCATCAGGATTTCCTCCATACACTAGAAATAAATCTTTAGTAGTTCGCAGATACTTAAGAATGTTCTTCACAACAGTCCAGTGACCTTCACCTGGATTCTGTTGATATCGGCTAACGATATTTTGCGCGAACGCTATATCAGGTCTAGTGCATCTTACCGCATACATAATAGATCCCACAGCCAAAGCATAAGGAACCCTCTGCATACGCTCCACCTCATCAGGTGTAGAGGCACCTTGTTTGCTAGATAAGCCAAGTCCTTCCTGCATGGGTACGAATCCACGCTTGGAATTCTCCATCTTGAATCTCTTCAAGATCTTATCAATATAAGCACTTTGACTTAGTCCAATCAACCGCTTAGTTCTATCTCTGTAGATCTTGATTCCAAGAATGAATGCTGCTTCACCCAAGTCTTTCATAGCAAAACACTTTCCAAGATGGGATTTTACATTTTGCAACATTGGAATGTGATTTCCTATGATCAATATGTCATCTACATATAAGACAAGGAAAGTAACATTACTCCCACTAGCTTTGCGATATACACATGGCTCATCAGGATTTTGAGTGAAACCAAACTTTTTGATTTCCTCATCAAACCTTTTATTCCAACTTCTTGATGCTTGCTTTAGTCCATAAATGGACCTCTGAAGCTTGCATACTTTGTTGGGGTATTTTGGATCAACAAAACCCTCAGGTTGTACCAAATAGACTTCCTCGTCTAGGTAACCATTCAATAAAGCGGTCTTGACATCCATTTGCCATATCTCATAGTCATAGAACGCTGCTATGGCTAAGATATCCCTAATAACTCTAATGTCTGCTACTAGAGAAGAAGGTCTGTTAGGACCAGTTCACCTGGAACTGGCCAGTCACCAGTTCACACTGACCAGTCACCAGTTGCATCTGGTGACCCAGTAAAACTGGTGACCAAGAAGATTTGTCCAGAAATATATTGAAGTCCAGTTGCACCGTACAGTTAACGCAACTGAAGACTTCCTCTAGTTGAGAACTGACCAAGTTGAAGAATCATTCCAGTTGAAGTCGAAGACAACAAATGGAAGATAGAGAATGGCAATGGCAGCGAAGCCCAGTTGACATTCTAGCCAGTTACAAACTGGAGACCATCAGTGGAAAGCCCTTACAAAGCTTTACACTGATTACGAGGAATTGACTTGTATACTTTATGTACCTTTACCCGGATAATAAGCCTTGTCTTATTATTTAAGTAATAAAAGGTACATAAAGGTGGTTGTGTAAAGTTGCTTTATCATGCGACTTTACACTGCTTTTTAAGGAATTAAATGCTATTCCTTAAATGCTCTCAACCACATTTGTACGGCTAAAGTTAACATCCCAATGTTAACTTTGCCTATAAATACAAGTCATTGCACAACCAAGAATTCAAGTTATTTCACAAAGACGAATAACTTCACACTTTGCAAACCTGCAATATTCTTGGTGAACTTGTGCAATCTTCTCTCAATCGCTAAAAGGAACATTTCACAACTTTAAGTGTTTCGATTGTCTTGAGAAATTCCGAGTATAGATCAATTGTATTTCATAGGTTGTTAGGATATTTACATTCGTGTATTATCTTGGTTCCGCATCAACCTTGTAATTTGTTTAATATCAATAAATAAATTACACATTGAAAAATACATATTGTCTCATCAAGTTATCTTACAAGTTATTTGTATTATTGCATTGTTCTTTACTTATTGTCTTTTATATAAGTAATCTATCTAGAACTTGGTATATACACACTGCAACTGGTCGTCTCCAGTTCAGTGCATATATTGCAAAGTAACTCCACCATCGACATAGAGGTGTCTTCAGTAGTACCATCTATTGAGTTGGGACTTACAAGGTCTCATCATAGTCAACTCCATAGAGCTGAGTATAACCTTTCGCCACGAGACGAGCTTTATAGGTGTGTACATTTCCATCCATGTCGGTCTTCTTTTTGAAGATCCATTTACACCCAACAGTTCTCCCATTAGGTGGAAGATCAACCAAGCTCCAGACTTGATTGTCTTTCATGGATTTCATTTCCATATTCACAGCTTCAAGCCATTTGTCAGATTCTAGATCTGATAATGCAGCTTTAAAGTTTGGAGGTTCATCTAGATCTCCTAATACGTGTTCCTCAGATTCTATATTTAGATTCAACTTTTCACGAGCACGTATTGTCCTTGAGGACCAACGAATTGGAATTGCATCAACTTGAGGTTCATCACTTTGAACATTCCCCCCCCCCAAGTTGATGATCGCTAGTGTTTGCAGAAGTTGACACATCTTACTCTTAAGTCTCATCAAGTTCTACAATCCTCCCACTGTTTTCTTGAGTGATGAGATTCTTTTCAAAGAACTCAGCGTATCTAGCAACTTTAACAGTGTTCTCGGTAGGAAAGTAGAAGTAGTAACCCATCGTTTCCTTTGGGTATCCTACAAAAATGCACTTAACTGATCTGGGTTGAAGTTTGTCAGGCGTATCTTGCTTCACAAGCGCCTCACATCCCCAGACTCTTAAGTAAGACAAATTAGGGACAGTTTCATGCCATAATTCATGCGGTGTCTTGTCAACCTTCTTGGTTGGAACCATATTAAGAATGCGTACTGCAGTCTCTAGAGCATAATCCCAAATTGAAAATGGGAGAGTCGTAAGGTTCATCATCGATCTCACCATGTCTAACAAGGTTCGATTTCTCCTCTCAGATACACCATTGTGTTGTGGAGTATATGGAGGAGTAAGCTGTTGAATAACTCCACAAGCTTTCAGATAATCCTTAAACTCTTGGCTTAAGTATTCTCCACCTTGATCCGAACGAAGAATCTTGATGGTTTTACCGAGTTGATTTTCTACTTCATTTTTGAACTCTTTGAATGTTTCAAAGACTTCATGTTTATGTTTAAGCAAGTAACATAACCATAATGACTGAAATCATCCGTAAAAGTTATGAAGTAGCTAGCACCTTTCCTTGACACATGTCTAAATGGGCCACAAACATCAGTATGTATGAGTCCAAGTAGCTCTTTAGCCCTCTCTGGTTTATGCGGAAAAGGTTTTCTTGTCATCTTTCCAGAAACACAAGATACGCATTTTTCAAATGATTCGTCATCATTTGATTTTAAGATCCCTTCACGTTGAAGTCTTTCAATGCGTTTCTTGCCAACATGAGCAAGACGATAATGCCAAAGATAGGTAGAGTCCAAGTTAGTCTTGACTCTTTTGCTAACATTATACATTGAATTATCATTTGAATCACAACCACGCATATCAATTTCAAAAATACCATTACAAGGAATAACATTAAAATAATGAACATTATTTCTATAAACTAAAATACCATAATCATTAAAAACATTAATGAAACCGTTGTCTTTTAACAAAGAAACTGAAATTACACCTCTAGTAATAGAAGGTGCATAATGACAATTGTCTAACACAATAATTAATCCAGTAGGTAAAACTAAATGAAAGTCTCCTATAGTTTCCACTGCTGCCGGTAGACCATTGCCCACGAACAGTTGTAAAGCTCCCGGCTTCAGTTTCTTCCTTCCTCTAAGCCCCTGTAATGTATTACAGATATGAGTACCACAGCCAGTGTCATAAACCCATGAATTATGCTTAGAAAAGGAATATAATTCAATTGTGAAGATACCTGAAGAACTGGCTAAACCAGCTTGCTTCTTCTCCGTGTTCAACTCAGCTAGATATTTAGGACAATTCCTCTTCCAGTGTCCCACTTCAGCACAGTGATGACAAGTCTGGTCCTTAGCCGGATGCTCCTTTTTCGCTGGAGGGGTCTTTTTTGGTTTGGGGACATAAGCAATTTGCTTACCCTTACCAACATTCTTGCCCTTAGCTTTCAGTTGTTTTGCTTTCTGAACCTTTCCCCCCTTGATCATAAGAACTTGGGGTGTCTCGGATTTCTTGGGAAGGTTTTTCTCATACTCATTTAGCATGGCATGAAGTTCAGCTATCGTTTTGCTCATGCTGTGCATATTGTAGTTGCGTACAAAACCCTTAAAGTCCTTTGAAAGGGACTTAAGGATCATGCCAACAACAATAGGCAGTGGATATGGATAACTTAGCCTTTCCAAGTGCTCAAAATAACTCTTCATCTTGAGTACATGAGCGCTGATCGATTTCCCATATTTATGCTTACAATCATGAAGTGACTCAATTAACTCAAATAATTCAACTCCAGCTTGTTTTTCGTACATAGACTTGAGTTCTCTGATCATATCATACGGATTGTAAAATTCAAATTGCTTTTGAAGCTCGGGAGTCAAGCTACCTAGCATCAGACAAGCAACCTCATTATGTCTATCATACTGAGCATTGTATGCTTCCAACTGCGCTACAGTGGCAGTAGCAGCAACAGGGGCAGCAGCCATCTAAACATCAAGAACATCGGTTCGTTTCTCAACTCTTAGGAAAATCCTCAGCTGACGATACCATTCATTGAAGTTGGTTCCAGAAAGTTTGATATGTGAAATCGAGTAATAAAATTTATAAACACGAACTACCAAAAGACTGACTACAACACACTCACAGGCAGTGAACCTGATCGCATGCAGTATAGTAAATTCGGTAAATCCGAGGTCGATCACAAGGACTAAGTAAGCAATTGTTGAAATAAAGTAGTTCAAGTAAAGAGGGGGGGTTTTGTGACCGAATTGTCACTTTGCAAAAAGTAAAAGTAAATAAATTAAATCCGGTATGACCGGGGCAGGATTCGTCGGAAGACGAAGTAAAAATGATTTTTATGACAATAATATTAAAAGGTCACCCATCTTGAATTCGCTCAACAACACGTTCGGATTGCACATAAATGAAGTTCAAATTTAATTAAGTTGACAATGATAACCGTGACAAAATAATTCCTTTTATCAAAATGATGTTCACTATCATACCATAAACTAGTGACAATTTATTAAAGATAATTAATTGAAATCACACATATGTTCAACTAGTACCACTAACGAAGAAAATACATATCACCAACATCATAAGGATAATTAATAAAGAATTAAATCATCAAGATCTCGACACAATGATAATTGAAATCAACTTTGAATTAATAAAAGTAGTGCAATCCGTACATATTGTTTCACTTCATCAAGATGGATGATAAAGTGATTAGCTACTCATATTGAAATAGGAATAACAAATCAAATATAGAGAATTCATCGTTACCGAGTACAAATAAATGGAAACGAATAACGGAAATCGTCCAATCGTAATGAAGATCTTCAAAGATGATAAATCTGATGAAAAACTGCTTCAAAGGGCTCCAAAAACGGATGGGAAAGTAAAGGGTAGGTTAAAGAATGTTTTTGCAAGCCTTATATAGTATCCCTAAAAATTACTCCAGAATCGGCCCCAGTTGCGGCGCAACTGGCTTTGACTTGCGTTGACTATTTGACTTCCATTGACTCGAGGCTGACTGGGAACTGAAGGCATTGCGGCGCAATTTGGGTAGTTGCGCTGCAACTTAAGTTTCTGTAATTCCATTGCGGCGCAATAGGTAGTTGCGGCGCAATGGATCCTTTTCCAGTTTGACTTTCGTTGACCAGCTTAAATCTTCATCCAAATGCCTCGAAAATCATCCGTAAGCACTTATTTCACCTCAAAAATGTCGTTTCTTCCAGAAATACGCCCAAGTACCTGTTATTTCCCTGAAACACTAACAAATACCATAAACGCACCAAATGTATATGAAAACGACTCAAAAACTATACGAAAGCAACTAAATTCGTTGTGGGAAATGGGTATAAAATATGACATATCAAATCCCCCCACACTTAAGCTTTGCTTGTCCTCAAGCAATTCCAAGCTGAAAAACACAAATTACCTTGGTACATCCATGGAAAATACATTTCAGTAATCAAAAAGAAGCTCAACCATAAATGAAAAAGAAAAGAGATGGTTAGGCAGTTTTAATCTTAAATGAAAACTGGAATGTTTGACAATACTTGACTGATACACAAGCCTCAATAACACGACTAAGCGCAAAAGAATCGAAACAATGATATCTCATCTATCCTACTACAACTAACTTACTTTCGGGGTTGAATATTTGAATAATCACTCAATGCCTAGTCGTGATGCATAATCTTTTACCATAGGTTTGTACTAGGTTCGTTCCTTCACCGCCATGGCGCAAGCACCACAACGTCTATCATAAGAGGTCTTTCAAGGGTTGTAATGAACTCTGGGGCTAAACAAGGTATTTAAAAGGGGTATGGAAATTTGAGATAACAAAAGGTGTTAAAAAAAAATAACACAACATTTAACAAAGTTTTCACATAATAGTCTAATCCATTAAATCCCATGTCATTAGTTGCCAACGGTCCAAATCCCGAGAAGTTGTCCCGACAATACCCCCAATAGAACGATTAAAAACCGACACCATTGTGGTGTATGACATCAAACAACTCAATCAACCAAGACTAACCATGTTGGCTTAAACGAACTTGCCAACCCAAATATAATAAGTAAAGAATATAGCATTATGTAGAGGCAGATTTGTGTGACAGTAGCAACATAGATTTGATTAACATTTTTGTTCTTAGGAATATCTGTGTAATCGTTTAAATAATAACTCATTAGGACTTACGTTTGTGTTTAATGATTACGTTTGAACTTCAATATAAGATCAAGTTATGGTTATTGTTATGTTTGTGTGTTATATAATTGTTTTGCAGGTACAAGAATGTAGAGCCAAGGTTTATAAGTGTCGTAGAACACTTAAACGATGGCTGAATGTTATGTACAAGTAAAACAAAGGACCAAAGGGACGAACCTCGTGCTGACGTCATCAGCATGAAGGATTACCCTCGTGCTGACGTCAGCACGAGACCGATTGGTATTTGATTAATTAGGCTTATGGACTTCAATTAAGGCCCAAGCCCACACGAACACAAACCCTATTAGTATAAATACATGCTAATTTACGCGATTAGCAACGGATGAAAAACTTAGAAGTCGAATTGTTGCTCGTGTGACCTCCTACACGAACTAGCACTTCGTGTGTGACCTTAGGTTGATTAATTACTGATTAATTGACGAAAGGCAGTAGCAATCTAGTTATCTCAAGAGGATTCCACACTCTTGACATAACGAATCACATCTTATTTACGATCCATTCAACGGTAGGGACTTACAAGTGGTATCAGAGCCCTAAGGTTGATTACCAGAAGGTGTAAGATTGTGTGATTAGCTATTGATTGAAAAATCAATTCGAATTTTGGGTTTTTTTTATCAAATTCGTTATCGTCTTCGCGCGACCTCGTGCTTACGTCAGCACGAGGTGATCTTCGTGTTTAGATTCGTGACAAGTGTCCTTCGTGCGTCACTTCGTGTCACATGCTCTTTGTGTGACTTCGTGCCACGTCTTCACGAACTCAGTGTTTTCGTGTGAAGTACTTCGTGCCACGTCTGCACGAACTGAATTGCTACAGTAACTTTTTTTTGTTTGTTAATTTTCGTTTTACGAAACTTAAAAAATGTCTACTGTACCTGCTGCCAGAAACTCTCCTAATGCCACACTTATCAATCAACTTATCATGCACGATCATGAGGTTGGTCGTGGAAACACACCTCCAAAGCTTTTCCGTATGGAGAATTATTGGATATGGAAAAGACGATTTGAAGATTATGTTCATCTGAATGATATTGATATGTGGGTGGTGATAACTCAAGGTTTTGATTGGCCAACTTATGAGAAAAATGGCGTAATTGGTAGATATACTTATACTGATATGCCAGATGATGAAAAGAAGAAATACGTGGTGGAAGGAAAGGCTCTTTCAACTCTTACTATGGCCTTACCACAAGAAAGTGTACATTTGTTCAAAAAGTACACTACTTCAAAGGATTTGTGGGACGCTCTAGGAAAGTACTGTGAGGGCGATGCTACTTTGAAGAGAAATCGTATTAAACTTCTTAAACGTCAGTATGAAGCCTTTAATGGACTGAAAGGAGAATCTCTTGATGAGATAATTGCTCGATTCAGTCATCTGACAACTGAGTTATCATATTTTGAGGTTGTCTATCCTCAGACTGAGTTAGTAGATAAGTTTTTAGATTCACTACCAAAAATATGGACTGAATATGTTCATCACCTTCAAGATGACAAGGAATACAGTTCATGGGATTTTGAAACAGTAGTCTCCAAACTTAAGAATAGAGAAATGAAGAGAAGAATGAAGGATACTCATGCGGATTTTACTCAAGATCCATCTTTATATCATGCTTCTTCAGTTCATTTGGCAAGTACTAGCTCAGGATCCAATGCATTTCTAAGTGGTGTTGATGCTACACCAATAGTTGATGCAGATGGAATTGCAGGTTATGTTGCTTATGACAATTCCACAACTAATGTTAAGAGCAATACTCAGTCATATCATTCCATGCCAATGAGTATGAGCTCTGCAGAGGGAAGAATGAATCTCTACTCAGCCTTCTGTTTGGCTCATGAAGCTTATATTGGTGGAAAGGTTACTGATCCTGCATTAATTGATGATGATTACAATCAGATAGATCCTGATGATTTAGAAGAAATGGATCTACAATGGCAGCTTGCAATGTTAACTATTAAAGTCAGAAGATTTTCTCAGAGAACTGGAAGATTTTTGGGTAATGGCAAAAAAGGTTTTGACAAATCCAAGGTGAAATGTTATAATTGCGATGGATTTGGTTACTTTGCAAGAGAGTGTCAACGTCCAAAGAGGACTGATAATACCGTTGCTGGTAGACAAAACTACAATCAAGGCGGTATTACTCCACCCAATTACCAGAAAACTCAAGCAATGATTACTTTTCCTGCTACTCCTCAACAGCAAGGTTCTTCTCAGCTTCTGGAGTCCAAGGCTGTTGTTGTTCAAAATCCAGATGGTACTTATCAGTGGGATACACAATCTGAAGATACTTCAAATCATGCATTTTTAGTTGAGATTTATGATGACTATGCGCATGTTGCAAACGAAGTTGCTGAAACAATTGATTATGATGTATACACTAGTGAAGAGAGAGCATCTGAGATAGTTAAGCAGAATATGAAAAAGGTTGCTGAGATAGTGAGATCTGAGAGTGAACCTATGACAGCTGTTAAAGCTACTGAAGGAAATACTGAGTCATCTAAACCAGTTGATGACGTTGCCGAGAAGAGCATTGAAGATCAGATGAAAGAATTTGTGATACCTGAAGGTATGACAACTGAAGATTTTGTTGCATACATGGCAGATCTGCAGCCTTGCAGTCTGCCATGTATGCAACAAAATATTCAGTTGTCATACCTTCAGGTATCACAAATTCTTTCATCTGCCATGATAACTCCAAAGTGTACATTTGTTTAAAAAGTACACTACTTCAAAGGATTTGTGGGACGCTCTAGGAAAGTACTGTGAGGGCGATGCTACTTTGAAGAGAAATCGTATTAAACTTCTTAAACGTCAGTATGAAGCCTTTAATGGACTGAAAGGAGAATCTCTTGATGAGATAATTGCTCGATTCAGTCATCTGACAACTGAGTTATCATATTTTGAGGTTGTCTATCCTCAGACTGAGTTAGTAGATAAGTTTTTAGATTCACTACCAAAAATATGGACTGAATATGTTCATCACCTTCAAGATGACAAGGAATACAGTTCATGGGATTTTGAAACAGTAGTCTCCAAACTTAAGAATAGAGAAATGAAGAGAAGAATGAAGGATACTCATGCGGATTTTACTCAAGATCCATCTTTATATCATGCTTCTTCAGTTCATTTGGCAAGTACTAGCTCAGGATCCAATGCATTTCTAAGTGGTGTTGATGCTACACCAATAGTTGATGCAGATGGAATTGCAGGTTATGTTGCTTATGACAATTCCACAACTAATGTTAAGAGCAATACTCAGTCATATCATTCCATGCCAATGAGTATGAGCTCTGCAGAGGGAAGAATGAATCTCTACTCAGCCTTCTGTTTGGCTCATGAAGCTTATATTGGTGGAAAGGTTACTGATCCTGCATTAATTGATGATGATTACAATCAGATAGATCCTGATGATTTAGAAGAAATGGATCTACAATGGCAGCTTGCAATGTTAACTATTAAAGTCAGAAGATTTTCTCAGAGAACTGGAAGATTTTTGGGTAATGGCACAAAAGGTTTTGACAAATCCAAGGTGAAATGTTATAATTTGCCGA
>CM067167.1:167534509-167559501 GCA_034093135.1 Erigeron breviscapus
CTACCTGACCAATACGCTCCAAGATCTTGAACGGGCCAATGTACCGTGGCCCCAACTTGCCACGTTTCACAAAACGAACCACACCTTTCCACGGGGATACTTTCAATAAAACATAATCACCAACTTCAAATTCGAGGGGTCGTCGTCTAACATTAGCATATTTCAATTGTCGTTCTCGGGCCACTCTTAACTTTTCTTTGATTTGTGAGATCACTTTCGTCGTTTCAATAACAATTTCGGGCCCAACAAGTTGGCTTTCACCAACTTCTGCCCAAGCTAGCGGTGACCTACAATCTCTCCCATATAATGCTTTAAATGGGGCCATTCCAATGCTAGCATGATAGCTATTATTGTAGGAGAATTCAACCAAAGGAAGATGCACATCCCAATTACCACCAAAATCAATAGCACAAGCTCTTAACATGTCTTCCAATGTTTGGATCGTTCTTTCACTTTGACCATCAGTTTGTGGTGGAACGCCGTACTCATGCCGAGACGAGTACCCATAGATTTCTGGAATGCTTTCCAAAATTTTGAAGTAAATCGGGCATCCCGATCGGATATCACGGAAATCGGCACTCCATGCTTGGATATCACCTCTTTGATGTACAAACGTGCCATGGTGTCAAATTTATCGTCCTCCCGGATGGCTAAGAAGTGAGCCGACTTAGTCAACCGGTCAATTATCACCCAAATAGTGTCCCGACCACTACTTGTCCTAGGTAACTTCGTGATGAAGTCCATAGCAATTTCTTCCCATTTCCACACCGGTGTTACTGGTTGGACTAGTAAACCTGGTGGTTTCTTGTGGTCGGCTTTCACTTGTAAACAAGTGAGGCATTGACTAACATACCTAGCAATGTCTTTCTTCATTCCCGGCCACCAATACAAATCTCTCAATCCAAAGTACATTTTATCATAACCCGGGTGAACCGAGTAGGCTGACTTATGAGCTTCATCCATCAATTTCAACCGCCATCCTCCAAGAACGGGAATCCACAATCGATCAGCGAAATACAAACCATTGTCATTCTTTCTATCAAATTGTTCTTCTAGACCGTTTAAGGTTTCATTGATGAAGTTTTCCGGTCTAGTTGCCAATTCTTGTGCTTCAATAATGGAGTCACGAACACTCCTTAACACGGTAAAGCTCATGGCTTTAACTCTTCTTGGTTTTATACGTTCTTTTCGACTTAAGGCATCGGCTACCACATTTGCTTTACCCGGGTGATACCGGATAACACAATCATAATCACTTAACAGTTCAAGCCATCTTCTTTGCCTCATGTTCAGATCGCTTTGATTGAAGATATGTTGAAGGCTTTTGTGATCGGTATAGATCACGCTCTTGGTGCCATACAAGTAATGCCTCCAACATTTCAAAGCAAATACCAATGCTCCCAATTCTAAGTCATGAGTCGGATAATTCTTCTCATGCACCTTCAATTGTCTGGATGCATATGCTATCACCTTATCCCGTTGCATTAAGATACAACCCAATCCTTGCCCGGATGCATCACAATATACAACAAAATCATCGGCTCCATCGGGCAAGCTCAAGATGGGTGCATCACACAATTTGTCTTTCAACAATTGGAATGCTTGTTCTTGCTTTTCACCCCAATCAAACCTTCTTTCCCGTTGAGTCAACAAGTCAAAGGTTGGGTGATTTTTGAAAAGCCTTCAATAAATCGTCTATAGTAACCCGCCAAACCAAGAAATTGGCGAATTTCGGTCGGTGTTTCGGGTCGTCTCCAATTCTTTACTGCTTCAACCTTACTTGGGTCCACATGAATTCCTTCTTTGCTTCACTACGTGACCAAGAAAGTGGACCTCTTCAAGCCAAAATTCACATTTGGAGAACTTGGCATAAAGCTTTTTCTTTCCGGAGTATCTCTAAGACTTGTTTCAAATGTTCCAAATGATCTTCTTTTGTCTTAGAATAGATAAGAATTTCATCGATGAAAACAATGACAAATTGGTCCAAGTAGGGTTGACACACTCGGTTCATCAAATCCATGAACACAGCTGGTGCATTAGTCAACCCAAAAGGCATCACCGTAAATTCAAAATTTCCATATCTCGTTCGAAAGGCGGTTTTTGGAATGTCGTCTTCATGAACACGTAATTGATGATAACCCGACCTCAAATCAATTTTGGAAAAGAAACGAGCACCTTGGAGTTGGTCGAATAAATCGTCAATCCTAGGAAGAGGATAACGATTTTTTTACCGTTAGTTTGTTCAATTCTCTATAATCGATACACATTCGGAATGTGCCATCTTTCTTTTTAACGAACAAAACCGGTGCGCCCCAAGGCGATTGACTAGGGCGAATGAAACCCTTGTCTTGAAGCTCTTTGAGTTGGGCGGCCAACTCTTGTAATTCGGTCATGGCTAAGCGATAAGGTGCTTTGGCCACGGGAGAAGCGTTAGGAATAAGTTCAATACGGTCAAGTTCACGAGATGGAGGTAAACCCGGTAGGTCATCCGGAAATACATCCGCAAAGTCTTTAACTACGGGCACGGTTTTCAATTCAATCTTTGTGATTTAACACTATATACATTCCCATCCCATAGTTCGGTCGTTTCGCCTTGAACCACTAATTCTTCCCTATTTTCTAACGGAATCCTCACAGTTTGACTACCACAATCAATTACCGCGTTCATGGCCGATAACCAATCCATACCCACAATCACGTCAAAACTACCAATATCAAAAGGCATTAAGTCAATGTAAAATGGGTGATCACATAAATCTAACACACAATCACGAACAACTTGACTAATCCTAGACAATCCACCATTTACCATTTCAAGTTCAAAACAATAGGACAACGGGCTAGGATTAGCATCGATCAACGGAATAAAATCATTGGAAATGAGACTATAATCGGCTCCAGAATCAAATAACACGGTAGCATATTGGTGATTGAGGAGAAAGGTACCTGCTACGACATTAGGATCACCACGAGCCTCGGCCGCATTCACGGCAAAAGCTCTTCCACGGGGGGCCAAATGTTGGCGAGGAGCTTGAGGAGGTTGTTGTTGTTGTCCTTGGTTTCCTCGGTTTTGATTCGGACCGGCAATTTGCAACTGGTTAGGATGCACGGTCACTTGGACTTGTTGGCCAATAAGATTTGGGCACCAGTTGCGGTAGTGGTCTTGGCTACCACATTCATAACAAGAACCCGGGGCCATCGGGGGACGCATAGTATTAAGGGGAGCAACATTTAAAGGACCATTCCGGGGTTAGTTGGACAAAATCTTGAGGTGTGTCCCTGTTGGTTACAATGAAAACAAGCATCACACCTCATGGTAGGTCAATGATAGCGATTACACCTAGGGCATAAAGGACTACCCCCTGTGTAACCAACCCGTTGAGGACCCTTTGTTGGTATTACCGCTGCAAAAACCTTTCCACCACAGACCATGGCGCTTATTATCACGCCGATCATCTTTCTTGGTGCCGCTTGACTCGGCAACATCCTTCCTTTTATTGTCATTCTTGTTATCGTTCTTATTAACTTACCACCTCTAATGAGTTCCAAGGTTATACTAGCGGTACGGGTGGTTGCCTCTTTGTAAGTCAAAGGCATGGTGGGGTGAGAGACAAGCACTCTCACTTCATGTGGCAATCCCGCAACATACTTCTCAATCTTAACCTCTTGGGGTCTCACATAATGAGGAATGAGTCTAGAGAGTTGGCCAAAACGGCGTGTGTAACTCTCGTAGTCTCCTCCCTTCATGGCAAGTTTAGAAAATTCCACTTTCAATTTCCTCAGTTCATGGGCCGGGCAATACTTAGTAGTTATCATATTCTTGAACTCTCCCCATAAAAGATTATTAGCCGCATCGATCCCCAATTCATCAACTTCTTCGTTCCACCACTCAAGAGCCCCACCTTTCAACATACCGGAAGCATAAGTGATTCTTTGGTGGAATGCACAACCACTTCGAGCAATGATAGATTCAATGCTCTCTAACCATTCCAAGCAACCCGTAGCACCACTTCTCCATTAAATTCCGGGGCTCCACAAAGTTTGAAGTCTTTAAACAAGCATCCTGGTTGACGAACATCATAATCCGGTCTAGGTAAAACTTCTCCTACACCTACACCGTTTACATTTACGTTTTCTTGTTCATTTTGTACGGGAACCGCTTCATCTTCTGGTTCTTCTTGTCCGTTTACATTTCTCATGGCCGTTTGAATTCGAGCCACAAGATCCGGCATGAGATCATTTAAAGCTTGTGTGACAACCTCGACGGTTATCGGGGGATTAGGATTACCCCGACCACCTCTACCACCACGACCTCCACGGTTATCTCTTCCTCCACGACCACCTCTACCACTACGTCCACCTACAACTTCTTCTTGAGCTATCGGCTCCTCTTGCTCATTTTGACGCCTATAGTTAGTGTTAGCTCTTCTTGGTCTAACCATCTTTCCTGAACACACGTATTATATTAACAAGTTAAGTCTCACAATTCACACCCGAATATCAAAATTTACCTTCAAGTAATACACCTAACATGATATATCATTTACATGATAATCAAAGCGAAAATCATCATTAACCAATACGCCTAACATGATATATCATTTACATGATAATCAAAGCGACATTAAACCACAAGTAATCATATCAATAATCAACAAATAAACAATTAACATTTCGGTCCATATCATAACAAGTGAATCAACCAACAAATACGATGCACATACACTTCTTATAATTCTACTTTAAAAAGAATTATCGATGTTTATATATATATAGGGTCAAGTCATAACAAGGTGGGTAAAGTATAGTCCGGATCTTAACTTCAACATTCGACACATTAAAAGTGTTTGTATACAGGGTGTACCATCGGCTAACCCTCCACACCGTTAATATATTGAATGGATGTCAAGACTCGGTTTCGATATGTTCTCTAAGTGTTGGCCGGGTATGTATACAGGGTGTACCAGCGGCTAACCCTCCACCTAACCAACACTCATTAAGCATACCGGGTTAACTACTATACTTTATCTACAAGGCGCAATCCACGAGATCATTTTACTGGGGGACAAATAATAAATACTTCCAAGATTCCACATATCAACGTTTATCACAATAATTCCACAATTCACGGTGTATCCCGACACTATCATATATGTCCATCAAGTTGTGGTAATGACTTATCTTTAAATGGGTAATGCATTTGATGTGAATCAAAAGTTTATGTATGAAGACTCATGCAAATCTTCATAACATAATGTTTAATAAAATTTATTTTTATAGTCTTAGTAACACAAGAGAGCTCGGTAGCTCCATTTGAACGCACAAAGAAGCGCAAGGGCAAAGGTTTGCGAAGGACGCAATTAAAAACCCGCCCTTTTAGGAGGCTAGCGCACTCCGACTTATACCTCTCTTAGAGTTTGTTCAAATGGGGGAGCCGGTGTATCTCAAGGTTGTAAGACTCCAATTTTAATTAAAGAAATTTCTATTTCGATAGTTCTTAGTCAACTTTATTCTTTTCTATGAGTAACCTACGAACTCAGTTTAAACCATTTTTATGCATCATACAGTTCACGTTGCATACAAAATTTCCTATCATGCATGCTAATATGAAATGTGGGTGTAATGGCTATAGACTAGGTTAATCCACCTAGCTCTCTACAACCACGGCTCTGATACCATTCTGTAACACCCCAACATGGCGGAATCATGGGGTATCACTTAGAAAAGCACAGCACGACATGGGAATTATGTAGAGTCAAACTATATGCATTCATAGGATTGAAACAATCCATAAACTTACTCAAATGTATACAATAATCAATATCTATCAAAGATACACACTCAATCAATATTAAATGAAAATGTTTAAATGATAGTAGTTGATCCTAAGCATAACCCGTTAAAGGGAAATAAGGATCACGGATCCAGAAGTCCAAAGCTAGTCCAATCCTAGCAATGCAAGCACATAATCATCCATTTTGTCTCTGATTAACCTGATTACCTGAAAAGTGTACTAAAATACGTCAACATAAAGTTGGTGAGTTCGTAGGGACAAGTAATATGGGATAACCGTGTCAGATAACAACCGTTAACAATAAGTGAGGATTAGGAGAACTAATCACATCCAAGGAAAACCTATAAGGTTTCACATTATCACAATTCAATACAAGTCAACATTCAATAATAACGATTCCATATAACATTCAACAACGTTCCATAACAATCAATAACGATCAACAACGATGCGGCTTACATAGTTAATAATTAACAATGCGCTAACGGTGCGACTTATATAATAAATAATGCGCTAACGGTGCGACTTACATCGTAAACAATGCGCTAACGGTGCGACTTACATCGTAAACAATGCGCTAACGGTGCGACTTACATCGTAAACAATGCGCTAACGGTGCGACTTATATAATAAATAATGCGCTAACATGTCCATATCAACAATTCAATCATACAATCAATCAAATCAACAATCAACAGTTAAACAAACATGTACACTTTTCAGCCCGAATCTCAATTGAGTAGGGAGGGTTTACGAAACTCACCTTAGTTGTAGTGGCAAATCAGAGCAGTAGATAATCCTCGTGACAAGTTAATCTTAGTACAGCTCAAAACACTTTGCAAAGTACTTTACTATGCTCAAAATGTACTACCGGATACCTAGAACAAGTATAAGATCAACTTATAAGCTACCACAAAGCCTAAGTTTAAAATAAGGAATTTTCAGCATGTTTCCAGCTTTGCGTTATCTACTTGACAACGACTTTGGGAAGTCAGAGACCAGATACAACAAAACTTAGTTCTAGACATTTGTTGGGCACTCAAAGGCCTTTTCAAAAATGTAAGGTTTGACTCTTGAAGAGCTTTAATAAAAGAGTTATGATTTTTACAAAAACAAACCTGTAGCCTCATCAGAAATTAGACCAGTTCTGAAAATCGTCGTTTTTGGCACTCTTCTGAGCAAAACCAGAAGAAACTTCGTTCTTATCAAATTTTACTGACACTTGGACCTTTCCAAAAATATAAGATTCGTCTCCTAATTCGTCCAGATGAATCTTCTATGATGTTTGCAAGATGACTGAAAATTTCAGTCCTATAGAGTCTTTAAATTCAACTTGAAACTTCAAGTGATGAATCCAAGACTTTATGGACTTGATTGTTTTGTGTTATGAATGTGAAAGAGAGAGAAAAGAGCAGAGATGAATGATAGAATGATCATCAAATGCTTGCTTATATAGCCCAAGAGTTGCAACTAAGTGCCAAGTACACACCTTGGCCATGAGGTGTTCATCATGTGTTTACAACTCATCCTTGAGTGTAATGGCTGAAACTTTGGCCTTAAAACAAACTAGAGTTCAGTAGGAACATGTTCATTGCATGATTACAAGCTATAATCCAAGTCTTGGTTAGTTTGTGTGGGGTTTATGTCAAGAACACAAGCTTGACTTGACTTATTGACTTTGGTTGACTCTAAACTTTGATTCTTGATTATTATTTGTGTAATTAAATGTAGTACTAGTCTATATAAGTATAATTACTTTTATCTATGTGGTTATAAATCAATTACATGTATTTATATATTTATTAGTTATCTAGTTCAAGTACACAATTGCATATTTATTTTACTAGTATGTACAATATATCTAACTAGTTAATTGATTCCGAAATTAATAAAAAATACTCACGAGCGTACAACTTTTATAAATTATTATAAATCCATAATATGGATAAATCATTTCATATAATATAAAGGTTGTGTCGGTTTTTTTCCTATTAATGGAATTATCATCTAACCACCGACACTGTTCCACCGACACTGTTTCACCGACACTGTTCCACCGACACTGTTGTAACCGTACATTATACTTAAGGTTTCGTATATACGTTTTTTCCTGTTACCATAGTTACTCAATTATCATCTATTATATAATTTCCATAACATGTACTAGGCCAATTTCATAGTCTGCTAATATGGCCATAATTCTAGAAGTTCAAATATGACATTATAATTGGCCCAATTTACAGATAAATGTACACAATTATGTCCAAATTTCCGTTTATTGAAATAGTTAATCAAATTATATGCACAGTCAAACGGTAAAAATCATGAATGTTACAATATCATTTTAATAAAAGGAGTCATTTTGTCAACGTGTTTTATAACGGTTGGTGGTACCACGTTATCTTCACATAGGCACAATTGTTAATTCGATAGTCAAGCAAACTAATTGTTGGTAAGGTTGTCTAGGCATTGGTGGTACCGGCTTGGGTAATTAAACTAGCAACTTAGGTGATTGGGTAATTTGCTCACGGTTGGTGGTACCACGTGAGCACCTTAATCCTTTTACGATTATCTTTTCAACTCAATGAATTTGGTCTTAATTGAATGCAATCATGTTTGAAGTCTAGCGAATTCAAGGTGGATGATCTTTATTAATATTGTCTGAAGCTTTTCTTTACTTTTATGCGTTTTGTCTTTTAAATTTATTTTAATTTAATCGTCAAAGTGAGACTCGAAGCAACACCCTGTTTTCCAAACCATTTTATTAAACAACTAGTTCAAACCAATCCCCGAGAACGAACACGGACTTACCTCTTAACTATATTTCATACGAACGGGTCCACTGCCCGATAGTGTGTAGTAGTGAGTTTCTAGGTATTTCTAGTTTATAATTTTTAAACTCGATTTAGCACATCAAAGAGGTAAGAGTGCTTTGTTGTTGTTTTTACATTGAGATACTTAGATGTGGCAAATTGAACATGTTAGGAAGGTTAGGTAACTGGTTGAGGTTAAAAAGGGGTGAAGTTTTTGTACAGAGGTCATGCTTGTTTCACCCGAATCACGTTTTTTGTCCAATTTTTTTAAATATTAATTTTGTCAAATTTGATTAGAAAAGTTATATTCTTTATATAATAATCTTATTATCAGAATGAAATGATTGTAGATTTTTCGAGAGTTATTTTAACTAGGTTTGTTTCATATGCCCATGGTTTGAAACCAGTGACGCCTGTCACATTAAAGTTTCGTTTTTTGAAGTGTAATGTTGTTTTGTGCAACCCCTTTTAACACGTATGATAGTAATTGTCACTTCTATATTAACAGTTATGATTATTAAAAGTTTTGATAGTGATTAGTAAGGCAAGTTGTGAGCCAAGTTTTAATCAGCTAAAAAAATTGGGTAAACAATGGTGGTTAAAAAAAATATAAAAGCTTTTTGTAACACCAAGTCTGACCTTGTGATCAATGGTTAGAAGATTTACCTTATAACCACTGGGTTAAACCCCAGTGGCCAGGGGTATTTTTCTTAATCCGCTATGCGGGCCCCGGGTGAGTTTTACTGAGGTCTCAGGTTCGAGCCTCAGGTTCCTCACCGACGGTATTTTCTCTTAAAGGTGGTGTCTCGCATCATGCTCGCGAAGGTATCTTCGGAGTGCGAGTTCGACTGTTGAAATTAACCTGTCAAAAAAAAAAAAGATTTACCTTATGTTTTAATAATCACAATAAAATAATTGGTTTATATAATATTGATGCTATAATGGGTTCATTGTCTTTAATAATTCAGTTTGCTATGTTCACAAAAATAGGTGACTCTTAGTGACTTGGACTATGTGCTTTGATCAGGTATGTTTCGTTATAGATGAGTTTGCTATAGTAGATGTATGTTAGTTGTTGGAAGCTGATATTCATCCACTTACATGTAGAAGATGGTGGTGAACGGGGCTTGCGGCTCAATAGGTCATTCTCAGCTGTTGAATGAACCTTATGTACAGTTATGCAATGTGTCCAAAGTGTTCGGGCTCAAAGATACGTGGCTCAAAACTTGAATACCGCAGAAAAATACCCAAAGATAGGTGGCTCAAATTGTAGAGGCGGCTTAAAAAAATCACACATCATTATGAATATCAGTACCCTCCAAAGAAGATGATGCAATTAACATGATATGGAGACAGTTTAGGACTAAGTTCTTGGTGATGACTTGATGTAAATAGGAATAGAAAGCTAAAAGTTACTGACTCAACATGATTAATTTGCATTGTTGTTATAAGTCATAACCGAGTGATGTTGTTGTGAATGTTTGAAGACGATAGAGTTAGATGTACAGAATGAGGAACTAAAGAGTTAGGTTCCCTTCCATTGCTTGTGACTTGTGAAGTCATTGCTGAAGACAAAGTAATGCTAGAATTGTACCATTTTTTAAATAAAATTTCATATTAATTTAGCCATTAATAAAATGTGTAGTTATACAGGATAACCAAGTTGCCTTCATATATTATTTCAAGTATTTTATATAGTTTTCCGCATTCTTATGAAATCATAAAATTTGACCCGTTTTTAATCAAATTTTTAATTTTAATTTCGTATTGTTAGCCCGTGTTTGCACACGGGATCAATGGCTAGTATAAGTTATTGTAATATTTGAAATTGAGGAAGTTTGGATTGTAGGATTGGTTTGTCTTTGGTTGTTATACAGACCTTATAATCTATCAGAACTATTATTGGACTGTTTGAGTCTTTGTCTTGTAATTTTGACCATCAAATATTTTTGTTTGTGTTATATATATAATTGTTGAAACTTATATCAATGAAATATAAATCTAAAACATCTCCATATATTTTATATCAAATTTTATATAACATAGACAAAAATATTAATGGTCAAAGTTGAAAGAAAAAGACTAAAAAAGTCAAACTAAGACATTTAAAATTGGGAGGGAGTAATATTTTGATGGGAATTACAATAAACTTGGACATTGACATTCTTTATCAAATGAGATTATATTATATGGAATTTGATGTCCAACCAAAGATATTTGTTCAGTTCTAATTGTCCAAATATATCAAATCAAATCTCTTATATAATAACCAAAATGTCCAAAATATTACAGAAACACAAACTTGAAAATGGAGAAAATAGAGCACAGGATGATAGATGTAAACAACATAAACATGCACATAGCAGAGCTTGGACAAGGTCCAACAGTCATCCTCATTCACGGTTTCCCAGAGCTTTGGTACACCTGGCGCCACCAGATCCTCTACCTTGCTGCTCACGGCTACCATGCAGTGGCACCAGATCTCCGTGGCTATGGAGACACCACCGGAGCCCCAACCGATGATTTCACCCAGTTCACCACCCTACACGTGGTTGGTGACTTGGTGCTGTGGCAGGTCCAAACGAAGATAAGGTGTTGGTTGTGGGACATGATTGGGGTGCGATTATTGCATGGTTTTTGTGCCTTTATAGGTCTGATAAAGTCAAGGCATTGGTTAATATGAGTGTTTCTTTTAATCCAAGAAATCCAAGATTTAAGCCGATAGATGGTATACATGCTTTATATGGCAACGATCATTACATCGTTAGATTCCAGGTTCTCTTTTAATTACTCGATTTAACATTTTTAATTTCAACAAGGCCGTTAAAATTAACCATATAGTAGCAATTCTAATCATTTTGATTTCATACTTAAGTATTAACGTTGAATAGACTGACCTTATAATCTATCATAACTATTACTAACAACAATAGTTTAGTGGTCTGTTTTCATATATTAACATAAGAGTTACTTTATATTGAAGATATATAATGTAATGTTTTAGGAACCTGGAGAAATAGAAGCCGAATTTATAAAATTGGGCACTGAAAGAGTTCTGAAAAAGTTCTTGGCTTATCGCAAACCCGCCCCACCCATTCTGCCAAAGGTCCTAGTAGAGGACTCGCAAGGTAATCTGCCTTCATGGTTGTCTGAAGAAGATATCACATACTATACAAGTAAATACGAGAAAGTAGGCTTCACTGGTGGCCTAAACTATTATCGAGCAATGAACTTGTAAGTTGTACTTCATCTAAATTCAAGTCTCTTGGTCAGCAACTATCTGATATTGTTTCTGTTTGGTAGGAATTGGGAATTGGCTGGAGCTCGAGTGGAAGTACCAGTTAAGTTTATTGTGGGTGACATTGATTTTGTTGGAATATGATCACGTTAAATAAACGCATGTCCGGAAAGTATTTAAGCCTACGGGGTCACACAAAATGACACGTATACTCTATGTAATTAATTAATATGTTAATGTAATATATTAATTAATATGATCACGAAATGATTAATAAACGATCGTTAAAAGTTAAATACGTTTATTAATTAAATATATTGAAAAGATAAGGACTTAAGTGAAAATTAGAATTAAGGAAACTTCCTAATTTCACTAAAGAGGGCCGAAATTTACAAGGCTTGGAAAGCCTTGACTAAACTTGTTCACCAAGTTTAAAACCCTAACTAATTATCCCTATATATAGGGGTTAAGGGTTAAGGGTTTTGTATGACAATTAGAATTGTAAAAACCCTAAAACAATTCCTCTCTTCTCCCTCTTTTAGTTCGGTCGAATAGCATCAAATCAAAAGAGCTTTGTGACTTTGGTTTTTGAATACGGAAGAGACAAAAAAAGATTCTTCTTTTGGTTTTGTTCAATCGTGAAAAAGGAAAGATTAAAAATCCTTTTAATCTTTGCTTTTCTCTCATTCGTTCAAGGCAAGAAAGAACTTGGAGTTTAGTCTTTGTGTGATTCGTGATCGGGTACTAGCATACATACGTAGGGATGTCAAGTGTGCAATGGTAGAGGGGTTTTACTTTAAACCCTAAATAAATAATAATAATCTTATTATTAATTATATTGCATATTCGATTCTTTACTTTGTTAATTAATTATATTGCATATGATTCTTTCCGCTGCGTACTCGTGATTATTTATATGATAATTGTTTATGAATCCTAACAGATTTGACCTACAATTCAATGGGGGTTCAAGATTATATACACAAAGGCGGATTTAAGAAGGATGTGCCCCTCTTAGAAGATGTAGTTATAATGCAAGGCGTCGGGCACTTTCTCCATGAAGAAAAGCCCAATGAAATCAACAAGCATATTCACATCTTTTTCAAACAGTTCTGTGAGGCAGTCTAATGATTTTTGTGTTTACTGAGGTAAATTATAAGTAAGGTAAGTATACAACTAATACGAAACATTTGAGTGTCAACTGTTTGTATGGAATAAGCAAAATAAACAACTTTTCGGTTGAGATGAAAGAGAAACCACATATAACTAAAACAGTAATAATTTCGCGGGATGAGCAAAAGACCATGCACAAATTAGCAAAAGAACTTTAAACACTTAAACGATACATATGTTATATACTTGAATTAAGACTTCAGGAGATCTAAAATGTAAGATACATATTGCATAATACATGAGCAAATACTTACGACTCCGGTAAGTTTGAAGGCTGTCCAATTTGTGTCAAGGGGCAAGGAAAATTTGCAGTAACTTGAGTCACATTGTCAGATGAAGTTGTATTTGACTGCACATATTTTCGCAAACATAAGGAAACCATGCATTAGAAAAACTGAGAAAGGATAACCAACGAAATTATGGTATGATCAGAAGTTGAAGGCATAATTTACCATTTGTTCAAGTGAACTCTGTGGCTCAATAAGTGGAACATTCTGAGACTGAAGTTGACGATCCTTCTTTTCATGTAGAAGGATCACACATTTACATGTGAAAAACATCAAAATCATAGCTAACATAGTGAATACAATGGATTCGACCACAATCACTGATCCAAGAGCTGTATATCATGTAATAAACATTTAAACATATGAATTAGACAGTAAATAATATGTAATTCACTTAGACCTATATAAAAGTTAGAAACTAACTATTATCAACTTACAGTGAGCTGCCACCGAACTCACAGGTGTGCTTGTTATTAAGTTTAGAGTAGCCTCGGAAATTAGAGGCACTGAAATCTTGTCAGTACAATCTTGAAAGCACCCATACCACCCCAAATCATTTATACGTATCCTAAGGTCTGCATCATGTCCGTCACCCTGTGATTACAGATACTTAAATAGTTAGGCATGTGTTCGTGTGTAATTAAATAAACTTTATACGTTGATTATATAGGTACTAAAAACAGAAAGTATAATTCTCACATAATAAAGCAGTTGCTCGAGAAGGCCATTGCAGTGATTGATTGTTCCTTGGAATCTAATGCCTTTTGCTTTGACCGTGAAAATTATAATCAAAATTAACCAACCTTAACTTATAAATTGATACCTATTCTCATACATCTTCTAGTTGTGTTATTTTTGTATGCAGGTGTTTTATTTTGGACTGTAAGTGTAAACGAGTTATTGTGCTGGATCAAAATGGAAGATTAAAGGAAGGAAGGGCTAAACTGAAGATAAAAGAAGATTAAGGGTTCAGAATGTAAAAGTGAAGACAAGGAGTATAAATACCCTCTTTAGGGTTTCGAGTCACCAGTTTTTTGACATATATACATATTTTATATCTATATTTTCTCTCTCGTTTTCGATTAGGGTTCTTGATATTCAAATGATCATTCTGATCATTTGATTGTTCGATTCAGTATCTGTATTTGATATCTAAACATATTGTTTAGATATTCAGCTTTCTTATCTTTTAATTGTAATTAAACTATAAACATTAATAATAACAGCCGACTGTTTCATTATTTGATTTTCGATCATGGTATCAGAGCCAGGTTCGGTGATTCTTGGTTGTTGATTCGTTTTATTTTCAGATCTGATTAAGATCTAGGGCGTATTTCATTCTGAAACCCTAGATTCTTAATTTTTGGGGTTATTGTTCGATTAAGGTAGGGTTTCTTCTGGAAATCCTGTTTTAATGATTCTCCGCTGCAGTTATTGTTCGTTTTTCCCTAAAATTAGGGTTTATATTGTCAGATCCTGAATCATCTCTTGACTAAGTGAATCAAGAGATATTTAGGGTTCCTCTACCTTCGGCTATAGCGCTGTATTGTATCTCTTTTCCTTTTTCTCTTATTATCTGTTTTTAATCTGCTTATATTTTCTTCTCAAATTAAAATTTTCAATATATATATATCAAATCTTTTTCTCTTATTTCTCATAAAAACAATTGTGCTAATACTTGACCTGCCTTCATACGAGAGGTTAGGAATCCTGTCACTGGAACTCTTGTGAGATTAAGAGTTATTTTCTGCAATTTTTTATTTTTGAGAAGTTAATATTTGTAGATTACTTATTGTTTATTTGTGTGTTGCTTGATAATTGAATATTTCTGTCTGCTTATCTTAGATTACGTGTGTTTGTGTGATAATCTGCTTCTTTGATTGATTGGTTCTTGCTTATTTGTTATCTATTTTGATTCTGTGATTAAAATGGTGAATACTCCTCCTGGTTCTGTTCATACTGGTAATACACCTCCTGGTTCTGTTCATGGTGGTAATACTCCTCCTAGATCTGTGCACAATGAAGATTCTGATTCTGATAATGGTTTTGAAACTCTTAATACTAAAATAAGTAAGCTTGATTTTGGTAATCCTTTGTACTTACATGCTAGTGATATCACTAATGCACCTCTTATTAGTTTGAAATTAAAAGGAACTGAAAATTACAATGTGTGGAGTTGTGCAATGTTATTAGCATTGGAAACTAAGAATAAAAAAGGATTTATTGATGGTACTTGTATGAGATCTGTGGAAAATGAAATTTTAGCTCAACAATGGGATAGATGTAATGCAGTTGTGCTTTCTTGGATTCTAAATTGTGTGTCTGAAGAATTGTATTTAGGACAGATTTTTTCTAAAAATGCTGCTATTGTTTGGAATGAACTTAAGGAAACTTATGATAAAGTTGATGGTGTTGTTACTTTTAATCTGCATAACAAAATTAACTCTCTGTGTCAAAACAATTCATCATTGTCTGAGTATTATCATAAACTGAATTCTCTTTGGAAACAATTTGATGCTCTCATTAAACTGCCTACTTGTGTATGTCATGCTGCAAATGATTTTCATAAACATAATGAACTAATTAAGCTAATGCAATTTTTGATGGGTTTAGATGAGTCTTACAGTTCTTTTAGAAGTCACATTCTTACATATGATCCTTTACCTTCTGTCAAAAGTGCTTATGCTTTATTGTCTAGAGAAGAGTCACATAGAAATACTTCTGTTTCTACTGGGTCAAATAAAGGTTCATCTAGTGCTTTTGTTTCAAAATTTAATGATAATAGGAAGAGATTCAATTCTAATAACAATTTTGGAAACAAAAATCAAAGTTTTGGAACAAGAGGTCCTAATACTAATTTGAATTGTACTCATTGTAAAGGAGTTGGTCATACTATGGAAAGATGTTATGAGTTGGTTGGATATCCACCTGGTTATAAAAGAAATAATAATTTTCAAGGTTCTAAATCTAATTCTAGACAAAGTTATAATAACAATGCAATGTCTGATAGAATTAATGTGAAATCTCATGATACTGCTTCTTCTTCTTCTACTACTACTGGTTCTTCTTTGTCTCTTACAAATGAACAGATGTCAAAGTTGTTAAATCTGCTGAATGACAAACCATCTATCTCTGCAAATCTGTCTCATATGTCTGGTACTTATTTTAATTCTAATAGTTTCTTTAATAACAACTTTGATAAGTTTTTTTGTTCTTCTAGTGAACAATGTTCTAAAAGTAAACATAATGGTTGGATAAGTGATTCTGGTGCTAATCAACACATGACCTATTCATGTGATAATATTACAAATGGTGTTGATGTTTCTGATTTAAATTTTACTGTGGGACATCCAAATGGAACTTTAGCTAAAGTAAAGATGATTGGAAATTTAAAACTGAATAATATGGTTACTTTGTATGATGTTCTTATAGTACCAGAATACTGTGTTAGTTTACTTTCAGTTCATAAGTTAGCTAGAGACAGTAAGAGGTTCATAGGATTTGATGAATTTAAATGCTATATTCAGGACTTAAAAACCAAGAAAACTCTTTGGACTGGTAGTGAAAGGAATGGTTTGTATGTTGTGGATGATGTTTCTGATTGCCAAGGTGTGTCTAGTAATTGTGTTTCTGTTTGCTATGTTTCTTATTCTTTATGGCACAGCAGACTTGGTCACCCTGGTGATCAAGTTCTGGCTGTTTTGCAGCATAGTCTTGATCTTGAAAGTAAACCTAAGACCTCACCCTGTGACATATGTCATAAAGCCAAACAAACAAGGGAACCATTTCCTTTGAGCAGTCATGTTTCAAAGGAAGTTGGAGAACTTGTTCATTTGGATTTATGGGGACCTTATAAACTGTCAAGCAAGGAAGGTTTTAAATATTTTCTTACCATTGTAGATGATTTTTCAAGAGCTGTTTGGACTTATTTACTAAAGTCTAAAGAAGATGTTTATGTAAACATTGTTGAGTTTGTGTCTTTAATTGAAAATCAATTTAATAAACATGTGAAAGTTTTTAGGTCTGATAATGGAACTGAGTTTATAAATCACAGATTTAAACATTTTTGTTCTGGAAAAGGAATTTTACATCAAACTTCAAATGTTTACACTCCTCAACAAAATGGAATTGTAGAGAGAAAACACAGACACTTGCTTAACATTGCTAGATCTCTTATGTTTCAGGGGGAATTACCTCTTGTTATGTGGACTGAATGCATTCTTACTGCTACATATTTGATTAACAGGATTCCTTCTTCTGTGCTAAATGGTCATTCTCCTTATTTTAAATTGTTTGGTTCTGAACCTTCTCTCTCACACTTAAGGTCTTTTGGGTGTCTTTGTTTTGCTACTATTCTGAATAATGGTGATAAGTTTAGTAGTAGAGCAGAAAAATGTGTCTTTATTGGGTATTCAAATGAAAAAAAAGGATATAAACTTTATAGTTTAGATAATAAAACTATTCTTTATTCAAGAGATGTAAAATTTTATGAAACTGTGTTTCCTTTTAAGATGAAAAATACTTCAAAATCTTTTGATAACACTGAATCTGAAAACATTAATCATTTAAATTTTTTTGACACATTTTTTCCAGAACCCATACCCTATGATGATGTGAGAGATATTTCAAATTGTGAGGGTAATACTGATAAGTCTAAGACTACTGCTAATGCTGGAGATAGAACACCAAGTGTTCAGTCACCCATTATGCCTTGCAGTCCTAGATCTATTAGTACTGCAACACAAAGTGATGAGTCAGAAAATTCTGAGGGTAATCATGATGTCCATGAATATCATGATATGCAGGTTCCTGAACATGTGAATGTTGATTTTGTAAATGAACCTGCAAATGTAAGAAGATCAGAAAGATCTTCTGTTTTTCCATACAAGTACAAAGACTTTGTTATAAACAGCAAGGTTAAATATGGTGTTGAAAAAGTTGTGAATTACTCTTGTCTAAATTCTGAAATTTTTTGTTTTATCACTAATATTAATAAAAGTTCTGAACCTAAAACCTTTGATGAGGCTTCTAAGGATTTAAATTGGGTGCAAGCCATGAACAATGAAATGGAGGCTTTGCATAGAAATAATACTTGGACTTTAGTTGATCTTCCTAAAGGAAGAGAACCTATAGGATGTAAGTGGATTTTTAAGATTAAGTATAAGTCTGGGAAATAGAAAGATATAAAGCAAGACTTGTTGCTAAAGGGTATAGTCAAAGGAATAGACTTTGATGAAACCTTCTCTCCTGTTGCTAAAATGGTTACTGTCAGATGTGTGCTATCTTTGGCTGTTAATAATTGTTGGCCTTTGTTTCAATTAGATGTGAATAATGCTTTTTTATATGGTGATCTTCATGAGGATGTTTATATGAAACTGCCAGAAGGTTATTATGATAGTCATAGTAATAAAGTGTGTAAACTTGTTAAATCTTTGTATGGGCTTAAACAAGCTCCAAGACAATGGAATGAAAAATTGTCTAAAGCCTTGTTTGAATATGGCTTTGTGCAAAGTAAAAGTGATTATTCTTTATTCACTTTTAACAAAGATTCTGTGTTTATAGTCTTGATGGTATATGTTGATGATATTGTGTTAACTGGAAATAATATAATTGAGATTGATAAAGTAAAACAATTCATGCAATCTAAGTTTATGATCAAAGATTTGGGTAAATTGAAATACTTTCTTGGTATTGAAGTTCTTTATAACAATTCTGGTATTTGTTTGACTCAAAGGAAGTATTGTATGGAACTGTTGAATGAATTTGGTTTATTAGGGTGTAAACCTATGAAAACTCCCATGGAAGGTAATTATTCTATTTCTAGAAGCACTGCTGATGATAAAATCTTGGAAAGTATTTCTGTTTATCAAAGATTGGTAGGTAAACTTATTTACCTCACTCTCACTAGACCTGATATAAGCTATTCTGTGCATGCATTGAGTCAATTCATGCATGCTCCTACTGCTGAACATTTGAAATTGGCTTTTAGAGTTTTAAGATATCTTAAAACCTCTCCAGGAAATGGTATTCAACTAAATAAAAATGAAAAACTTGATTTATATGGTTATGTTGATTCTGATTGGGGAAGATGTTTGAACACTAGAAGGTCTGTAACAGGTTTTAACATATATTTTGGTGGAAATTTGATTTCCTGGAAAAGTAAAAAGCAACCAACAGTGTCTAGGTCCTCTGCAGAAGCAGAATATAGGGCTCTAGCTTCTATCACTTGTGAACTCCTTTGGATTATTAACCTTCTTTCTGACCTTAAAGTTAATAATGTTATTCCTGCACAAATCTTGTGTGATAATAAATCTGCAATACAAATTGCTGGGAATCCTGTTTTTCATGAAAGGACCAAACATTTAGAAATTGATCTTCATTTGGTTAGAGAAAAAATTTGTGCAGGACTAGTTAAGGTCATTAAGCTTAAATCCAAGGATAATGTTGCTGACATTATGACTAAAAGCCTATCTTCTGAACAACATAAAAGTTTATGTTACAAATTGGGTTTAAAAGATTTTTTCCAAGTTAAGGTTGAGGGGGAATGTTCAAATTATAATCAAAATTAACCAACCTTAACTTATAAATTGATACCTATTCTCATACATCTTCTAGTTGTGTTATTTTTGTATGCAGGTGTTTTATTTTGGACTGTAAGTGTAAACGAGTTATTGTGCTGGATCAAAATGGAAGATTAAAGGAAGGAAGGGCTAAACTGAAGATAAAAGAAGATTAAGGGTTCAGAATGTAAAAGTGAAGACAAGGAGTATAAATACCCTCTTTAGGGTTTCGTGTCACCAGTTTTTGAAAGACACATATTTTAGATCTATATTTTCTCTCTCGATTTCGATTAGGGTTCATATATTCAGATGATCATTCTGATCATTTGATTGTTCTATTCAGTCTCTGTAATTGATATCTAAACATATTGTTTAGATATTCAGCTTTCTTATCTTTTAATTGTAATTAAACTATAAACATTAATAATAACAGCCGACTGTTTCATTATTTGATTTTCGATCAAGTCCAACCCTACCTGACCCGTTTGACCCGCACATCAAATTACCCATTTTGACATGCCATAACTTTTAGCTGAGGAAATTTTCTGCAGAAATCATGAAGTAAAAGTACCACTAAACATTTGAAAAGTTCTATAACAAAAACACCTTACCTAAATTTAGGACTCGGTAGATTTTCAGTTGCTTGCAGCTGTTTTGGAAAAGATATAAACTGTGGAGGATTGGGCAGGACATATATCTTTACAAAACCAGCATCATAGTAGCTTTCATTTTGTATTACATATTTGAAACCATCATTTCCATAAAATCCCTTATATGGTGTATATCTGAATAGCGCTTCATACTGCAAAAGTGAACCATGTCTGGGCTGCCAAAACAATGTAGCACACGAATAAATATGTCTTCGGAAACAATAGTTATTTATGAGTATGGTTGTTTTAGTTTCATTCGACAATAGTTTCAACTAGGAAATTTTCGCCCCGCGTTGCGCGGCATCAATTGCCGTTGTGAAACGATTGTGTTATTTAGTATACTTACGTTGAATTAACAAATATTCTGTCATTGATAGGTTTGTTTAAAAGTTTATCATATCAAATATATATTTATTTATGTAAGTCCCACTCAATAGATGGTACTACCTGAAGACACCTCAATGTCGATGGTGGAGTTACTTTGCAATATAAGCTCTGAACTGGAGACGACCAGTTACAGAGAATATATACCAAGTTCTAGATAGATTACTTATTTAAGTGACAATAAGTAAAGAACAATGCAATAATACAAATAACTTGTAAAATAAATTGGTGAGACAATATGTAATTTTCAAGTGTAATTTATTTATTAACTTTAAATAAATTACAAGGTTGTTGCGGAACCAAGATAATACAAAGTATGTAAATATCCTAACAACCCATGAACTACAATTGATCTACACTTGGAATTTCTCTAAACAATCGAAACACTTAAAGTTGTGAAATGTTCCTTTTGTGATTGAGAGAATATTGCACAAGTTCACCAAGAATATTGCAGGTATGCAAAGTGTGTTCGAAGAAGTAAATATTCTTGTTGTGCAATGACTTGTATTTATAGGCAAAGTTAACATTGGGATGTTAACTTTGGCCGTACAAATGTGGTTGAGATCATTTAAGGAATAGCATTTAATTCCTTAAAAAGCAGTGTAAAGTTGCAGTATAAAGCAACTTTACTCAACCAGCTTTATGTACCTTTATTACTTAAATAATAAGATAAATCTTATTATCCGGGTAAAAGCACATAAGGCATAAAAGTCAATTCCTCGTAATCAGTGTAAAGCTTTGTAAGAGCTTTCCACTGACGGTCTCCAGTTTGTAACTGACTAGAATGTCAACTGGGCTTCGCTGCCATTGTCATTCTCTATCTTCCACTTGTTGTCTTCGACTTCAACTGGAAGGATTCTTCAACTGGTTAGTTCTCAACTGGAGGAAGTCTTCAGTTGCGTTAACTGTACGATGCAACTGGACTTCAATATATTTCTGGACAAATCTTTTGGGTCTCCAGGTGCAACTGGAGACTGGCCAGTTTACCAGTAAACTGGTCCTAACAAATTCCCCCTATTTGTCTAGAAATATTGGCAAGTCTTTTTCAGTCCTTGTATCTGTACAAGTGTGAACTGGAGAGACTTGTTCGATTAAATCTATCTAAGTTTTCCAAGGCATTTTTATAGATCAATAAATGCCTTGGGTTTTTCTTTTAAGTTTGTTAGATCTAATCTATTATCTACCTTGTGGTTACAAACTGGTAACTTCATTTATACAAGGAAATGAAATTTATACAAGTTACAGAATGTAAATAAATACAAGTAGATACAATGAAAAGAGAACTTAATGAGATGGCCCTTCGCCAGTTCTTCTTCTCTTGGTCACTGAAGAGATAGGCTGAGAGTCTTCAGGATCAATATTCAACTTTAGCTCCAGATTTTCTTTATGTTGAATCTTGCCCTTTAAGAAGTTCACCCAAGCTTTCTCAAACCTATTCTTTTGTGCCTTGGCATCCAAAACATTCACCATTTCAACCCATTCAGTGAACCCATACTGCATTGCACCAGGATTGTCAGTTTTAACCAGTGGCCCTCTGGTATAACTAACTTCAACTTGAAAGTGCTTGGTGCCTGGCTTAACGGTTACATTAACATCATTGATAGTCCCACTATGTCTTCTGGTTGCCATGATCTGGGAGTAATAGCTTCTTGCTTCAGGTTCATTTGTTATTTTAATACTCCCAGCTCCAGCAGCCAGTATAGCAGACTTGATGTCATTATTTGATACTTCACCAGTTGGTTCTACGAATGTGCTAAGGTCAGCATCTCTGGTCAGTGGTCTTCTTGGTTGAGGGATTCTCCTTGGTGGATTCAATACCCTTTTTACAACCTTCTTAACATGTTCAATTCTTTTTAGAATCCCACTTGCCCTATTCTCCTTAGCCTTCTCCACTGATATATTCAAGCTTCTGGCATCAAATTCAGCTTCATCATCAGGATAGTGTCTGTCCAGTTCAACATCAAGCATTTCTTTCAACTGGTCAACTATCCTGGATCATTCTTAACTCTGGCATACTCCTCCTTAGTGATTCCCAAAAGATGAGCATCACTCATATCAAGCAGTTTGATTTTAGCAAGATGCTCTCTGGCTTAAACTTGGTTGGCTTGTTTCATTTTCTTTCTTTCTTTTATTTGATTACCAAGTCTAGCCAGTTGTTTGCTAACACTTTCAGAAACTGGAGGAAGTACATCAGCATTGCCAGTTTCCAACATAGGTACATCAGTGGCCGGCTGGGCAGATACATCACATGCTAAACCTTTGCCCTTATCAACAACATTCCCCCTATCACCTACATCACCAGTTTCAACAACTCTTTGCTCACCAGCTTCAGTACTGGCAGCCACAATCAATTCTATACCAGATTGACCTCCAGATGGAGTGCTTTCAGTTGCAATTGGTGCAAGAACTGCACTTCTTTCCCCCTTGGCAGCATCTAGACTTGCCCTAATCACTTCCCATTCAGAATGGTGAGCTGGCAACCGGTCAAGAGGCTGCCATGATTGCATGTTCTTGCATTCTTTGAAGATTGTGCACATCATCCTGAAAGATCTCCAAAGGTGGTTGGTTTCTTTAGACTGGGTCAGAACATTAGCTGCAACTTGTTCCTGACCAGTTTTCAATTCATTTAAAATCTTGGAATCTTCATCCAAACCAAAAACCACCTTATCCTTGACTTCTTCATCCTTCTTCTTCAAACTTTCTACTTCAGTTGTCAGTTTATCCAAAGATTGAGCATGAAGTGATACCTGGGTGTTCAAGTTATCAATGCTGCCCCTCAACTGGTTGATCTTCATTTGTGAGTGGGGCCAGATCAACCTGAGGAGTGGCCAGCTTGGTGATCTCAGATATCACCCTTTCAATCAATTGTGCTTCTCTTGCACCCAGCGTATCATCTATCTTCTGACTAACTGAAGTCATTAACTGCTCTCCAAGTTCAGTCACATTCAACCCAGGTTTGTCAACCAATTCCTTTACCTGTTTTTCAATCTCCCTTAAATCCACTTCTGATGTTCTAACAGTGTTGCCCGGCAAGTTGGAGATTGAGGTTGTGACCTTGGACTGAGTGAGGTCAAAGGCTTCTTTTAAAGTACCTGCCAGATTGTTGCAGCCAGTGACCAACTCATTCAGCTTCTTCAACACCAAGTCTTCATTAGATGAAAACTTGTTAATCCCGAGATCAACCACTTTAATATTGGTCAAGTGATCCTTGTGGTATCTGGAGAAAGACTTGGTGTTTTTGTCAAGTGTCTTTTGAATCTCCTCCACCCTGGTGAGAAGGTTTTGGAGATCGGCTTGTACATAGACAACTTGACTGTCCAGTGATGGAGGAGAAGGTGTCACTGGACCAGCAGCAGTTTCTACTGGAGCAACTGGAGGAGGCAAACTTAGAGAAGTCTCCCAAGTTGTCAGTCCAGCAGTTGAAGAAATAGTAGGAGTGGTGGTAGAAGAAAGGACTGGAAATTCAATGTGTTGTTCATGCTGAGAATGCTCAGGTGTGAACAACGGCGGCGGTGGGGGTGGCATTTCTCGAAGGAGTGAGAATTGCCCAGATGGTGAAAGTGCCATACGTCTGTTTCCAGACATATAGTTATAAGTTGGGAATGGAATATCTGTAGGCTCATTTTGTTGGGATGGTGAAAGTGAAATTGATGCATCTGGAAGCGAGACTGGAGATGAAGGGTTTTGATCTTGTACAGCAGAATCAAAAATCTCCAAGTCTGAAGCAGTACCTTCAGAATCCGAAGATTCTATAAGGATTTCCTCGTCATTAACATTCATGTCAGATCCATGAATGTAACTGAGGGCTGACCAGAAGGGTCAGTCTCCAGATGACCTTCCCCAGTTTCCTGGTTGGGTGCATCTGTTGGAGGATCAGATACTGAGGTATCTTCACCAGGGATAGATGTTATTGGAGTTGCCTCAGTTATGGTTGCTCTATCCTCAACCATAACATTAGACGAACTGGAGGGTCCCTCATTATTTTGAGGCCCGCCCAGTTGTCTTTCTGACTCACCTAGAATTGGTGCATCAATTTTGGCGAATGCCAGCTGCATTCGATCTGGAATCTCGACCTCTCCAGCTTCAGATCTAG
>CM067167.1:167560501-167667967 GCA_034093135.1 Erigeron breviscapus
TTCATGCATCCGGACATGATTATGTGTGTAGTACATATCTTGATATAGACATCACTTGTGCTTATTTATCATACGCATTACTTATATTGTGTTTTGTTGTGATTTGAGATTGAGACACATAAAGGCTATTCTTACGTATTGTTTTGCCTTTACTTATACTTGTTGTGATTTAGGACAATGGTTTCTTGTGAACCATTCCTACGAACTCACCAACTTTATGTTGACGAAACTTTAAAACGTGTATTTCTCAGGTACTTGAGCTATTTGATGCATATACGTGATGCATACTATTTGGAGTCTCAAACATTTGGAGGTGTCTTAACTTGTTGATATTTGAAGTCATTCTATCTTTTGTAATATTTCAACAAGTATTATGTATAAAAGTTTATCAAAACGTCTCATTGTAGAGGGCGTTCATTATAATATGTGTTTGCAATGTCCATTATTGTTCACCCCTGTTTTCCGCAAATAAATATATTTTGGGGGTGTGACAGGTTACTTTGGCTTTCCTTGCTTCTTGGTTCGTCCCAGTGGAGAATAACATCTCTACTACTTAGTGTTTCGGTTAGTGACATTCGAATACTCGCTTAACAACCGTCATTGTACAGGATTTCCGCCATGGTTATAAGTACATTATCTTCACATGTGATCAAGTCTCACGATGGGTTGAGTGCCCGTTGCTCATTGGATGGCTCCCTGAATTGGGGTTGAGCGACTTTCTTTATCTGGAAGGACAGAACCGAATCTTCGTGCACCTAACCCATTCCTTCTACATACTAACTTGCCCAGTTGCCAAATTTTTACCGGTTTCGTCATATCATGATTACTTCTTGTCGTCGGCGACTTCACGGCGAAGTCCATTCCAATTCGTTTTTCTTCCAATTTCTCTTCCGTCTTTCTCTACACGCTTATTCACGCCTCAGAAGGTTATAAGGGTTTTGACTACGCGCGCGATGTTGGGAAGTTTAGCATATACGAAATTTAAGCTATCGAGATGGGACAAGCCCGATAAGTCACCCGGAAAAGCGTTCGGGAGACTCAAGATTAACAAGGACAACGTTAGTTATTCGGTTTCCAAGGTATAAGCATAGTGAGTATTGGATTGAATAATCCATACTGTTTTATGATATATGTAATGCATGCATTATCATACCAAAGAAAAAGTCTTGTGATCCAAAGGTATAATTATTTTATTGGACGATGATCCAAAGGCATATTTAATCATTTTTGATTTAAAGTTAGGTATATTGTTTGGGCCCGTGATCCAAAGATATAGCCTTACTTTATTGGATAATGATCCAAAGGTATAATCATTTTATTGGACAATGATCCAAAGGTAAATCCTTATTATAAACTCTATGAACTCACCAACTTTATGTTGACGAAACTTTAAAACGTGTATTTCTCAGGTACTTGAGCTATTTGATGCATATACGTGATGCATACTATTTGGAGTCTCAAACATTTGGAGGTGTCTTAACTTGTTGATATTTGAAGTCATTCTATCTTTTGTAATATTTCAACAAGTATTATGTATAAAAGTTTATCAAAACGTCTCATTGTAGAGGGCGTTCATTATAATATGTGTTTGCAATGTCCATTATTGTTCACCCCTGTTTTCCGCAAATAAATATATTTTGGGGGTGTGACAGGTTACTTTGGCTTTCCTTGCTTCTTGGTTCGTCCCAGTGGAGAATAACATCTCTACTACTTAGTGTTTCGGTTAGTGACATTCGAATACTCGCTTAACAACCGTCATTGTACAGGATTTCCGCCATGGTTATAAGTACATTATCTTCACATGTGATCAAGTCTCACGATGGGTTGAGTGCCCGTTGCTCATTGGATGGCTCCCTGAATTGGGGTTGAGCGACTTTCTTTATCTGGAAGGACAGAACCGAATCTTCGTGCACCTAACCCATTCCTTCTACATACTAACTTGCCCAGTTGCCAAATTTTTACCGGTTTCGTCATATCATGATTACTTCTTGTCGTCGGCGACTTCACGGCGAAGTCCATTCCAATTCGTTTTTCTTCCAATTTCTCTTCCGTCTTTCTCTACACGCTTATTCACGCCTCAGAAGGTTATAAGGGTTTTGACTACGCGCGCGATGTTGGGAAGTTTAGCATATACGAAATTTAAGCTATCGAGATGGGACAAGCCCGATAAGTCACCCGGAAAAGCGTTCGGGAGACTCAAGATTAACAAGGACAACGTTAGTTTTCAGACTCTTGAGACGGTAGCTCTAAGGACGCCTAAGTTGGAAGACTTACACGGAACCCTAAGAATCCTACCGTTAGATATTTTACACTAGTAACCCTACTACGCAACTTTAGAACTGTCTTACCCGGTGGCATTCAGATTACACTCACTTTTTCGCCAAGAATCTTTATATCATAGGCACCAAGTAAATGAGGAGTTTTGTCGTCTTTTAGAGTCGAGATAGATACACGGGGTATTTGAATAAATTTAGTTAGTGAGTCGCTAAACATTCAAAATTGCAAACATATAATTCCAAAACACACGAACGAAGGTAACTCAAAGGAGCAACGTTAGAGTAAACGAGATTCATAGTCGGTTTCGATATCGAATAGTGTAGTAACATAACAACCATTAGGAGGAATGTACCTTAACCAACGTTAGGATCACTTTGGTCTCCTTTGCCCTTCTCTGCAAAAGCTCGGCTACGAGGTTGAACTTGATGGTCTTGTTGGCCACGGCTTTGGTTATAAACGACTATTTGTAGTTGATCGGGAGGAACCGCCACTTGGGCTTGTGGTTCAGTCCGTCTAGGACAAGCATCTCTGTAGTGGTCGGGGCTACCACACACAAAACAAACACCTTGATGGCTCCGAGGGTGGTCAGCTTGGGGATGAACGGTTTGAAGAGGCGTTACATTCAATGGTGTCGCTTTCGGTGCTCTACAAATCTTAGCCTCGTGCCCGGTTTGATTACAATTAAAGCAAGTCCCACATTGGATAGTGGGAGAGTGATGGCGATTACACCTTCCACACAAGGGGTGAGATCCTAAGTAAGTTTTCCTTGCCGGCTCTGCTACTTCAGCTTGTTGTCCAATCCATTTCGGACAATCTTTCACGTAGTGTGCACGACTACCACATCCAAAACACTCGCCTTTTTGTTGATTACCTTGGGGAGGGACGACATGAATAGGAGCCACGTTCGTTGGGCCCGTTCTCGGGGCTCTACAATTCTTGGACGTGTGGCCAACTTGGTTGCAATTAAAACACGCCCTGCATTGAACGTCGGTGGTGTGGTGATTGTTGCATCTTTCACATGACGGATGAGGTCCAACATAAGCTTTCCTCACCGGGCCCATCACCGCCCTGAATCTACCCTTATTATGACCGTTGGGGTCACACCTGCCCGCTTTCCTTGCCTCACTAGGTTCTCCGATTTCTTTCCTTTTTGATGAGGCTCTACCCGCCACCTTCTCGTCACCCATAATTACTCTAGTTCCACGCGTCTCATTGTTTCCTCGGAGGCTTGCCGTGACTTGGGCTACGATAGTGGGTATGGCGTTTACCACTGCTTGGGCAATCACGGTTGCTAAATCCGGCTCATCGCTATGGCTAGTCGTATTCCTTCTTGGTCTCACCATTTTCTACAAGGTAAGTAACGCGTTGACCCGAAAGTTAGCCTCACAATGCTCACATATTAGTCACACAAGTAGTTAATGCTCTCATACCATATAACATACTCATTTCATATCATTAAACTAAGGTAAGAGTGTTAGAATCCTATGAAATTTGTTACTTATTATTTTATCATGTCAAGTTCATTGCCATTGGTTATCTTTAATTCATGTAATCGTGTCAATATATCATACAATAAAACTAACTTGTTAACCTCATTCCTACAATCGCCCGTCTACTAATACCTTTTACACGTGCATTACCAGTTATCCCATAACCCGCATGCAATCAAGTTTAACTAGGCCTCATACGTTTTTAAGTTCACATACCATTAAGCAACATATCCCTATTGTTCACCGATTACGATTAACATTATTAGTGTTGGAATATCATTCGTTTATAATACATATGAGTTAGGATGTTTACAACCTTGATACTCTCTTAGGGTGCATATCAACATATCTATCACGTTGTATCCTAACCGTTTATCAACACGTTTAAGTCAAATTACAACAAAAGCATTTACGATTTCAACTTGACCACTACGGGCCATACATACATACATACATACATACATACATACACATCACACATGCATAACATATATGTTACTAAATCATACTAGTCAACATGTCATTCCACCACTAAATCCAATAATAGTAGTAGTTCTAGAGTTTATGACCCGGGTTAGCTTCACAGTTTCTCTCATGTTAACCGCCTTATTAGTTAGTGTTTTAACGCCGACACACTACACATGTTCCATGTTTCTTACTAAGGCCAACACATAATTATTCTCAATTAACTGTCATATATCATGTTATCATACCACATACCCTACGTGTTTCACATTACTACACTAAGGACAGTATATCAAAGTTCTCAATAATCGTTATCTATCATGTTCTCATGCCAAGTTCACAACAATTTACCATCGTCAAAACCAATTACTCGTATTAAACACATCTCATTACAAGCAACTAAAACAAGTCACTAACACGAGTGGTTTAAAGTATAATCCGAATTCGATATGCTCTCTAGTTATTGACCAGGTATGTATACAGGGTGTACCAACGGCTAACCCTCCACCTAATCAACTCCCATTAAGCATATCGGTTCCTTATTATACTCTAAGCCATGCATGCGCAATCCATGATGTTATTAACCTGTTATAATATTGGGTGACCATAAAAGAGTTGATCGGGTTCTTTTAGGGTTGCCACAATATTATACTAAGTTAATAACATAACTTCATTTTGCTCTAAATCATCAAACTAGCACCAATCAATAACAACAATCCATATTAGTGACAATCAAACTCAATCAAAGCACACATTAACCACATTGTATCCATTCCACATTCATCACGTTGAATTCAAGCCATCACATAAGTGGTCTTAACTACGAACTCACAAGGGGATTCACATATTTCACATTGCACACGAATTTCCTAACCATGCATGCTATATGAAGAGTTTTAACTTAAGCCGTAGTCTAGGTCAAACCGCCTAATTCTCTACGACCACGCATGGGCCACCATTCTATAACACCCCAAGCCGAGGCTCGAAATATCACGGAAATCACATAGCACCAGGTGGAATTACAATAGAACAACTAAATGCAATTAAAGGATTCAGTGAATCCATACAATAAGGGGAACAAGTCTCAAAATACAACAGGAGCGAGTAAACATCAAGATTACAAACGACAACAAAAGAAGGCTATCAATCCTAAATACAATGCAACATAAGGCAACTGGATCCTTGATCCATATCAGTCCAGTCCGGGTTCAACAGTAAGCAAACAATCAAACTCCACGTCCTGAATAACCTGGTTACCTGAAAAGTGTACTAAGCATAGTCAACACAAGGTTGGTGAGTTCGTAGTAATGGTTTGTAAAGAACCAACATCAATAATCACAATATAAGAATAGAGGCTAGACATGACTTACAGTGAGCCTCTACATAACACAATATCGCCCAACAACAAGATTACACAAGACAAGTAAATGTGTAAATAAGGAATGCACAAATGATATATGTATCAATGCAAGTGCCGGAATGCATGAATAAGCAAACATGCCTATCCTATGCGTGACCTTCAGTCACCTATGCAACGATACCCTTCTGCCATTGCAATGGACAAGGCTGTATCTCAAAATCATCGAGATATATATGTCTATATACTCGGGGTCACGTTCTACATCCAAAATGGGTGCATACATCTATGCACCAGGATGCCGGCAATCCCCTGCCGAGGGTCCATCAATAATGTATGCAATGCTTACAATCAAATGTAAATGCATAAATCGTAAACCAACAATTGATATACGATGAATATGAATCAATAATCAATATTCGCCAATCCTGAGTCATCAATCAACAATCGACAATCATAAATCAAAAATCACCATTCATCAACATCAGCCATTAACCACAACTCAAACCAACTATACGTACATATACTTCAGAGGATTCTACTTCCTTCGAGTCTCAGATGCTTATATATAGGGTCACCCGCAGCCTTCCCACCACATCTAAAACCCAAATGAAAGCATAACCGACTTCCATGTAGGTACGTCTATCCTAATAATAATGTAATACTTAACCAAAACATAAACCAAGTCAATCAACATACGATGAACCATAAACTAATAATTCAATAGTCGTCAATCATAAACCAATAATCAATAATCGTCAGTCATAAGCCACTAACCACCATTCAAACCAACTATACGTACATATACTTCAGAGGATTCTACTTCCTTCGAGTCTCAGATGCTTATATATAGGGTCACCCGCAGCCTTCCCACCACATCTAAAACCCAAATGAAAGCATAACCGACTTCCATGTAGGTACGTCTATCCTAATATTACTAGATACTTAACAAATATAAACTAAGTCATTCAAACGTGATAATCATCTCAACAATTCAATACTCAAACCAATTTAACCAATCAAACGAAAGGAAACATCACACCAATCCAACAATTAAAACAACTAATCAATCAATCAATCAATAAATGCAAGTAAACACGCCAGGTTTACACTTTTCAGCCCGAATCTCAAGCGAGTAGGGAGATACGAAACTCACCTTGATCGGCAAAGAAGCTTAAGTCGAGTTAATAAAAGATTAATAACGAGTAATAGGATCCGCACGGCCACAACCTATAAATATACATCATAATACCATAATGTCAACTATACAATCTTAAACAAGTAGGTTTAGCACATTTAAGTCGAGTCACAAACTCCTAAACGCCTCTACAACTTTAACGAGCAAGAACAAGACACTTTGACTCGACATTTTTAGAAATGGAAGAAGGTTCATATAAAACGAGTGTCATAACATGAAACTAGACTCTCTTACGATTCTAATGATAGGTCATATGACTCGATTGGACTTATGGATCAAAAGTTATTGACGTTTGAAAACTGACGCGCACACATTCACAGTAACAAACCACTGCGCCGCAGTGAGCCATTGCCAAGCTCACTGCGCCGCAGTGAGCTAATCTCGAACCAACCAGCCCCTAGCCACTGCGCCGCAGTGGGCTAGCCTAAGCCACTGCGCCGCAGTGGCCCAGTTCTGGTCCCAGAAGCAGCAGCTGCAACAAGTGCAGGAAAACCAACCCAAAAACCCTTAAAACTCGACCCAAACCAATCCAAATCGATTTGTGGGAACTTGTAACGTAAATTGAAGCATACATAAACACCATTAACCATAAATAAACCTAACCCAATCCATAAATTCGACCCAAAACATCAAAATCATAACAAATCGCTCTAACCCTAATCGAAACCCTAATTTGACCCAAATCGTCTTTTGACTCGATTCAAGACTTGCAATTGTTCAAGATGACTAGAAATGCGTAAACAAACATAAATAGGCATAAATGGGATGAATTTGACTTACCAAAACCTCCTTTTGAGCTAGAACCCGAAATTAGGTCAAATGGACAAAAATGCAAGGCTTCCACCTTTGATTCTTCGATATGACGATAATGTGGTATAGATGGCGATGAATCTAGTGTTATACTCTTTCTAAACACTAAGTAGATGGTAGAGAGAAGAGAAGGTTTGGTCTTGCTTTGTTCTTGAGAGAAAGAGAGAAAAAAGATAGATAGAAAATGAGAGGGGGAGAAGGGATAAGGAGGGAGATTGGGTCTTGGGTGGCTGGTGGGTTGTGGACTACCCACGGGCCGACCCGCTTCTCATCCCAAGCCAAATTACAACGTTAGGCATTTAAACACCGATTAAAACATATTATCGACCCGACGAATATACCACGTTGTCATTTAATCACAAAACGACCCGACTATTTCATTAACTTAAATTGTTAGTCAAATTGCACGTAAAGTCAAATGGTCAAAATTCACGGATGTTACAATTAGCATCAAGTTAATGAAGTTATACATTGTCACATGTGTAAAACAGCCAAATTGTAAATGATAATCAATAAAACACATATACCACCGCTTAAGTTGTTGACAAGAGCTAGAGCTCATGCTCGCTATACTATTTGGGGGGAGGGGGGCATATATTATTTGTATATTTACCATAAAATTCAGGGGGGGGTTGTTTGGGTATGGAAGGTACAATTTTTGGGCACGCTAAAGACACCCCAAAGAACCTTTGCTTAACAACCATCAATGATAACACCCAATTCAAAAATTAACTATCTCATAACACCATTTTGTGACGATTCACCATTGTCAAGACCAGAAAGAACCAAGTCATTTGAGAAATTTGACTTGTTTCAAAGCCTTCCTAATATAAAAATAGTGAACCCTGTGCAAGAGAAAGAAGAATTTTCATAAGGTATGATGGAAACACCCTCCTCCCCCCGTAATACCTACAAAAACAATAAAAAAATAACCGAAATTACATACCTGAATCACAAAAATGATGGAAACACCCTAATTAAATGATGGAAAAACAAAACTTAGTATAGCGATTACTAAATGGACAAGCCTTATATAAAGTTGAATCGGTATGCTCTTAATTCTTCATGATACCTGAATCACCATAATACAATCAAGAAAAGTCAAAGATAAAATGGAACCTAGACACATAAAAAAGAAGAAGATGATAAACCATTGATTCTTGGGAGAAAACTGAAAATAGCTTTATGAAGTTTCGGAAGGAAAGAGATAGAAGAGAGAGAAAGTATTATATTTTAGGGGATAAAAACTTCTAATGGAAGCTTATCAGATTTTATTTAAAAAATTCAAATGACCCGCAATTCATTGAGGTTGTGGGGTATTGTGTTTGGGGCTGATTAAACGTATCAGGGGTTCTCTTTGTACAGGAGGGGGGAAATGTGATCTTAGGATGATGGTTAGATTTGGGGGTCGTAGTGAAAAGGTTGGTGAGGGTGTGTTTCGCGGGGGGGTTAGTAGGCGAGAGGGTGGTTCGGTGGAGTGAACCCGGCCAATTCAAAAGACCCGCCCAATATATATTTCATCATCAATTATCTATATATCTTATCTATATAGTACATACAAACACATATATATAGATACATTATATTATATTTTATATATAGATAGTACACCTATATATGGGATGTTCAATCACTTTTATCTTTTATCAAATCTTCTACATTTTCCTGCAGGAAAGAGGCATAACCTATGCAAAGATTTACACACACATATGACAACACATATCTTATCTCTTATCAAATCTTCTACATTTTCCTGCAGGAAAGAGGCATAACCTATGCAAAGATTTACACACACATATGACAACACATATCTTCATAATATCTTCAAAACCTATACATACATCTTACACACACAGACACACACGATTTACAATAAAGAAAGATAGCTACTGATAACCTATATAGACACACATAAAGAACCTAAATAACCTATACACACATGACACATACATATATACGATCTATATTAATAAAAAAAACGAATTATAGATATATATATATACACATTTATACGGATCATATACACATAATGAGTACACACACAGATTTCATCATCAATTACCTAAGAAATCCAATGTGGCATCCCTAAGCTTCCTCCAAATCGGATTTGCTGATGCAATGACAAAAGCTCCTCTAGTAGGAGAGGGTGATATATATCTGTATCATTTAAAACGAAGCCAATAACTATGCCCAGAAGTTATAAGATATCAAAATAATGTCTTTTTAAAATAATTAAGAAGTCGAAAGAAAGAGAGGATAACTTTTATTTGGTTCTTCCAAGTAAAACCTTTGACAGTCACAAGTTTCCTATTATTCGTACACTGATAAGCTAATCCATCTAAATTACACCAACAAACACGTATGAATGCAAGCCATAACAGCCAAGACCAACCAAAATCGTCAGACTGTATCACGGAAGTGTTTGAAAAAGTCGTGGATATGCTTGTTGATTTCATCGAGCTTTTCTTCATGAAGAAAATGCCGGATGCCTTGCATTATGACCACGTCTTCTAAGTATGGGACATCCTTCTTGAACCTGCCGTTATGTATATAATCTTGAATCCCTATTGTATTGTAAGTCAAGTCCATATCACCAATAATAAACTTAGGCGGAACTATCACTTGAGCCCCAGTCCATGGTGCATTCAATTCCCAGCTCCTACTCACGCATATATTGTTAGTTAGTTTCTGACTAAAAATATCGAATTTAGATGCAAGGTGACTTACAAGTTTATGGCTCGATAATAGTTTAGGCCACCAGTGAAGCCTGTTTTCTCAAATTTGCTGCATAGTAAGTGATATCCTCTTCAGACAACCATGAAGGTAAGGTTATCGGATTATCAGGCGCTTTGATCCCTAGATTTTTAGGTAGAATACGGGGAGTGGGTTTGCGATAAGTCAAGAACTGTTTTAAAACTTTTTCAGTACCCAATTTTGCAAATTGAGCTTCCATTTCTCCAGGTTCCTGAAACATAGTTATAGATTGTCAAACCAGTCTAACTATATTACTTGTGTCTTCTTTATAAAGAACTTTTGTACCAAAAAGGATGAAAACAAACAGCTAAGAGTATATATGGATTTTGTTTAAAACCGAATGTAAGAGAAGAAACAGTACCTGAAATCTTGATATATAGTGACCGTTGCCATAGATAGCACGTAAACCATCAATGGATTAAATTTTTGGATTTCTTGGACTAAACATACCGCTTATATTCACCAATGCCTTTACCTTATCAGGCCTGTATAAGCACAAACCCCATGAAATAACAGCACCCCAATCGTGTCCCACAACCAACACCCTCTCCTCATCGCCACTGTATCAATGAGCGCCACCAAATCACCAACCACGTGAAGGGTGGTGAACTTGATGGCATCATAGATCTCACATTTGTTATAAAAGTGGACGTAATTTCATTAACTTATTAACATAATGATAGACTATCCATATCATGAAATTGAATGAAGCATATCAGCCTCAATTACAATTGTGAGATAAAATGTACATGTTAAGTTAATGATTGATCATGTAAATGGTTATATATAGTGAGATAAAATGTAGTTTATACAATAACAGTCACATTATATGTATAAAAAGATTTCATACATTATATGAACTAAAATTCGGATTTGAGTGATGTTCTACCCGTTCAACTCATACATCTCCCTTTACCTAAATTTTGATGTGATCTGCACCCAACTTAATACGTTCTTTAGTAAATATCTCAATGCCCCTTTACTTGAGCATGCATATCATTAGCTTTCCGTGCTATTAACTTATCCAACATTTTTTTACCAACAGAACTTCAGTTCCCTTTGCCAACACATCAAGTTATTCAGAAAGGAGTTATTCTTGTTGAATTCAAGATGTGTAAATATGATTCCTTGTAGTTATGTGTTTATCATATCAACTGTTATAAAGCCGCTTCAAATTATTGTAGGATTGTATTATTGGGTATGACAATGATAAGTCATAGAAGTTAGAGAAGAGTGTATTGCTTGGTGATGCAATTTCCGATCTGCCTGAGGTAGTCTAATTACTTATATATTAATGTTGTCATTGATAGTTTTATTATTGAATTTGTCATATTGCATTGTCAATAATAAAAATATCAATGACAACATTAATATATAAAAAATTAGACGATCTCTGGCAGATCCAAAATGGATCACCAAGCAATACACTTTTCTATCACTTGTATGACTTATCATTGTCACACCCAAGAATACAATCCTACAAGAACTTGAAACGGCTTTATAACCGTTGATAAGATGATAAACACATAACTACAAGAAATCGTATACATGTTTACACACCTTGAATTCAACAGGTACAACTCCTTTCACAAAAACTTTGTGCTGGCAAATGAAACTGAGGCAAATTCTGTTGGTAAGAAACTGTTGGATAAGTTAATACTTAATAGCACCAAAAGCTAATAGCATGCATGCTTAAGGGGGAAAACTTGAAAAGCTGCTACTCCTTTGCATTGTATGTATCTGACCAATCAAATATTAAGTGGCAGCTTATATGGGTGCAACATATACCTGAATACAATGCACATGATTAATAGGTTGAATACTTGATTATATACAATGGACCGGATTAAAATTTCTTCCATACAAAAGAAAAAAAAAACTTACATACAATCCAGGATACTTAACTAAAATATAAATGAGTGCCTAACTTATTTATTATCAACTTAGATATGGCTGTTATCAAATAAAAACATCATTAGGAATTTAGGATTTCGTTTTAAAAAGTTGTCAATGCACTAATCCATACCTTAGAAACCATTGTAAAAAAAATGTCCCCATGTTACAACTTACAACTCAAATGACAACCTTTTCTCATTTGTAGCGTCATACATTAAAATCTACCTACATCGACTATGAAAGTAAGCAGATCTACAAACCTTTGTCTTAACATAACAAATCAAAAGACTCAAATTCCACCCTGCTTTCTCATTTTATATATAGCGTCATATATTCAAATCATTGACCATGAAAAGTAAGCAAATCAAGTATCTACAAACCTTTTGTCTTAACAAATTCTTAAAAGGATTTAGATAACACGGTACGTAAAAAAATCCATCTACAACTTCTATCATGTGAGATTCTAAGGATCACCAGCCAGATTAATAATCATCAAAAAGAGAAAACAATTGATTAACGAAGGATATATTTTACGCCATTCGAATTAATTACAACTTACCTAAGAAAGGCCCGCCTATACATTCTGAATCGCCACAACATCTATTGTTAAACTTCTTATTCTTTAATACCATAATTGCTCCCAGATATAGAGTACCCTTTTTCTTTGGGCCTAAGGTAGGCCTCCCCGAAACTTCCTTCTGTAAACTATTAGGCCCACTGGGCTGCTGGTCGCATCATATCTTTCAACCTATGAAACACCATCTGGTGATATATATATATACGTATATGATCATAGAAATCATATATTTAAGTGTAGTTGATATAGTCTATAGTTCGTTCAATTATGAGGTCTTGTTTTCAACTTTTGGGGAGGACATATGAATTAAGTCCGGCTTGACTTGGGTATACCCAAGTTCAACTCTGAAGGGCAGGGTTTACCCCTATTAATCGTCGTGCCTTCGGGCGGATTAGTAGGGTTTTCCCCATCGGGTATTTGAAATAGACATTTCTACTTCGAGGGAGCTCTCTAGCGCGGACCCGGTTAAAACAACGTATGTTAGACCTCCCGCTGTCGAATCGCGACACGAAGTTTCCAACGAAATTCACCTTAAAAAAAAAGTTATCGTTATAATAATCTCTACTACCTTGCTAACATCTATTAACTATACAATTATATTTTGAAAAGAAGAAGATAAAAATAAAAATTACTAATGTTTTACGCTATTTTATACAATTATATACTCCCCAAAGATTTTTATATTCTAACACAGTGTGAGGACATATGACTCATTACAATATTTAGTCTCGTATATGCGTAGAAAGGTAATGTAACGGCATAATACATATCTAATGGTTTATAAACAATCAGGTAGCTGAAACTATAATCTTACATGCATTATTTGTAATATTGTATAGGAGTAATAAGATTCGTATTGATAGCCAAACAATGTAATACAACAAGTAAAACAAAACCAGTTTGATGGTTCGTTAATTTTACATGAAATTCACGGAGATCACACTTCGTACCATGTATGTAGACATCCATGTTATATAACCTTGAGAATATTCGCCTACTTGATCATTCGTGCGGGTGAAAGTCACCGAGTAAGTTGCCTTCTCGTTCATCTCTGTGAAATGAATCTTGCTGGGGTTGACAGTAACATATACTCCTTTTGGTGCCACAACTTTGACAACATATGATGTATATGCCGCTCCTACGTTAGTTACTGTCCATGTAAATTTTTGGGATGACCAACCTAGTTTAACAGCAAATGAAGGGTAATTCAGGTGGCCTTCTGTTATACTAGTTTTTGATGAACAGTTTACTGCCCGATGTGCAATGATCCCAACTTCATCATCACTATACCCGAGACCACACAAATAAGGTATGTAATCTTGAGGCTGGATATCATAGACAAGTCCTGGATCATTAGCTTGATGATGATAAAGCATCTTTCTTTTTGATGACACTATAATAGATAAATAATGGTTATGATTTTTAGAAATATAAAATTTACAGAGTCTAGAAACGTTGATTGATAAAATCACTTTCTCAGTCTGATCGATATTATATGTCTGAAAACTTGTACGTGGGGCACCTACATACTCCATTTCATCCTTTCCATTGTTATTTGTAACCTCAAGATGCATAATTTAGAATTCGGATATGCATGACAATGTAATATGACAAATTCAATAATCAAAATATGAATGACAACATTAACATATAAGTAATTAGACTACCTGCTGGCAGATCCAAAATTGCATCATCAAGCAATACACACTTCTCTAACTTGTATGACTTATCATTGTCACACCCAAGAATACAATACTATAATAATTTGAAACGGCTTTATAACAGTTGATAAGCTAATAAACATATAACTACAAGGAATCTTATACATGTTCACACGTTGAATTCAACAGGAACTCTCTTCCCAATAACTTGATGTGTTGGCAAATGGAACCGAGACAAATTTTATTGGTAAAAAAATGTTGGTTAAGTTAATAGCACCAAAAGCTAATAGCATGAATGCTCAAGTAAGTGGGCAATTTTGAAAGATTTACTCAAGAACGTATTGAGTTGGGTGCATATCACATCAAAACTTAGGGAAACGGAGATGGCATGAGTTGAACGGGTAGAACATCACTCAAATTCAAATTTTAGTTAATATGAAATCTTCTTATACAAATAGTGCGACTGTTATTGTATAAACAACATTTTAATCTCACTATACATAACCATTTAGATGAACAATCATTAACTTAACATCTACATTATATCTTTTTTTTTTTTAAAAAGGTGAATTTCGCTTGAAACTTCGTGTCGCGATTCGACAGCGAGAGGTCTAGCATACGTTTTCTTAACCGGGTCCGCGCTAGAGAGCTTCCTCGAAGTAGAAATGCCTATTTCAAATACCCAAGGGGAAACCCCTACTAATCCGCCCGAAGGCACGGCGATTAATAGGGGTAAACCCTGCCCCCTCAGACTTGAACCTGGGTATACCCAAGTCAAGCCCTCATAGAAGGACTACCTATATCTCAAAGTTGGTGGAATGGAGATTCGAACCTGAGACCTATAGGTCACCAGGGGAACTCCAAACCACTCCACCAACTCATCATTGACATCTACATTATATCTCACAATTGTAATTGAAGCTGATATGCTTCATTCAATTTCTTAATTTAGATAGTCTATCATTATGCACACGTGTGCCATCTCCCTTTACCTAAATTTTAATGAGATCTGCACCCAACTCGATACGTCTTTAGTAAATATCTCAAAATTACCCATTTACTTGAGCATGCGTAATACGCGAGAAAACCTATTTAATTAATGACATATTATCGTTTCATTATATCGTAAATTGACAAATATAGATAAAAGATGCTGAAAATGGATTAATTAATACCATGATGCAAAAAATGTAAATCAATATCTTGGTAAAATGAGTTGATTCACAAATAAACAAAGTTTCATTGAAAACTATCACATTTACAAATAAAGTTGAGAAATCTATATTACTAAAAAAGGATAATCTAAATCCTATGTGACTATCCTCTTCTCTTAACAAATCATCTTTTTGCATACGTGTCAATTTCTTAATTTTTTTTTCCATTTAATTATATTCCACATAAGCATCTAAGTGTGTAATATTTAATAGGTAAAATATAATTATAAAAATGCTAAAAGTTGGGATTGAACCCATGACCTCCTGCATAACACGAGTACCACATTACCACTTGAACCACTATGTGTTTTGTTTATTTTTGCAAAAACAAAATACATACACTATGTTTCGCTAAAGCAAGTTTAAATTTTCTTCTCTCCCCTTTTATCAGATTTTCTTCCAAAATCCAAACATATTTGACAAATATCATATATTCAATTGTAATCTCATTATTTGCATCGTAATCTGACAGTTTTTTATATTATCATAAACTACAAATAATACTATAACTATTATTTTTTTTGTTGTGTATGTTCTCACTCGGTCCATAACTGTGCATCGCACGGGGCATAATCTAGTGTCTCTATCTACCAATAAACTAAAACAGGAGTGAGGTGTTCTTGGAACGACACGTGGCGTAATCATTGATCGACACGTGTCCTTATAATTTATTTATTTTATTAAGTTAGTTTTTTAATTGTATATAGATTCAATTTTCTTATTAGACTTAGAATTAAACTCTAACTCCTAGCTTATAGATACAAAACACATTATACCCTTATTTGATTGATCATTTTTACATTAATATAATTGTTTCTTTTTCTTTTTCAACTCTTCAACTCCTATTACTTATATTACTAATAATAAGTTATTAACATGAAAACTTTCAAAAATTAAGAATCCGAAATCACAAGGGTATTTGTCATCATCCATTATGCTTACAAGTTCCGAGTTTGATGTGATTGTAAAAATTTAAGGTAAATCCAAAACTTTAACTAAACATATATTATACTTATCATTACTGTTTATTATAATTTAGCTTCGATCATCGGTTTACTTTAACCACAATCTATTTCATACTCACGAATCATGTATGTGGCATATTCGATTTATTTTAATGATACAATTTATATAGCTACCGTACATCGTACGGGTATTAGGACTAGTATAAGTATATATAGGAGAAAAAAAGCATAACATTTCATGATTTGATGTTTATATAAACAATATATAAAACTTAAAACTAATGTATCAAGTTATAGTTTGAAATTTAAGATAACCAGATTTGTTTAGTGGAATATAATTGAGAACTGAATATAGATTTGACTTTTTTTTTAAGTAGTGTAACTATATTAATCATTGTCTACAATCTTTCACGTAGTTTAATGCTTATATAAATACACACATAAAGAAAAATTAACAAAATAAAAAATAATCTTACATAAATTATCAAAGCATAATAACAATATTAGACTAAGTACTACACTTACAATTAATATTAATTTGATTACCGCTCAAGCGAGCTTATAAATACTTTTTATTAAAAAAAAGATAAATATCATCTTTTTAAAAATTAAACGTATATCAATTTCCCAAATTAGAATTATAGATATTTCTTCACCTCTATTTAAGAATTGAATTTTAAATTTTCTTTCTTAAAGTTTTTAGCCTCAAAAAGTCAACTATTTGTGTTATAGTTAACTTTTTAAGAATTTTTAAAAGTAATTTACATCAGTATATTAAGATTTCTGGATTATGTAATTATAGATAAATTTTTAGAATTTTAGAATTTTGAATGGTACAATATTGAGTGTCATTAACCTCCCGTTTTTGATATGAGACTAAATCTAGTAAAATTTTGAATAAAATTAATTATTAATATTAGTTAATTATATTAACAAAATCTCTAATAATGAATTAAGTTTATGAAATTTCATTTCTTACATTTAATTTGATAAAAACATGTATTAACAAAAATCTTAAAAGTTATAAATAAATTTTAAATCTAGTATTTTAAGTATGTATTAAGAAAACCTTTTTTAACGGGCTAAGGAAAAACAAGTCCAAAAACTTTGGTGAAGTCGACTGAATAAAAATAAATAAAATATTAAGTTAAACATACAAGATTTATTTATATAAAGTATAAGGACTAATATTGTGTTTTGTCAATAATAAATTTGATAATGATACAATTATTTTGATCTAAAGGTTGTAACTAAAAGTTTGAACTCATCTAACGGTACTTGTTTCACCATAAAAGAATTTAGGACCTTGTTATTATATATATATTGGTAGATATTGGTAGATTAATTAATTAATTTCAAAAGAAAGAAACTTTGAATTACCAAACAAAAATTTGTTTGACTACTTATTAGTTATTATTCGATGTCAAATAATACATGGTGAAGTGAAAGCAAAATTGTCTCACATTTAACTTGGATATAAAAAACTCCGAACAGTTAAATTTTTAATATTTTTTCTGAATAATGGGGGGGGCTCATTTATATAATTTGTAAAACACATTAAAAATTTAGATGTGAGAAAATTTTTCACCTAAGCTGAATGTGTAACAATCTCATAGTCAATTAAAAATTGCACTTGATCCTTTTTTCTACCATATAATGACTTTTTCCGCACACAAATATGATCATCGCTCAACTTACAATATAGAATCCATAGATATAAAACATAAGCAATGATGACCTAGTATCTCCTTAGTCGAATCGATCATATCTATACTATATTATAAAGCAAATTTACTTTTGATTTTCAACATTGAACTTAAAATTTCAATATTAATTTTAAGTTTCAACAATGTACACATTCTAATGCATGATGTACCATACATCATAGCCACATTACATCAATAACTTCCACTACTCACTGACGCCACCGCCACCACCACCACCGCCGCTCGCCACCACCACCCGTCACCGTCACCGCCGCCGCCGCCATTACATCACCACCACCGTCGCTACCTCCTTCGCCGTCGCAACGCGCGGATACCTTTCTCTCGTATATACATAAAACACAATACGCGTTCCAACCCCTCGATCTTCCAATTGTATGCTTTGACGTACCTGAGCTTCACTGCCAAGGTTAAGGTAAATAAATGTTTTTCCACTAGGGAAATACATCATAGAAAGAGTGACAAATCCAGTGTTCAACCATGAAATAATATGCAAGCTAGTCAATGAAGATATCATACGTTATATATATTGTAAATACCCCAATTTCACAAACCTGAGTAGATAGAAAAGTTTCAAAGTTCATTTGACGCACTAAAGGAAAAGTTTAAAAGACTTTCCATCACTAAAGACATTGTCAATGGAGCATGCTATGATGAGAACATGGTAAAAAGGTCTATATGTAGCTAACTTTATAGTCTAGCTACCTCACATGGTATGCATTATATATGCTCATTCACCTGTACTCGCACTAATTCGCAATTGTGAGGTGAGGGTTATATAATTTGGAAACAATCACACTCACCTGGAGACAAAAGTCGATTATGGCCAATCATTCGAAAATAAGACATCGATCTTATCATCCTCCTCCCAAACATCATCTATCCATCAAGATCCTAAAAAGTTAATCGATCGTTGGAACTTGACTTAGACACCATTAATGTGATTGTCGAATTGATAGAGTCGGGATATTTCAACGATCAAATTTCCTCAAGTATCTCATCTCAACAAGTGCACAAGTCAAATATATATTAACCAAACTACTAAAAGTTTTGCATTTTATCAACATAATTGACATGTTTGCTTGAAGAGTTAATCGTGACATGTTTATTTTAACATACGAGAGAAAGTATCCGCGCGTTGCGCCGGTGAGATGGTGGAGGTGATAGGTCATAGAGTGTAATAGGTCATAGGAGGTGATATGTCATAGAGTGTGATAGCCAAATGCCTTAGCCGTACGGGCTCCGTCTCGGATTTAAAAATTCGTCGAAAGTATATCGAATGACATCTCTAATGAAAGAGCATGAAATTTTAAGAACACCCATATAATTTTTTATAATTTATCGATGTACGGTTTTTGAGATAAAAGATTTTGAATGAATTAGAGGAATAAAATGATTTATGAAGGAGAGAGAGAAAAAAAATGAGTGGTTATTTATAAATCCATTACAATAAGATTTACATGTTATCAGAAGCGTGTAAACAAGTTGTTTTTACTCTCATAATAACAATTCTAATTTTAAGTGGGTTGAGATCCCATTAAATTATTTCTAACTTGATGAACTTGATGGGTAAAATTAGATGATTTCTAAATCTTGACCATCATTAACCTTCTAACTTCATCTCTCAATGTTAAAACTCGAAGGAATCCCACCCATTTTAAGTAGACACAATAACAGATTCATTTATTGTAACCTTAAAAAAAGTCTATCTAGTCAGTATTGTATATGTGTACTTCAGATGCACACCCCACGACCCACGTCGGTCTACATTGTACCGGATTCCTACTTCATTTCTTCTGCCAAACAAAACGCCATTTCTTCCCTGTTTCCTTTGTCACCGCTTGAAAAGTGTATCATTTTCAGATTCTATCAAACCTTCACATACTTTCCATTATATTCACTCATCTTTCATGTTCAAGCTTCCAGCTTTTTTACTTTATTATATAAGCCCACATCAAGATATTGCCCAATAAGGTACACCCATTTCTTGAAAGTTAAAAGATATTTAATTTATGAAAAATTAACTAACTTTATCTTGTTGCTGTGCTAAAAAGTTAAAACCTTGATGTTTGTATGTACTTTAGGTGTTTTTATTTAAAGATTTGTCAAGTTTGTGAACATTGTAGTAGTGTAGCTTTTAGGGTTTTGATATATGTTGTTGTTGAAAGTAGAAAGCTGAAGACTTTAGTCAAAATGGTGTTAGTACCAGGTTTGAATCTCGCTAGGTCACATCTTGGGGCGATTTAGGAAAAGGGCCCGGAAACTGTCTTGTTAGGAAAAACCTGAAGAGGAAAACCATCATCCGTTTATCCGGTGTTATTAAGTTGACCATAAATGGATTCAAGATTTGGTAGAATTTTTAGTTCTTTGGATGAAGATGGTAATGAAAACGGAAATGGGATTCATTATGGAAATAATGGAAGTATGCCTGTTTTTCATGATAGTAAGAATGTCAAGAATAATGGTCAAATATATGAAAGCACTTTTTCAACTAATTATGATCCAGTCAATGAAACTAGTAGTAGGTATCAAACTACTAGTTCTTCTATTTACAGTCAAAACTTCAAAGGTCTACAATTTCCTAATTTGACTAATAGTAATAATATGATCAATGATATTAATAATAATGTGGGTGGTGTAAGTGCAAGTATTGTCTGTATTGAAGATGAGCTTAATGAAGATTGTGATTTATCGGATGCGATTTTGGGATATATTAGTCATGTGCTTATGGAAGAAGATATGGAAGATAGGTCTTGTATGCTTCAAGAATCTTTAGATCTTCAAGCTGCAGAGAAGCCTTTTTATGATGTTCTTGGAAAAAAGTATCCTCCGTCCCCACCTCCATGGCCTCCACCATCATCGGATGGCAGTTTGACCTTTGGAGACCATTGTGAAAATAGCCTATATGTTGATAGCTTTAGTAGCTATAGTGATTACTTAAATGATGCTTCAAGTTTACTAAATTTTGGAGCTCAGAATGTATCGTATACATCGCTTGGATCGTCAAGTAATGGAGGGCCGGATTCATATTCTCCTCCTAGCACTGCGGATACGTTTGACCTTTGTAATGAAAATCAAATGATGTGGCAGTTTAGAAAGGGTGTTGAAGAAGCAAACAAGTTTCTCCCAAGTGTCGACATTTCTGCCAATGTCAGTTATGACAAGATAGGAGAAGAAAGTCCAGTTGTGGTCACAGGATCAAAGGTAAGAAAAAATCCTTACGGTGAGGATATAACTGAAGTAGAAAAAGAAGAAAGAAGTATTAAGCAAGCGGCGATTTTTCCTGATCCCACTTTGAGGTCTAAAGAGATAGACTTGATCTTTCTATCTAGTCTGGGAGAAGGTAAGGTTGCTCTAGACTCATTTCGTGACACTTTACGTGAAGAAAAGATTAAAGATTCATTAAAAGATGTAGAAGATGTAAGTTTAAGTAAACAGAAAGGTAAAGGTAGAAGCAAGACTCGTGGTAGGAAACAAAATAGGAAAAAAGAGGTGATAGATTTGAGAACTCTTTTAATTACTTGTGCACAAGCCGTTGCAGCTGACGATAGAAGGAAAGCAAATGAACTTTTGAAACAAATTAGGCAGCATTCGTCTCCTTTTGGTGACGGGTCTCAGAGGTTAGCTCACTGTTTTGCTAATGGGCTTGAGGCCCGCTTAGCTGGCACTGGTAGCCAAATTCACAAAGCATTAGTTAGCAAGAAAACTTGTGCAGCTGACTATATAAAAGCTTACCAGCTGTATATGGCTACATCACCGTTCAGAAAGATTTCAAACTTTGCTTCAAACAGGACGATAATGGATAAAGCAGAGAATGCCATGAGGGTACACATCATTGATTTTGGTATCCTTTATGGCTTCCAATGGCCTACATTCCTTCAACGTATTTCACAAAGAAAGGGTGGGCCACCACGGGTTAGGATTACTGGAATAGAGTTTCCTCAACCTGGTTTTAGGCCGGCACAGAGAATTGAGGAGACAGGCTGGCGGCTAAAAGCTTATGCCGACCATTTTAAAGTTCCCTTTGAATATAGTTCCATAGCTAAAAGATGGGAAAATGTTACAGTTGAGGAACTTATGCTTGAGGAAGGTGAGTTTCTAGTGGTTAACTGTATGTATCGAGCCAAGAACTTGCTTGATGAAACAGTGGTGGTGGATAGTGCCAGAAATATTGTTTTAAACCTGATTAAGAAGATTAATCCAGATATCTTTATCCATGGAATTCTAAATGGATCTTACAATGCTCCGTTTTTCCTGACACGTTTTCGTGAGGCTCTTTTTCATTTCTCAGCATTATTTGATATGCTTGAAACCAATGTGCCTCGCGAAAGGCCAGAGAGAATGCTGCTTGAAAGAGAAATCTTCGGGAGAGAGGCTTTGAATGTTATAGCTTGTGAGGGATGGGAAAGGAGTGAAAGACCTGAGACATATAAGCAGTGGCATGTTCGTAATTTGAGGGTAGGGTTAGTTCCAGTTCCATTATCGCGGTTTATTATCAAGCGGGGAGGTGAGAAAGTGAGCTTATATCATAAAGATTTCTTGATAGATGAAGAAAATCATTGGCTTCTGCAGGGATGGAAAGGACGAATTATTTATGCTATATCCTGTTGGAAACCCGTTTCTAAGTAGCTAATGATTTCAACGTGTGCTTGGTTCGTGAAAATGTTCACTTGTGGCTACATATACTTTTTTGCTTTGTTAACATACGGCTTCATTTGGTTTTTACCCGTAATCGGTGAAATACATATTTCTTGTTGGTAACACGCCTCTATGTTCAATATGTTCTGCATATGGGTACGCCACACCAGCAGACACCTTCTAGCATCTTGGCATTACATATCTTTCTGAGAGCTGTCAGATTTTGTGTAGTTGAGTAGCACCTTAGTGCTTTAGCTTTCTGTTTAACTTGGAAGGTAGTTTATGTACTCTTGTAACGCTAATCCACCAAACCACATGGTTTTTCATGGTTCAGTTAATAATATATCAGACAATTTGTATTTCATTCTTATTGTTTTATATAGAAATTATGCAAAATAGATTGATGACCATGATAGTGATTGACAATTTCCTTACTTCAACCTGTAGCGAAACAAAAGGCTAAGGGAAGCCGTTTCTATTTGCAGCCAAAATTCATACAGATAAACCTCTTGTTTGTGCAAAATGAGTATTTACAAACAACAAAAAGAAAAGAAAAAAAGAAAAGGAAGATACCTGTATCAAATTATGATAGGATCGTTCCTACCCGAAAATGTCAGAAGTGTCAAATTACAATGAAAAACTCGAGTTACAAAAACACCTCTCGAATCTGTTCGTTGAGCAATTTCAATCTGCAATCACGATACAGCTACACCACGCGACTACAAAACTGGACTCCAAAGTTCACCGCCTAAATCTACCACAATTTAGGCTAGCAATGGAAAATTACTCCCTTAACAATTTTGTTTGAAAGAGAATAATGAGTAAAATCAAGCCAAAAAAACGGCCACTTTCATTCACGTAATTGCATATATATATATACAAATGATGAGTTCAAAACTACCCACTACCCTACAAACTAGGCATAAAAGTAAAAACTACTTTTTGACAAATTCAACAATGAAAATAAACTAGATAAATAACATAAATAACATGTGGCAGATATAAAATGATGTATGTCATGCTTGTGTTTAGTGTTGTTATGTTGGAATATAACATGATTCAATTCATATAATAACGTACCGGTTGATCCTGTGGAACCTGTGATGGCATTAAACATTGATGCCATTGATTCGGGTTCCCAAAATAAGATGATTGAATAAGGATGGAATGATGAATTCGGTTTTGATGAATTCAACAGAGGAAGGAGAACGAATTTGATATGAGGGAGGCTGTGATTATGTGTTGATTAACTTGAAATTAGGTTAATTACTCTCTATTTATATAAGGAGAGTATTTTCACATTTAGTCCCTCTGGTGTTTAATTCGTGCCTCATTAGTCCTCTTAAGTCCAATCACCTAATGGGAAACCCTATAATACGTCTTTAAGAGTAAATACGTCCATCGAATATTTACTAGACATAGGGATTTCAGTTATCGTCAATTATCATATCAGGAAGGATAAATGATCAGTGACGGTCACATTAACGTGGTTCCAACATTCTCCCACTTGACCAAGCGATCATTTATCTATGAGCATTTAATAAGTCCGGCCGGGATAATACTCATTTTTGTTTTAAACCGAAATCATAGCCAATAAGTACAGTCGTAGAGAAGAACATCAACTCAGGACCCCCACTAGTCAAACTATGACTCAAATTTAAAACTAATAAGCAATGATCAATTGACTAAGACAAATTTCGTTATATAACGTCTTTACACTATTATGAGCTCAAAGTGTAACTAATAGACAAACAAAATCTGAATAAGGAGGAAAATTTTCATTAACATAATAATAATAATAATAATGACCAGTAAAAGTACAATATGCTATTAAATTAAGTCCTTAGTAAGCCCCATCTTCGACACGTGTCCTACGAAGACATTAGGAGGAAGACCTTTGGTCATTGGATCCGCTAGCATATCATTTGTACTTATGTACTCAATACAAAGAACATTTTCCTCAACTCGTTCGCGTACAAACAGATACTTTGTATCGAGATACAGACCAGCGCCAGTCGAACTGTTACTGTTCGAGAAAGTTACGGCAGCTGAATTATCACAGTAAAGCTTCAATGGTCTAGAAATAGAGTTGACGATTTTGAGTCCACCGACCAGGTTCCTTATCAACATCCCATGACAAGTGGCATTGTAAACAGCAATATATTCAGCCATCATGGTGGACGTTGCAGTCAGTTTCTGCTTATGACTCCGCCAAGAGATAGGTCCGCCAGCTAACATAAAAATATACCCAGAAGTAGATTTCTTATCTTCCTTGCTTTTAGCAAAGTCGGAATCAGAGTAACCTACTACTTCTAGATTGTCACTTCTTCTATACGTTAGTTTGTAGTCTTTGGTCCCTTGCAGATATCGTAGAACCTTTTTAGCCGTTTTCCAGTGTGCTAATCCTGGGTTAGATAAGTAACGCCCAAGCATACCGGCGATATAAGCGATATCTGGTCGAGTACAGACCTGAGCGTACATAATGCTCCCAACTACAGACGAGTAAGGTATCATCCTCATTTGCTCCTTCTCAACTTCAGTGCTTGGACTTTGGAAAGTACCAAACACGTCTCCTTTAACTACTGGAGCTACAGTGGGTGCGCATGATTGCATTTTATAGCGTTCTAAGATGCGGTCAATGTAGGCCCTTTGAGAAAGACCCAGAACACCATTACGCCTATCCCGGTGTATTTCGATACCTATGACATAAGAGGCATCACCGAGATCTTTCATGTCAAAATTCTGCGAAAACATTCGCTTCGACTCATGCAGCATATCCAAGTTGTTACTTGCAAGCAGAATGTCATCCACATACAAAACAAGGATTATAAAGTTACTCCCACTGATCTTGAGATAGGTGCATTGATCCACTTGATTCTTTAAGAAGTCTTGTTCTTTCATGACTTCATCAAACTTAAGGTACCATTGCCGTGAGGCTTGCTTCAACCCATATATGGACTTCTTCAACTTGCAGACCATGTGCTCTTTACCTTTAGGAATGAATCCTTCAGGTTGCCGCATGTATACGTCTTCATGCAAGTCTCCATTTAAGAAAGCAGTTTTGACATCCATCTGATGTAACTCAAGATCAAAGTGAGCTACAAGTGCCATAACAATCCTTAGGGAATCTTTACGAGAGACAGGAGAAAAAGTCTCTTGATAATCAATTCCAGCCTTTTGAGTATAGCCCTTCGCAACCAATCTGGCCTTATAGCGTTCGACGTTTCCTTTTGGGTCTAATTTGGTTTTGAAGACCCATTTACAACCGACAGTTGTGGATCCTTCAGGAAGTTCAACCAATTCCCAAACGTCATTATGCTGCATGGAATTTAGCTCCTCAATCATAGCCTCATTCCATTGAGTGGCCTGATCACTATTAATGGCTTCTCGATAAGAGGTGGGATCAACAAGCTTTCCAATGTCCTCAACTTCAGTCAGATAAGTTATGAAATCATCAAAATTAGTGGCCCTGCGTTCCCTTGATGATCTCCTGAGTTGATTTTGGGGTTGAGCAACGTGAGGCTCGGCAACGTGAGGCTCGGCAACATGAGGTGCTTCTTGGTTTTGAGGTTCTTCATGGTTTTGATTAGGAGGATTTGGATCAGTGACATCAGGAGCAGCATCGTGTACAAGAGGAATTATCGGAGAAATTGACGAGTGGTTCCCCCCTGCTTCTTGTACTTCATGCAAATCGAAGTTAGGATTTGTTGTGCTCCCACTGATCTCTGAGTTCTCGAGAAACGTCGCATGCTGCGTGTCAACGATGGTAGTAGTATGGGAAGGACAGTAAAACCGATAACCTTTTGAGTTATCAGGATAACCGATAAAGGAACATGAAATCGTTTTAGGATCCAGTTTCTTTAAATTAGGGTTATAGACTTTTGCTTCGGCAGGGCAGCCCCATACTTTCATATATTTTAGACTCGGTTTCTTACCTGTCCAGATCTCATGAGGAGTTTTAGGGACAGATTTTGATGGAACCCTATTGAGTATATGAACGGCTGTTTTTAAGGCCTCAGTCCAAAGAAAGGTAGGTAGGTTAGTGTTGGCAAGCATACTTCTCACCATGTCCATTAAGGTTCGGTTTCTCCTTTCAGCAACACCATTTTGTTGAGGAGAACCAGGCATGGTGTATTGGTTAATAATGCCATGTTCCTTACAAAAATTATGGAAAGGACCAGGAGCTTGACCAATGTCAGTATGTCTACCATAATACTCACCTCCTCTATCTGATCTCACAACTTTTATTTTACGATTAAGTTGGTTTTCAACCAAAGTTTTAAAATCAGCAAAAGTTGTAAGGATTCAGATTTTTCTTTGATCAAATACAGGTGCATGTAACGAGAATAATCGTCAATGAATGTAATAAATGATGTATGTCCCGTGATGGATGCGGGATAGGGGCCACTTATGTCAGTATGAATTATTTCCAACAAGTTGGAACTTCTTGTGGCTCCTTTCTTATTCCCTTTAGCCATCTTCCCTTTGAGGCACTGTATACATGTTTCAAAATCACTAAAATCAAGAGAGGGTAAGATTCCATCCTTTACGAGTCGTGTCATGCGATCTCGTGAGATGTGGCCAAGACGTTTATGCCACAACATGGAGGAATTCTCTCGTTTAGGTGATTTTGTCTTTGTTTTAGTTATATCATCAACATTAAGAGATAACAAAGAATGTGAGAAATTATGATCTAGTTCTAACTTATACAGCAATCCATCCAAGAAACCACGACCAAGCAATTCATTATTACGAGTTATGGCAATCTTGCCGAAACCATGAATCGTTACATAACCTTCAAGGTCTAGTCTAGAAATAGATACAAGGTTCCGAGTAATTCTCGGTACAAATAAGGTATCTATTAGTCTAATGCCTTTTCCGGTGCTCATATGTAAGACATAAGTTCCAATGGCTTCGACATTTAAGAGATCACCACTTCCAACTCTAAGCTTTCTTTGGCCCTTTGGTAGCTTCTGGATTGTAAGGAACCCCTGTAATGAGTTGGTTACATGAACCATAGAACCAGAGTCACCCCACCATGTATTAACAGGTACCTCAGTAGTAAAGGAATCAAATATTACATAAAGCACGTTACCTTTCTTAGCTAGCCACTCCTTGAACTTAGGGCAATCCTTCTGACGGTGTCCTTTGTCACGACAGAAGTTGCATTTAAGTTTGCCAGTCGAGGAATTAGAGCTAGAGGCAACTGCACCATGATTAGTCTTTTGGACTTTGTTCGCAGTTTGTTTACCGTTGTTTCCCTTCCTCTTCTTGGAGTTAGCGGTGGTGGTCAGGTGAACAGCTTCAGGTTGAGCCAGCTTAAGACGCTCCTCCCATTAACACAGTGCCCAATAAGTTCACTCATTGACCATTTATCCTTCAAAGCATTGTAGTTAACCTTGAAGGTGTCAAAACGAGCAGGCAGGGAGGTCATGATGAAGTGCACCAGAAAGTTATCGGAGACTTCCATCTCTAGAGTCTTAAGCTTATTGGCCATGTCCGTCATCTTCATAATATGCTCACGGACACCGCTAGTTCCTTCATACTTCAATGTAAGCATCTGCAATATCAAGGCACTTGCATGCGCTTTAGACGATCCCTTGAAGTGGTCCTCAACAGATTTGAGGTAATCCTTGACTTTTTCAGAGTCAGGGATAGCTCCTCTAATAGTCAGATCAATGGAATTCTTGACTAACATTAGCGACAGGCGATTCGACTTCTCCCACTTTTCAAAGTTCGCCTTCTGATCAGCAGTGGATTCAGCAGTAAGGGCAGCGGGTTCATCATGACGAATAGCGTAGTCAAGGTCATACATTCCCAAAGTCAGATCTAAGTGACTTTTCCATGAAGCATAGTTCGTACCATTGAGCGTCATAAGGCCAAGGTTAGGTACTACTGTGGAAATAAGAAGGATGTACATTTAGGGCATAAGCGATAGAAGATTATTATAGTAATGCCTAAAATAAGTAGGCCCAATAGTAATAGTGACATTATCAGCCGTGTTATGCAGACAAGGTAATCTCTCCTAAAGTAATGCCTAAAATAATTAGGCTCAATAATAATAGAGAGATGATAAGTTATATAAGGCAGCCTAAGTAATCTCTTCTAAAGTAATGCCTAGAATAAGTAGGCCCAATAGTAATAGAGAGATGATAGGTTATCTAAGGCAGCCTAAGTAATGTCTCTAGAGTAATGGAACTAAAGTAATGACTAAAATAAGTAGGCCTATTAGTACTGTTCCTTAGAGTAATAAGACTATGACCATTATAGTAATGAAGCTAGTGATAAGTAAGCCTATTGTAAACACCAAAACAATAAGCTAAAGTAAGGCTCTACTTAGATGTTATATCACCTTTGGGCAGAAGTAACTAAGATCTAAGCAAACATGAGCATTAGGTCATGCAATACAACGCTTATCTTTTGACCTTTGGGCACAAAATTAAGAATCGTGTATTTTAGGCATGAAAAGAATCCCTTTGCTACACAAAACATATTAAATCACCTTTGGGCAGAATTAATATACTAAGTGTTAATTATGCAAAAGAGAAAAGAGCGCAACATGAGAATCACATTTGACCTTTGGGCGCAAATGATGAAACCATGTACATTAGTGCGAAGCCCCCACACATTACGGGGGTCTGGGGGCAGCGCCCCTGGAAAGCGGGGTCCAAGGGGCGGCAGCCCCTGGCGGGGTCCAAGGGGCAGAGCCCCTGGCTGGGGTCGAGCTGCCAGGTCAGCTTGGAAATTTTTTATTTCCCTTAAAGTGCTGTGGTAAAAACGCCTCAGAAAAAATTATTTTCTGAAAATAAGGGTCATTTTTTCCATTTAAACTTTAAGGTAAAACATAAGCACGAACTTGATAATCAACTAAGTTAATCAGTAATCCATGAAAAATAAGCACGGTACGAAGATAGTTAAGTTCGTAATAAGGATTAACTTCGTAAGTAGTGATTAACTTCGTAATAAAAGTAACTTCGTAAGTAGTTAACTATCTTCGTAAGTAACTTACGAAGATAGCTTACGAACATTAAGTTCGTAAGTTATAGTATCTTCGTAAGTTATAATTTAAGTTCGTAAGTTATAGTATCTTCGTAAGAACTGGTAAGTTCGTAAGTTATAGTATCTTCGTAAGATGAAAGTTAAGTTCGTACGAAGATACTTTACGAAAATAGCTGTACGAAGATGGCTGTACGAAAATAGCTTTACGAAGATAGCTGTACGAAGATGGCTTTACGAAGTTAGGTTTAAGTTCGTGAAACAGTAAATGCGAAGATGAGCAGAAGTTTCGTACACAAATAAGCCTTACGAACTTAGAGTGGTCTTACGAACTTAGTGTTCAAACGAATTTAGAGTTCAAACGAACTTTAAGTTCGTAAGAAGCATACGAACTTAAGCTTCTGCATTCTTCAGTTCGCGAATTAGGGTACGAAAACGAATCAAATCAATGGGGAATCGATTTAACCAGGCTCTGATACCACATGTTGGAATATAACATGATTCAATTCATATAATAACGTACCGGTTGATCCTGTGGAACCTGTGATGGCATTAAACATTGATGCCATTGATTCGGGTTCCCAAAATAAGATGATTGAATAAGGATGGAATGATGAATTCGGTTTTGATGAATTCAACAGAGGAAGGAGAACGAATTTGATATGAGGGAGGCTGTGATTATGTGTTGATTAACCTTGAAATTAGGTTAATTACTCTCTATTTATATAAGGAGAGTATTTTCACATTTAGTCCCTCTGGTGTTTAATTCGTGCCTCATTAGTCCTCTTAAGTTCCAATCACCTAATGGGAAACCCTATAATACGTCTTAAGAGTAAATACGTCCATCGAATATTTACTAGACATAGGGATTTCAGTTATCGTCAATTATCATATCAGGAAGGATAAATGATCAGTGACGGTCACCTAACGTGGTTCCAACATTCTGCTTGTACCCGTCACTTGAGTATCCAGTTGGGCCAGAACTTGGTCTTAGAAAATAGAAGCAATAGAGCTTGGGTTCGGGTCTGTCTGGCTAACCCGTCACTTAAATGATGTTTGTCTCAATGGCCAAGACATGTGAGTGACCCAATCAAGATTTGTAACAAATTTAAAACCCTTAAAATTCGACTTCTGTTAACTTAACCACCGTCTGGGACGGTGGTGTGTACCGTCTCAGACGGTCATCCATTTCCTTCCAGAATCCTTTACGGTGGCTTTAACGTCTCACACGCTGCTTGGTTTGGCCCACCGTCTCAGACGGTGGGTGGTACTGTTCCAGAATTCCAGAATTGACTTTCTTTGACTTCAAGCTTCAATTGACTTTCTTCTTGACCCGATTAGTCCAAATTACCACTTAGAGCTTGAAACACTTAAACAAACATAAAACACCCTAATCTTCTATTAACATGCACAAAACATGCCATTTGCACACATTAAGGTCATGTAAATCAAGCGTTTATCACATTCCCCAACTTAACCCTTTTTCGTCCCGAAAAAGTCATTCATCATGTGACAAGTTAACTTACAATCCCATAATACTTCCTATCACCAAAGAAACACCATATAAGAGTTATACCAACTATACATACTTGTAAAACTCAACCCTCAAGCAATCTTCAAAGTACACTTGGGCGAAACCAAATAATGTAAACCAAATCACATAACACAATCAACTCATAAGACTTACAACTATCAAAAGATTTACGACTAGCGAATAGAAATATATAAATGTGCAATTAAACCTAATAAACCTCAAGTTTTCGCAATACATGCATCACACTTCTCACAATTTGCACTCCTCTCGGTTCATATTTTGAGTGAATTAGCAAAAGATGTGCTAATATGTATATATGAAGCTCTCAACCTATTATTGCAACACTAAAAGTCATAGGCTAGTGCACAAATCGAACCAAGACCTCATAACACCAAATTATCACTTCGGCATTCATACGAGATTGATGGAAATATGGAATGAAATACGGTAATGATTCTCTTTTGGGTGATTTACTAGAATGATTTTGGAACATTTCACTTTGGTTCTTTTTGATCAATTTACATGGATTTTCACTTTTGACCATATACTTTGACTTTGTCAACCGGATATTGCAATTTTGACTTTAACTTTGTTCTTTCTTTCAATTCATCATAAACAACACAACTTTGAACAATACTCGAATTTCATGGTGAAGTGAGGTGGAATATGGATTGAATTGTATGATTGTTTTCATCATTTTAAGCACATAATCCGGGTTAGAGGTCTCGACACGGTAAGTGCACTAGTTCTAACCTAATGTACAATAATGGTTCACACAATATAGTTATCACGAGAATTCAAGCTACGCTAACAATCTAATCAATCATCGACGAGGCTTTTTCTCTCATGAAATTGAAGGTTATAACGGATATAAAGTGTGATACATGCATTATGACTCACAATTGGCATATTACCCTTATTTGCACATTTCTATGTTTTTACTTGCTAGCAACTCTATCAAGACGCTCATAAGTCAACCATGTCATGCAATCTAATCTACACTACCTAGCCCCACTTACATGTACAAATCCAATCATAAGAAAATCTCATTTTACAAACATGTATAGCCAATATAACTCGAATATTTTGCCCCTAAGGGTCAATTCCATACTACAAGAAAGTAAATCAACATCTAAACTAGAAACATAATTGAAATTAACAAGAAATTGAAATCTACCTACGAATTGAAAATGCAAAAACACAAAAACAAACACATAGTCACACAAGAAGAACAGAAAGATAAATAGAAGGTACCAATCACTGCCGTGGACCTTGCGGTCCAAAGATCGACTCCATTAAGCCCCGATATAGAGATTGGGCCTCAAATGGATCAGAGGCTGCTGGTGGAGTACCCGAGGTATCCTCAGCTCGACCGACACAAGAATGTCTGGGAAACCACTCAGAATCGTGGCTCTGAGGATAAGCTGGATGGGATGTAGGAACATACGGCTGCCTGTAATCATATGAAGAAGGAGTCTCCACATAGTCAAGTCCCGCAATGTGGTCCTGGTGATGGCGTACTCGCTCTGAGTACTCAAACTGCCTCCTCACATTCTGCTCATGAGCATATGCCATACCTAACTCATAACTCCTCCGCTGCACACCCTGCTGAGCAGTCATATCCCACATATTCCTCTCATAGGATGTCCACTGATTATAATCACTAGGCTGCTCAAAGCCAAAGCTCGGCCCAGTACCTCCAAATCCAGAACCTAATAAACCATCCCTCCTTGGTGGCTCTCTTTCCTCCTCAACCTCTCTAGCACCACTTGCTTCTCCTCTCTCATTTCCACCCATGGGCTCCAGCTGAGCCATCGCCTCCTCTCTAGTAAACCCTTCCTTAGGAGCTATCAACAACCCCTTTGACTTCACATCTGCATTGGGGTCTTTCCTCCAACTTAAACTCTTGACTTTGCAACAACCGCTTCATGTTAAACACCACCTGATTAACCCTAATTGTTGGTGTGTCACGAGTAGCGGCTTTTTGGCTCAAAATGAGGCGAGAAATCAGCCTCGGGTAAGGAAGGATTGTCTTTAACCTCTTGTTCCGGGTATCCCACACATTGGTCATAATAATCTGCCTAAGTGACAAGGCTAGCCTCTCCGTTATCAATGCATACAAAACTACAACTTCTTGAAATCTAACAGCCGCCTTATCACTACTTCTCGGACAAACATTCCAATTCAACATATTCATGATCAATCTAGGAAGTGGTTTCAAATAAAAACGCTCTAACTTGAGGTTCAAGTTCAAAGCGTCTCTAGGGTAAGTGAACAACTCGGCTAACATCTCTATCCAATTCTCACCCTTTTTCACCCCAGTCAAAATGTCTTCCGGTAAATAATCAAATCCCCTTCCCGAACTAGCACCCAAATCAAACTTGATAATCCTATCTAAGGTAACAAACGACATAGTTACCTTTTGATGTGCAAAATCGAGTTTAAAAATTAAAAACAAGAAATACCCTAAAACTGACTACTACACACTCTCGGGCAGTGGACCCGTTCGTATATAGTATAGCTAAAAGGTAAGTCCAGGATCGAACACAGGGACTAAAATGAAGTAATTGTTAACATTAAGTAATTCTAATTTGAAAGGGGTTTCATGACCGAATTGTCACTTTGCAAAAAGTAAAAGTAAATAAAGTAAATCCGGTATTACCGGGGCAGGGATCGTCCTTAAACGATATTGAAAATGTTTTTAAGACAATAATTTAAAAGGCATCCATCTTGATTTTGCTCAACAATACGCTCAGATTGCACATAAATGAAGTTCAAATCCAAATTAGTTGATTAAATAACCGAGACTCAAACAAAGCACCAACCCCGTACCCGTCAAGTTAATGACATCATTTGACTCTCTTGCTTAAACTAGTTTCGTTACAAAGATCGGTACCCCAAGACATCTTCTATAACTTCCCTAATCAAACAATTGGTTTGGTTATTGAAATAACAATTATACCTATCGATTGTACCCAACCGTTAACACATTTCTCCCTATTATCATGAACGATTATCTACCATACCCGTCATAGACCCAATCGTTTGTACCCAAACAATCAAAATGAAATATATGTAATCAATAACTACCATTAAAGACACACATAAATCACCAATCAATTTCAAGATAAATAATAAGAAAGAAATACGCTAAGATCTCGATATAACGTTAAATGAAATCAACATTGAATTAATAAAATTGTGCAATCTTTACATATTGTCTCACTCTATCAAGATGGATGATGAAGTGATTAGCCACTCATATTAAAATAAGAATAACAATTAAAAGATGAAGAATTCATTGTTACCTAATGATAATAATTGAAAGCTACGAACGAAATAGATCCAATCGTGTTTGAAAACCTAAGATATGCTGAAAATCTGAAAATATCTCTGAATAGGGCTCCAAAAACGGCTGACAAAAGAGAAGAAGGGTTTTGGGATAATTTTGCATGCTATTTATACTCTCCCAAAAATCTGCCAGAAACGGGCCCAGTTGCGGCACAACTGATGTGGTTGCGGCGCAACTATGGTTGACTCGAGAGTTGACTTTGACTTTCATTGACCAAGGCTGGCTTGAACTTGAACGCATTGCGGCGCAACTGAGGGAGTTGCGGCGTAACTTATTCTTCTGCTTTTGGGTTGCGGCGCAACAATTAGTTGCGGCGCAACTTGCCGTTGACTCGCATTGACCTTTGACTAATGTTGACTCGTGGCTGGCCAGGAACAAAGGACGTTGCGGCGCAACTATGGTTGACTCGAGAGTTGACTTTGACTTTCATTGACCAAGGCTGGCTTGAACTTGAACGCATTGCGGCGCAACTGAGGGAGTTGCGGCGCAATTGGTCTTTTTCAGCTTTGACTTTTGTTGACTTCCTGCATTCTTCATCCAAATGCTTCCGAAATCCTCCGTTAGCACTTAATTCATCTCAACAATGTCGTTTTCTCCAGATTTACGCTTAAATACCTGCCAGTAACCTGAAACACTAACAAATACCATAAACGCACCAAATGTATACAAAAACGACTCATAAACCATGCAAAATCAACTAAATACAATGTGGGAAATGGGTATAAAATACGACATATCAAATCCCCCCACACTTAAGCTTTGCTTGTCCTCAAGCAATTCCAAACTTCAAATATCAATTTACCTTGGTACATATGGGAATACATTACGGTAATCAAAAAGAAGCTAAACCATCATTGAAAATGAAACGAGATGGTTAGACAGTTTTAATCTTAAATGAAAACTGGAATGTTTGACAATACTTGACTGATATACAAGCCTTAATAACACGACTAAGCACAAAAGAATCGGATCAGTGATATCTCGTCTATCCTACTCCAACTAACTTACACTTGGGGTTGAATATTTGAATAATCACTCAATGCCTAGTCGTGATGCATAATCTTTTAACCATAGGCTTGTACTAGGTTTGTTCCTTCACCGCCATGATGCAAGCACCACAACGTCTATCAAAAGAGGACTTTAAGGGTTTTAATGAACTTCTGAGGCTAAATAGGGTATGGAAATTTGGGTAAACAAGGGTGTTAAAAACAAATAACACAACATTTAACAAAGTTTTACATAATAGTCTAATCCATTAAATCCCATGTCACTAGTTGCCAACGGTCCAAAACCGAGAAGTTGTCCAGACAATACCCCCAATAGACGATTAAAAACCGACACCATTGTGGTGTATGACCTTATACAACTCAATCAACCAATTCTAACCATGTTGGCTTAAACAAACGCGCCAACCCACAAAGATTATAGCATTCAGATCCTTTTGTTGGTGTAATTGATGTACCAACTTACAAAAATGATTTGACCAAAAGTGAGAAATACCAACTGACAGCCCAAGCTCTTTTTCTTTTCTTTTTTTTTCTTTTTCTGTTTTTCAATTCTTTTATTCTTTTTTTTTTGTGAGCTACTTTTACTCTGACTAATTGGTATTCTCTTAAATAACATTTGAAACAGTGACAAATCATATACTCATATGCTCAAATGAACGATCCAGACTTTATCCAAACAAACATGACGAAATCAATCTATTCTCAGTAACCGAGAATATCCCAACCCGACATAAAGGACAACCCCAAACCATCCACTAGCATAGGCAACCAATGACCCACCAGGACTTCGACTATCGGTATGGCTAGGAAAAGGTGTATATTAAGGGTGAATTTAATAACAAAGAACAGGCTAGTGACAACAAGTTTTCTATTGTTTCTTGCACTAAAAGTGAGTGCAACATAAGGGTTTAACAGGTGGTTTACTAACCAGTGTAGTTAGCTACTAAGCACATTAACAAAACATGCACATAACAATTATTTACGAAACAAGGGGTGAATATACAAAGAACAAAAGGTTTTATCCTAAATTTTCCTCTTCTGATAAATAACACGGAACGATCAACCAGGACAAGTTCTAGAATCAATGCAATCACCGGCACACTCATAGCAAATGAAATAATCCGGAAATGGAAAAACCAACCTCAAACTTGCACATCATAGTTCAGAGCTCTAAAAGAGACCCTTACTCTTGAATAAATCCAAAAGCCTACGAGAGGGACAAATTAACAAGGCTAATAATTCCAAAACGGTAACACCTATCATAACTAGCAATGAATCAATAATCTCACAATTTGGGTGTTTTGGTGCTTTGAGCGTGCTAGTCATATTATTAATCCAGAAGGGATTGCCTAATTAATCAGTCAAAACACATTCCACATATTAAAATTTTGTACCCAAGGTGTAGTCAAATTGCTTATTAAGTTCTGTAATTAAGTGACAAAAGCAATTAACTACAAGGACAAGCATGCAAAAGTTCAAAATTCCTCAAAAATACCCGACTTTTTCCTATTTACCACCCCCCACACTTGAGTTGGACAATGCCCTCAATGTCCAATGAACTAAGGCAAACTATGGGAAATAGGGGAAAGTAAACAAAAACAAAATCAAGAACAAGAAAAACTTGCCGGGTATGATGTATGTTCCATGCCTGAATATGATGCCAACAAAATGTGTCGCTGAACTTACTGCCAGCATATGCACATGACATTCAACTTGCTATCAACATGAACACACCATTAACGAGCAACATAATCAAATAAACCATGCAATCATCCTATCCCTAATTATTTAAACGGAAATGGAAAAGTAAAATACAATGTTCTATCACCCTTAAGGGTGATTACAGACCAAACAAATGGAGATAAATAAAAGTACGAAAATAAAATTGTTCAAACAAATAAATGTACAAGCCATCATCACCAACAGACGGCAGCAACATCATCCCATCATAAATCACTGAGGAGGGTAAGGGTAACCAGGCATAGATCCTGTACCAAAAATCGATCCAACCACCTGCTCAGCAAACGATGGTTCTGCCGAACCTGATCCTCCAGCATCTCACCAGCCTGTGTACCTGCAAAAGACCCAAAGCTAACAGGGTTATCGGGCCCCGTCCCTCTAAGATCATGGGAAGGAGGCATCTCATACTGACGCTCTGGTGGATAGAAGAATCCACCGCCAGCTCTATGCTCTGGAATGAATATACTGGGCGGGCTGTAGTCTGGAATCGGCTGAGGTGGATGAAACTGCTCACCCCTATACTGGGCCTCCCACATGGGCTGATATCTATGCTGATCATGCATCATACGACCCATACCTGAGCCCATCCACCTAAAATCACTGTCCACCCTCGACTGAAACTGCTCATGGGAATGCTGAAAGTGCTGCTGAGACTCCCACATGTTACTAACCAAAGTCCCCAAAGAAGAAAAATCCCATGGACCTGAATGGGCGGTAGAAGAAGAAGATGGTCCCTCAGTAGGTGTAGTGGTGGCATGACGTTTAGTACGTCGTGCGGGCTCTAGCGGCTGCTCTGGTGCATCAGCCATCTCAGCATCATCATCATCACCTGCCTCTGCCTCCTCCTCATCATCAGAGCCAGCACCACCAAAATCAATCAACTCAGGAATATCATTCTTATGAGCTAGAGGCTTAATCAATTTCCACCTCTTCAAATCATTCCAGGTGAATGGCTTCATAGGTTTGCAGTTCAAAGCGACTGCATTATCAGCACCTTCAAAATACTTCACCATTTTGGAAATGAAGTGACCACAGACTAACCCCCTATCACGAACTCCTTTGGTCCCCATATGTTTTGCCAACACATAGGGGGCACATGCTTTCCTATACACATCCCCTTCATCGAACAACCTCAACAACCACAAATCCTCCATATATAGCTTGTCCGGATGATTAGTCCTTTGGACAAAGGAATGGACTAACATCTTGTGGAACAAGCGCAAAATAAGCGATTGGAGTGTATTCGCCCCACACGCTGCTTTCCAAGCGCGACCCCCAGAAACCCGGTTATAGTAATCTCTGAAATCACCTGCGTCCCTAGTAAAACCAGAAGTAGCCCTAACAGAAATGGCTAAAAGACGCTCAAAAGCAGGATCATCCAACGTCTCTTGGGTGTACATCCCCGTGCACAACCCAAACTCAGCAATAGTGAGGGTTCTATTAACACCCCCACAACGAAAGAATATAACCGGCTCAGCAAAAACATCCTTCACTTTCTCTATGTTCTCAACCGAAATAGTCGAGTAAACCTCTAAACACCACTCCTTACACACTACCTCCCGATTCCGAAATATATCAAACCATAAACTAAATTCCTTAGCCACGGGATTACCATCCATATCATTTGAACTACCCATCAGATGCATATACCTACTAATGCCCCCACGAGCATTTAACGTATCTAACATACTCGATTCCATATACCGAGGCTCAACTATGTCTTTCTGATAAATAGATGCCAACCTGTTGGTATATTCAACTTTTTTCTCGGGAGGGGCTCTAGGGAATCGTAACCACGGGTGAGTAGGAATTCCCATAGCAGTGGCCTCGGGAGTAAGACCACTCTCAATAGGTGCAGCAGCCGACGAGGCTCTTGCCTTGCCTCGTCCTGCACGGCTAGATGAAGCGGGTTCCTACACATACAAGAAACAATTAAAACATGGAAACCCGACATATAAGCATATATATATATATAAGCATAAATGACACAGGTCTGGAAAAGGTTGAGTTGCGGCGCAACTAGGACAGTTGCGGCGCAACCTAACTGTCTGTTTTGCAGTTGCGGCGCAAAGTTGCGGCGCAACGCCTGTGTTTTTCTGGGCAGATCGAGCAGCAGCAGGGGTTAACAAAAATAATCCCACAAACTAGATAACAACTTAATTCTTAGGGTTTAGCATTTAATTAAGAAAAACAAGCTTTAATTAACCCTAAGCTAATTTGAATAACACAATCCACAAAAACAATTCATCAATCCTTCAAACAAAACAACCAAACCCTAATTGTTCTTGCAAATCCCTCACAAATTCGAACTTAAGAAGCAAATTAAGCATAAGATCTATATAAATTCGAATGTATGCAAGATCATTATAAACTTAACTAAATAAAATCAACAAGAGAGGTTAAAGAATCACATACCTTTCCGGTTCTTACCATGATGAATGATTAACAAAAAGAAAGATTGAAGATTTAAGAGAAGAAAAGACGAAAATCAAGAAGAAAAATGGGTTTGGATCGGATGGGGTATTGAAGGAGAGAAAAAGTAGAAGCTCAATTATTTGAGAGAATAAGTGAGTGAGTTCTTATGAGCCGATCCCCCTTTAAGTTACTCAGTTGACCCGGTTTGACCCGGGTTGCGGCGCAACCCCACCCGTTGCGGCGCAATGCTAATAATTTTTTTTTTTTAGATTTTCGATTTTTCTGAAACATTACACGTTGCGGCGCAATCAACAGCCTGCGGCGCAACACACCTTAGTTGCGGCGCAATCAACACAGTTCATTGCGGCGCAACGTAGAGTTGCGGCGCAATTCCCCCTCCCACACTTACCTTTGTTTTCTTCCTTGAAAACGACTTACCGGAAGGCATGAGAGCGGCTCCTACCTGCAATTCTTATTAAAACACATTACCAATGACAAATAAACAATAATGAAAATAAGAAACACGGGTTGCCTCCCGCGAAGCGCTTAATTTATTTACGAGTCTTTAGCTCGACTCACAGTCCTTTCTTCATTAATTCCTTTCGAAAAATGGAAGCTCGTCAACGACGACTCCCACATTTTCCTCTTCTTCATGATAAAGCTTCAACCTGTGACCATTAACAATAAAAGTAGCTCCATCTGATTTAAACAATTCAACATAACCAGACGGATAGACATGTTTGATCACAAAAGGGCCGGTCCACCTAGAAGTCAACTTGGGTTGCTTGAACTTATACTTGGAAAGGAATAACAAAACTTTATCACCGGCTTTAAAATCCTTCTCTCTAATCCTACGATCATGCCAAACCTTAGTCCTCTCTTTATAGAGCATAGAATTCTCATAAGCATTCAACCTCAACTCATCTAACTCATGCAATTGCAACATTCTCAATTCACTACTTTCAACTAAGTCCATATTGCAATTCCTAAGAGCCCAATAAGCTTTATGCTCTATTTCTAAAGGCAAATGACATGTCTTCCCATAAAGCAACCTATAAGGTGTAGTCCCAATTGGAGTCTTAAATGCGGTTCTAAAAGCCCATAATGCATCATCCAACTTTTTAGACCAATTCTTAAGATTATCACCTATGGTTTTCTCTAAGATTCGTTTTAAAGCCCTATTAGTGTTTTCTACTTGGCCACTCGTTTGCGGGTGATAAGAAGTAGAGAAACGATGATGAACACCATACCTCTTTAACACCTTAGCAAGTTGGTGATTCGCGAAATGAGTTCCACGATCACTGATTAAGGCCTTAGGACAACCAAAACGACAAAACAATTGCTTTAAGAATTCAATGACAACCCTTGCATCATTAGTTGGCAAGGCCTTAGCCTCGGCCCATTTCGAAACATAATCAACCACCACTAAAATGTAAAGACACTTATTTGAAGGCGGAAAGGGTCCCATAAAATCAATTCCCCAAACATCAAATACCTCACAAACCTGAATGAAGTTCTGTGGCATCTCATCCTTCTTTGAAATGTTACCTTGACGTTGACAAACTTCACACATCTCCACTAATGTTTGAGCTTCCTTGAAGATTGAAGGCCAATAAAATCCTGCATCAAAAACCTTCTTACCGGTTACAGATGGTCCATAATGACCACCGGTTGGTCCATAGTGGCATGCATCCAAAATCTTCCGGGTTTCTGCACCGGCCACACATCTCCTGATCAAGCCATCTGCACACATTCGAAACAAATATGGTTCTTCCCAGAAATAATGCTTAATCTCAGAAAAGAATTTCTTTTTCTGTTGATAAGACATTTCCTTAGGAAGAACACCTGCACATAAATAGTTAGCAATGTCTGCATACCATGGGTCCTCCTCAACATCCACCTGCATTAGAAACTCGTCAGGAAAAGCATCATTAATATCATGCTCCTTTAACTCCTCAAGGTGAGGGTTTTCGAGCCTGCTTAAGTGGTCGGCTGCCACATTTTCAGCCCCAGTCTTATCTTTAATCTCAATATCAAATTCTTGTAAAAGTAAGACCCAACGAATTAAACAAGGCTTAGCATCTTGTTTCGAGAACAAGTACTTCAAAGCCGAGTGGTCGGTGAACACAATAGTCTTATTCAAAACCAAATAGGGTCTAAACTTATCAAAGGCATAAACCACGGCTAACAACTCTTTCTCGGTCACGTATAGTTCTGTTGAGCCGGGTTTAAGGTCTTGCTAGCATAGGAAATAGGGCGGAAATGTTTATCCTCCCTTTGGCCTAACACGGCCCCTAAAGCATAATCACTAGCGTCACACATTAACTCAAACGGTAATGACCAATTGGGTGGAGACATAATGGGTGCATTGGTCAATTTAACTTTAAGTGAGTTAAATGCATCAAGACATTCTTTATCAAAATTGAATGAGACATCCTTTTCCAACAACTTTGTCATCGGCCGGGTGATTTTTGAAAAATCTTTTATAAACCGACGGTAGAACCCGGCATGACCCAAAAAGCTTCTAATTGATTTGACATTAGTGGGTGGAGGCAATTTAGCTATAACATCAATTTTGGCTTTATCTACCTCTAAACCCGCTCTTGAAACTTTGTGTCCCAAAACGATACCCTCTTTCACCATAAAATGACACTTTTCCCAATTCAAGACCAAGTGTGCCCTTTCACACCTTTCAAGCATTTTATCAAGACTTTCAAGACAATTTTTAAAAGAACTACCGAAAACAGAAAAGTCATCCATAAAAACTTCCATAGATGTTTCGATCATGTCCTGAAATATGGCAATCATACATCTTTGAAAAGTACCCGGGGCATTGCAAAGACCAAATGGCATCCTCCTATAGGCATAAGTGCCAAAGGGGCAAGTAAAGGTGGTCTTTTCTTGGTCCTTGGGGTCAATGGGTATTTGGAAGTACCCGGAGAACCCATCCAAAAAGCAAAAATACTCATTACCGGCGAGCCGTTCGAGCATTTGATCAATAAAGGGCAAGGGAAATGGTCTTTGCGGGTAGCATCATTTAATCTCCGATAATCTATACATACCCTCCACCCCGTGACAGTCCTAGTGGGAACCAATTCATTTTTGTCATTTAAAATTACGGTCATCCCACCCTTCTTCGGTACGCAATGTACCGGACTTACCCATGAACTATCCGAGATGGGGAATATGATTCCCGCATCAAGCAACTTTATTATCTCCTTTTTAACCACATCTTTCATATTTGGATTCAACCTTCATTGCCTTTGCACAACCGGTTTCACATTATCAACAAAGTTTATGGTATGTTTGCAAAATTCTGGACTTATACCCGGAATATCGGAAATTTTCCATGCAAAGGCCTTTTTATGGGCCTTTAGGATGGTCATAAGTCTAGATTTCTCATCCTCCATTAATGAGGATGAGATGACAACGGGTAAAAGAGATGTACCTTCCAAATATGCATACTCAAGATGGTCCGGAAGTGGCTTGAGCTCCAAGTCGGTAGGAGGGTTCTCTACCGAGGTTAGCACCCGTGTGCTATCACTACCCGTGATCTCTTCATAGGTCTCGTCTTCCGGTGGAGTTTCATCAACATTTAATGCCATAATCTCTTGCATCATATCTCCAACCAACTCTTGCTCTTCTTCACTGCAAGCTAGCAATGCTTCACCTTCTTTCATGTCCAAGAAATCCATGAGCTCTTTCTCCAAAGCATCTTCTTCTTCAATCACATCTAACCTGAAACAAGTTTCATCACAAGAGTAAGGATGCTTTAGTGCTCTATCAACATTAAAAACAACTCGGTCATCACCGACCCCTAAGGAAATTTCCTTAGCCTTAACTCGGATGATAGCATCCGCGGTCATAAGGAATGGTCGGCCAAGAATGAGGGGGACTTTAGCATCCGCCTCCATCTCAAGAATAACAAAGTCAACAGGAAATATCATGTGCCCTACTTTAATTTGCAAATTTTCCGCTATCCCCATGGGATATTGGAAAGAACGATCCGCGAAGCCTAATGCTCATGCGGGTAGGGGTCAACTCTCCTAAGGACAACTTCCTATACACAGAATAAGGCATCAAATTGATACTAGCCCCAAGATCGGCCAATGCCTCACACAAATAAGCACCAAAAGAACAACAATTAGAAAACTCCCTGGATCTTCCAACTTGGGAGGAATCTGATTCTGAATGATGGCTGAGCATTCGACACTCATAACTGCAGTCTTAGCCTCTTCGAGCTTCTTCTTATCACTAACAAGTTCCTTGAGGAACTTCGCATAATTTGGCATACCTGCAAGCAAATCAACTAAAGGAACAGTTATATTAACAGACTGAATAAGATCAACAAATTTCTTAAAATGTTCCTTGACTTTTTCTTTCCTCAACCGTTGAGGAAATGGGATCTTTGGTTGATAAGGCTTCACCGTCGGTTTCTCAGCGGGTTTGGATGGAACGGCCGGTATCGGTACGGCTTGGTTCGGTTCCATCTCAACTTCTTCATCACCCGTTTCTTCCTCTTCATTAACCTGCACAATTGGAGAAGAATCATTAGGTAAAGGGTTTGCAGAGTCATAAGTCTTACCTGTCCTCGTAGTGATGGCATTCACTTGCTCATTTCGAGCATTAGGAGGGGTATACTTCTGTCCCGATCCTTGATTATTTTGCCCTTGGTTATTGAATTGAGGCTTTGGGTTCTGCTGAGTGTTGCTCGGTAGAGTACCGGGCTGCCTATTTGAGTTTCCTAGCCTCTCAATCCTTCCTTCTAAATCCTTAATGGTGGCTTGTTGATTCTTTGCTCCTTGATCCAACTTGTGCCCCAATCCATCTAAGCGAGTAGTCAAAGCGTCCAAAACAGAAATCACCTTCTTGGACTCTTCTGCAACTTGTTCATTAGTTGCCTTTTGGGCACCAATGAAATCCTTCACTATGTCTCTTAGTTCTGGATCCGAGCCTCGTTGATTGTTGAACCTACTAAACCTATTACCACCATAACCAGAACTGTTAGCATTAAAAGAAGAAGTAGGGTAAGAACTACCTGATGGCCGGTTTTGATAACCGGTATTTTGGTTGAAATTCCCTTGATTCTGAACATAACTAACATCTTGCACTGGTTTATCCGGGCAATCCTCCGTATAATGTAAGTCTCCACAATGCTCACAACCGTCGGCCATAACCTTAACATCTCTCTCAAGGCTCTTGAATCTATTATCTTGACTATCAAATCTCTCATTCATTTGCTTCGAGAGAGCCTTGACTTCGGTAATAAGCTTAGAGTCCTCACTACTTTCCACCTTAGCTACAATGGTTCTACTAGATCTCTTGTCTCGGTCCTCATCTCTTGTAGAATACTCCTTAGCCATATCCTCAAGAATCTTATATCCTTCATTTGGGGAAATGTTGTTTAGACTACCCCCAAATGCATAACCGAGCTCCCTTTTGGTCTTTCTATCCAAACTATCATAGAAAATCTCAAAACTTTCTTCAGTTCCCATACTATGTCCAGGGCAATTTCTGAGCATTTCCTTGAACCGTTTCCATGAATCAACAACATCTTCACCGGATTCTTGAGAAAAACCTCTGATTTTATTTTCTAATTGCCTTTGAGTTCTCACAGAATAAAACTCATCAATAAATCCTTCTCGAAGTTCGGCCCAAGTGGTAAATGATTTATCGGGTAACTCCTTAAACCATGCAGCTGCATCTCCAGTGAGAGTTAAAGGAAATAGTTCCAACTTAACAGCCTCAGCTTGCCCTGTTCCATACTGATAAAGCCTACAGATCTTCTCGAACCTCTCAAGATGTGCATATGGGTCATTTCTTCGAATCCCATCAAACTTATCCTCTTCAACACTCTTGAGGTGATTCCCTTTCAAAGAAAAATCTACTGAAATAGCCGGAGGGCGAATAGCTGTGCCCCGGTCCGCCGGTATATTTCTTCTTCTCTCCCCGTAAGGACGGGCATTCGGATCTACCGGTTGTTCATCACCCATTCTTCTACCCCTTGGTTGTTGGTTAATATTAAGGTTAACCCGAGGGAATACAAGTACACTCGGTTCAGGTGTTTGAACTTTCTCCTCTACTTCTGAATCTGAATCTTCACCTGTTTTGAAAAGCTCCGATGATCTCTTCAACTGATTAACCAACTGATCTTCCAAGTTCTGGGTGGGTGGACTACTGGTTTCGGTTTCTAAATCTATTTTGACTGATGTGGATGGTTCCTGATTGTCTCTTGACACTAAGCGACGTCTGACTTTCCCTGGATTAGACAAAGGGCTAAGCAAAGGTCGGCCAGAAAGCTCTTGTGTTCATCAACTAACAAGAACCTGCACACTCACCACAAACAAACCGTCAACCGCACCTGTGGTATAATTGAAATGAAATAAAATACAAACTATCTAGTAAAGCAATAACTTTCTCACAAATGAATGTGAAAAAGGATCGAACTACAAAATAAACAACTACTAAACTTAAGTCCCCGGCAGCGGCGCCAAAAACTTGATGTGCAAAATCGAGTTTAAAAATTAAAAACAAGAAATACCCTAAAACTGACTACTACACACTCTCGGGCAGTGGACCCGTTCGTATATAGTATAGCTAAAAGGTAAGTCCAAGATCGAACACAGGGACTAAAGTGAAGTAATTGTTAACATTAAGTAATTCTAATTTGAAAGGGGTTTCGTGACCGAATTGTCACTTTGCAAAAAGTAAAAGTAAATAAAGTAAATCCGGTATTACCGGGGCAGGGATCGTCCTTAAACGATATTGAAAATGTTTTTAAGACAATAATTTAAAAGGCATCCATCTTGATTTTGCTCAACAATACGCTCAGATTGCACATAAATGAAGTTCAAATCCAAATCAGTTGATTAAATAACCGAGACTCAAACAAAGCACCAACCCCGTACCCGTCAAGTTAATGACATCATTTGACTCTCTTGCTTAAACTAGTTTCGTTACAAAGACCGGTACCCCAAGACATCTTCTATAACTTCCCTAATCAAACAATTGGTTTGGTTATTGAAATAACAATTATACCTATCGATTGTACCCAACCGTTAACACAATTCTCCCTATTATCATGAACGATTATCTACCGTACCCGTCATAGACCCAATCGTTTGTACCCAAACAATCAAAATGAAATATATGTAATCAATAACTACCATTAAAGACACACATAAATCACCAATCAATTCAAGATAAATAATAAGGAAGAAATACGCTAAGATCTCGATATAACGTTAAATGAAATCAACATTGAATTAATAGAATTGTGCAATCTTTACATATTGTCTCACTCCATCAAGATGGATGATGAAGTGATTAGCCACTCATATTAAAATAAGAATAACAATTAAAAGATGAAGAATTCATTGTTACCTAATGATAATAATTGAAAGCTACGAACGAAATAGATCCAATCGTGTTTGAAAACCTAAGATATGCTGAAAATCTGAAAATATCTCTGAATAGGGCTCCAAAAACGGCTGACAAAAGAGAAGAAGGGTTTTGGGATAATTTTGCATGCTATTTATACTCTCCCAAAAATCTGCCAGAAACGGGCCCAGTTGCGGCACAACTGATGTGGTTGCGGCGCAACTATGGTTGACTCGAGAGTTGACTTTGACTTTCATTGACCAAGGCTGGCTTGAACTTGAACGCATTGCGGCGCAACTGAGGGAGTTGCGGCGCAACTTATTCTTCTGCTTTTGGGTTGCGGCGCAACAATTAGTTGCGGCGCAACTTGCCGTTGACTCGCATTGACCTTTGACTAATGTTGACTCGTGGCTGGCCAGGAACAAAGGACGTTGCGGCGCAACTAGGACAGTTGCGGCGCAACTTAACTTTCTGGAATCGGGTTGCTGCGCAATTGAAAGTTGCGGCGCAATTGGTCTTTTTCAGCTTTGACTTTTGTTGACTTCCTGCATTCTTCATCCAAATGCTTCCGAAATCCTCCGTTAGCACTTAATTCATCTCAACAATGTCGTTTTCTCCAGATTTACGCTTAAATACCTGTCAGTAACCTGAAACACTAACAAATACCATAAACGCACCAAATGTATACAAAAACGACTCATAAACCAGGCAAAATCAACTAAATACAATGTGGGAAATGGGTATAAAATACGACATATCACCTTTTTACCATCAACAGTTCCTACTAACTTAGTGCTCTCAGGAGGGTTATTACCAACATGCCTTTCCAAAGTACCCATCCATTCAACAATTCCCTCTAAATTAACATCAACCTCATCATTATTGTTCCAAACCAACGCATTTTTCCATCCCATATTTTCAAATGCCTCAACAAAACCAAACCCTCTAAATTCCTGCCAAACGATTTTCCTTTCACCCAATAATTGTTTTTTCATAATCTCCACCTCCCCCATTTTATCTCTAAACAATTCTAATTGCCACTTACGAGGTAAGGTGTATAAAGGAGTACCGTGTTTCCATTCGGGTTTTTCTTCTTCATCAACTTCCATCTCTTCCTGTTGAGACGCTATTTCCTCTTCTTCAATGATCAATTGTCTTTTCTTTCTTTTTGGTTGACTAGAAGAAGGCTCGGTTGCCTTGGACAACTTCTTCATCAACTTTCCGGCAGCTTTCTTCATCCTATTATCAACAAAACTAACCAAAAACAATAACCTTATCAATGGTTAGCAATTAAAATCAAAAAAGAAAGAAAAATTAAAAAAAATTCGTTTATGGAATTTACCCAAATCTCACAAACAAGGCTGAAATTGAACAAACAAAGATAGGGGTTTTGTAGCCCTTGAAAAATTATGCACTTTAGCCTCAAGAATTTAATTTGGTGAAGAATTGAAGAGAGTTATGAGGTTATTGAAGTTTAGGGTTTTTATGGATTTAATTGGAAAAGAAGAACAAAAGTGAGAGAGAAAGAAGGGAGGAAGTAGACCAGGGGAATTTGTGTGGAGTGAATGAGAGTTTGACTTGTTTTGTGGTTGTAAAAAAAAAATATTTTCGGTTTTTAAAAAAAAAATAAAAAGAAAACTGAATACCCGATCTACCGTTTCAAACGGTGGAACTTACCGTTCCAGACGGTCACTCAGACTTTGCCTACCGTCTTGCACGCTCAATGCCACCGTCTGAGACGGTGGCTTGGAAAATGCTTTTTCACCGTCTTGGTCACCGTCTGACAGAAAGTTTTACCGTCTAGCTACCGTAAAGCTTTTTGAGCAATTCTGTGGCACCGTCTGACACGGTCCAAATTGATTTTTTTTTTTTTATATACAACCACAAACAAAACAACTTCTTAAAACTTGCAATTTCATTAAAATTAAACTCCCTTTCCCAACTTAAAGGTACATTGTCCCCAATGTACACCCGAAATTAGAAATGAGTTAATCGGCTCGATTAATTGCAAAAACGACTCACTTTTTCACCCAAACTGACCTTCCCCAACTTAATTCTCAAGCATAGGTGCTGAGAATTATCCAACTTGTGTGATTATGCTATCACAACTAAAACAACTAAACAAACTTGAAACGAAAATGAAAACATACCGAAATTGAAGCTAGAAAAACAAACAAACGAACAACGGGTTGCCTCCCGTTTAGCGCTAAGTTTATTGTCCTCAGCCCGACATTACCTCAAATGATATTCAAGCAACCTCATAGGATGGTGGACTTGAGATGAAGTTCACCATTTCCTTTGTAGCTCTATTGATGTCGGTTGCATCCAAGTAAGGCTTCAATCGGTGTCCATTGACCATTTGTTTCACACCATCTTTTGGATCTTCAATCCAATCTCTCCAAAGTTCCCAACCCTTGTGATAACATATGGACCCATCCATTTGCTTTTGAGTTTTCCGGGAAAGAATTTGAGTCTTGAATTGTAAAGCCAAACCTTTTGGCCAACTTCGAACACCTTCTTTTTCAACTTGGCATCATGAACCACCTTCATCTTGTCCTTGTAAGTTGATGCACATTCATATGCCTCATTCCTCAGTTCTTCCAACTCACATAGTTGCAATTTCCTTTCCTTGCCTGCATTATCAAAATCCATGTTAACGGTCTTAACGGCCCATAATGCCCTATGTACTAATTCCATTGGAAGATGACAACCCTTCCCATAAACCAACCGGTAAGGAGTAGTGCCAATAGGTGTCTTAAAAGCGGTTCGGTAAGCCCATAAAGCATCATTAAGTTTTGTTGACCAATCTTTCCTATCGGGTCTTACCGTCTTTTGCAAAATCTCTTTAATTTGCCTATTAGACACTTCTACTTGTCCACTTGTTTGTGGGTGATATGGGGTAGCAATCCGGTGGTTTATGCCATACCGTTTGAGAAGTTTTCCAAACTGAATTTTTTTGAAATGAGATCCCCCATCGCTTATGATCACACGAGGGATTCCAAATCTTGAAAAGATATTGCTTTGCACAAACTTACACACAACGGTATGGTCATTGGTTCTAGTAGCTATGGCTTCTACCCATTTGGAAACATAGTCTACGGCCACTAGAATGTAGTAATTACCAAAAGAATTAGGAAAAGGACCCATAAAATCAATGCCCCAAACATCAAAAATGTTAACAACTAAAATGGGTTGCATGGGCATCTCATTTCTCTTAGTAATACTACCTAGTTGTTGACATCTAACACATTTCTTAACAAATTCAACGGCATCCTTAAAAATACTAGGCCAAAACAAACCACACATAAGAACCTTATAACCTGTCTTTTGACCGCTGAAATGACCTCCACATGCAAATGAGTGTGCATGAGTCAACACCTCCTGAATTTCCTCTTCCGGAACACATCTTCTCACCAATTGATCCGGGCCAACTTTAAACAAATCGGCTCATCCCAAATGTATTGCTTGGCTTGTGCAAGGAATTGTTGCTTCTTTCTCTTGGCCCAATGCTCCGGTAGCTTACCTGCAGACAAAAAGTTAACAATATTTGCATACCAAGGGACAACAGAAACAGTTAGTAAATGTTCATCCGGAAATGTCTCGTTGATCTCCTTGGTTGAACCATCATCCATAGCTTGAATTCTTGACAAATGGTCAGCCACCACATTCTCACTTCCCTTCTTGTCTCGGATTTCCAAGTCAAACTCTTGTAGTAGCAAGACCCATCTAATTAGCCTTGGCTTTGCATCCTTCTTTTCCATCAAATGCTTAACCGCGCTATGATCTGTGTACACAATCACTTTGCTACCACAAATATAAGAACGAAACTTGTCAAGAGCATAAACAACCGCAAGCAATTCCTTTTCGGTGGTTGTATAATTCAATTGGGCATCCGATAAAGTCTTGCTTGCATAATAAATCACAACGGGTTTCTTGTCCACCCGTTGTCCCAAAACAGCCCCAATGGCAAAGTCACTTGCATCACACATGATTTCAAATGGCATGGACCAATTAGGTGATTGCAAAATGGGGGCTTCAACCAATTTCTCTTTCAAGGTTTCAAAAGCTTTTAAACATTCATTATCAAACACAAATGGCACATCTTTCAACAACAAATTACACAATGGTTTGGTAATGACACTAAATCCTTTTATGAACCTTCTATAGAACCCGGCATGTCCAAGAAAAGAACGGACACCCTTAACATTGGTCAGGGGAGGTAAAGTAGAAATCACTTTGATTTTGGCCCGGTCAACTTCCATGCCTTTCTTTGAAATCACATGACCCAAAACCGTCCCCTCTTGAACCATAAAGTGGCTCTTTTCCCAACTTAAGACCAAATTCGTTTCAACACATCTTTTCAAAACTTTGGTTAGCTCATTAAGACAATTATCAAAGGTTTGACCAAAAATTGAAAAGTCATCCATAAAGATTTCTAAGGAATCACTGACCATATCCGAAAAGATACTCATCATGCACCTTTGGAAGGTGGCTGGAGCATTACATAACCTGAATGGCATTCGCCTAAAGGCAAAAGTTCCATAGGGACATGTAAATGTGGTCTTATGTTGGTCATCGGGATGAATAGCAATTTGGTTGTAACCTGAATAACCATCTAGAAAACAATAAAATTGCTGACCTGCAAGCTTTTCGATGATTTGGTCTATGAATGGAAGTGGGAAATGATCCTTAGAAGTAGCGGTGTTCAACTTCCGGTAGTCAATGCATACCCTCCACCCGGTGATGGGTCGGGTCGCAATTTGCTCGCCACTATCCCCTTTAACCACTTGAATTCCAGCTTTCTTAGGCACCGTTTGTGTTGGACTTACCCATGTACTATCTGAAATAGGGTAAATGATTCCGGCATCCAACCATTTCAGCACCTCTTTCTTCACAACTTCACGCATATGAGGATTCAATCTCCTTTGAGCATCTCGTGAAGGTTTTGCTTCAGCATCGGTGATGATCTTGTGCATCACAATTGATGGACTAATTCCTTTCAAATCGGCAATTGTCCATCCAAGAGCAGCCTTGTATTCCTTGAGCACCTTGAGTAATGCTCTTTCTTGCATTTCTTCCAAATTTGATGCAATGATCACCGGCAAGGTTTGCTCATCTCCCAAAAATGCATACTTCAAATGAGATGGGAGTTCTTTCAATTCCACTTGTGGTGGTTTCTCAATTGATGGCTTGAGGTGGGTGTCAATATGATCCAGTAGACTTTCCACTAAATGAGTCCAAGGTGGTCTACCTTCTTGAATTTCCATAATCTCCCATTCCTTCTCTTCAGCCCTCAATACCTCACTATGCTCCACAATCAACCTGTCAACCAAAGCACAAGTCTCCCGTGTGTCTTCCTCATTTTTATGAGGTATACACTCATCAATGATGTCCGCCATAAAGCATTCATCACTAACTACGGGGTAAGAAACACTAGAGAAAACATTTAACCTCAACTTACGGTTGCCAAAAGTCATTTCAACCGTACCCCTTCTACAATCAATTAATGCATTAGCGGTGGCCAAAAAGGGTCTACCCATGATGACATTGGGCTTCCTAACATTACCGCTTGGTGCAAAATCAAGTACCAAAAAGTCTACGGGGTAATAGAAGTCCTCCACTTTAACAATGACATCTTGGAAAATTCCTCTTGGAAGTTTTAGTGACAAATCAGCCATCACCAAGGTGGTGTCGACTTTTTCCAAGGGTCCAAAGTCATATTGATCATACAAAATACCCGGTAAGATACTCACACCCGCCCCCATATCCAAAAGTGCCTTATTCATTTTGAAATCACCAACTTGAATAGTAATTAAAGGCGCTCCCGGATCTTGGAGTTTAGGTGGGAGTATACCCATCACAACGGCACTAACTTCCTCATTTAAAACAATTTTTCTTTGGAAGCTTATGATGCCGTTTTTGGGTACACAACTCCTTAAGATACTTAGCATAAGCCGGAACTTGCTTGATTATGTCAATAAGAGGTATATTGATTTTGACTTGTTTAAAAATTTCCCACATTTCTTCCTCATAGGGACCTCTTTTCTTAAGTGTAGGTCTAAGCTTTGGATCAATTAAAGCCAAAGGAAAAGGAATGGTATTACCCTCCATATCCTTTCCTTGTTTTTCAGAAAAATTGCCATTAGACCTATTGTTTCCTACCTCTTTGAAAGACACTTTTTTATTTGGTTTTCGTAAAACAATTTCCGGTTCATGCTCACTATCTTCATTCTCATCAACATCCTCCACCACACCATCAACAAATGGTGGTGGAGGGACAACATGATTATCATAAGTCTTACCACTACGAAGAGTACTTACATTGTTGATCTCCACGTTCTTGACATTCTTGGAACCACCACTTTGATGTTGTGGATTGATCTTGGTATCACTTGGTAGCTTTCCCGGCTCTTTCCTCATTGATGCCACATCCTCCGCCAATTGCCCAACTTGCTTTTGCAAAGATGCAACCGTCTTCTCCCGAATCTCATTCTTTCTATCCATCTCTTTCAAGTAATCCATAATCTCCCGAGTTGACACATCATTACCTCCCGAAGACCCTCCTTGATTATTACCTTGTTGGTAGTTCCTTGGGTAGCCTCTATTGAATCCTCCCTGATTTTGACCACCTTGGTAACTCCCTTGGTTGTAATTTTGGCCTTGAAATGGTTGAGATGGTGCCCCACTATTTTGGTTATTTCCTTGAAAGTTCGGGTTGAGTTGGTTTGAAGAATTGCATATCTAAAGTTTGGATGATTTCTCATCCCTGGATGATAAGTGTTGGAGTTCATGTCATATTGCTTCTTCTCTCCATACACTTGATTCACTTCTTCAACTTGATCCAAGCCTAATGGGCATTGCAAAGCTGAATGTCCCAACTCATCACACCTTTCACAAATCGAATAGTCTTGAGATACTTGATAAACACCCCGATTTTCAGCCTTCCCCAACTTAGCAAACTTTTGCTCCAATGCTTCAAGTCTATCTTTTGTAGCTTGATCACCAGTTGATGAAGAGGCTATTGGATGTCTTGCTCTCCTATTCTATTGTGCTTGCCTTTTTGAGTTCACACTCATCTTCTCCAAGAATTCCCAATCAACATCTTCGGGATTTGTCAAGAAAGTACCATTGCTAATGGAATTCACATCTCTTTTCTCTTCCGATAACAAACCATCATAGAAAGCCGTGATCAATTCCCATTTAGCAATTCCATGATGGGGACATACTCTCAACAACTCATTAAACCTCTTAAAAGCTTCATAAAATGTTTCACCCGATTGTTACTGAAAAGTTCTTATCGAATTCCTTGCATCACTAGTCTTTTGCATGGTGTAATATTCATCCAAAAATTGTTGTTGCATTTCAGCCCATGAAAAGATACTACCCGATGGCAATGTCAAGAACCATTGCTTTGCTTTATCCTTCAAAGTAAACTGAAATAAGACTAGCTTAACTTCATCCGGTGAAAATCCTTGGCCTCCAATAGTACCACAAATCGCCTCAAACTCCGACAAGTGCAAATAAGGCTCCTCTGCAGCCATCCCATGAAAACTTGGCAAAATACTCAAACATTGAGGTCTAACCTCAAATGCTCTACCCCTCAAAACCGGTGGAACTATGGGTGAAGCATTAACGGCTATGGCGGGTCAAAAATGGCTATCAACTCCTTGTGGTGGAGCTTGATAGTTCATATGTTGATTGACACGGTTATAAGGTTGGTAATTTGGCTGCCCTTGGTAATTTGGTTGAGCTACACGATGGTTAAGGCGAGGTGGTGGACCTTGAGGAAGAACTCTTGGTCCGTGGTTTATGTATTGAGGTTGGTTATATTGGGGTTGGTTGTATTGAGGATATTGAAGGTTTTGTGGTTGCTCATAATCTCCCCCATGGTTCCAATCATACCCATCCGAATTATTATCAAACCTCCCGTCATCCCAATGATTCACCCTATCATGAAGCCTATCATAAAATGACCCATCCGCATCCCGTGATGCATCTCCAATATGAGTTGGTGTTCTAGGTCAGTTTGGAGTTGTGTAAGCACTCCTTATTGATCGGGGTGGGTTTCGTGGTGGAGTTTGATTTTGGTCATTTGGTTCAGGGTTGGTTTGTTGTTGAACTATGGGTTGGATGGTTGGTTGTGGATTTGGTTGATCACTCATGTTTGCACGATGAAGTATCCGATTCCTTCTAGCTGTTTTCTCAATTTCCGGATCAAACAACAAAGGTGACTTCTTCTTGGAATACCTCGTATGCATACACTACCTGTAAACCTGCACAATCAACACACCTCGTGTAATACTGAACTACAAGAATGAAAAATGAAACAAACAAGAACTGAAACAAAACAAAACAAAACTAAATATTTTTGGATTTTTCTGAAAATTTTAAGTAAACTAATTGAAAACAAAATTTCAACACTTTGCACACCGATTCCCCGGCAGCGGCGCCAAAATTTGATCGTTGTCATTGGACCGATCAAAAATATAAACTAAATACCACTATTTAGTAAGGGTAAGTCGAGTATCATATCCTCAGGGAATCATGGGAAAGTGTTGAACAATTTACAAAGTTGATTAAACTAGACATAAACTTAAAATTGATTTTTGGATTGATTTGATTACAACTAAAACTGATTGAAACTTAACAAAATAATTCAATAATAAAAAGGGTAGACCATTCTCATGATCCCAATTATGCTTTCAAAAGTATAACCTAACTTATATTCGTTGGAAATCACATAGACATGATTCGTTATAAAGCTTGGAATGAATGAACGTTAAGAACGAATTGATTAGGTTGTGATGATTCACGATAATGAAAACCGAGGAATTGACACAACTAAATTATCTATTCATTAACAAGATTACACTTTCATAAGAGATTCTTCCAATAATTAATGATTAACAATAAATTGAAATCAAAAGATAGATGGAATTCATTCAAGGTTATAAACAAATAATCATTCATTCAAACCAAACAACATTAGATGCAAAACACAATTAAGAATTAAACATCTAATCCAACTTGAATATAAGAAAGGTTGAATACAATTGTCTTACATAATGTTCACATGAGAATGATCTAAAGAGAATTAGCCTTCCATATTCATCAATGAATCTTCAATTTGGATTGTCATCTCCATGATATTGTGATTTGATGATGATTTTGGTGATGATATGGGGGCTTGGGAAAGGTAGGGAACTGCTCCAGAAGTCAGAAATTAGGGTGTCATCCAGTCTCCATTCGTATTTGCAAATATAACCCAAAATACAATTAAAACCCTTGTTTAATACTGAACTATAAGAATGAAAAATGAAACAAACAAGAACTGAAACAAAACAAAACAAAACAAAACAAAAAAATTTAAGTAAACTAAAACAAAACAAAACAAAACAAAACAAAACAAAACAAAACAAAACAAAACAAAACAAAACAAAACAAAACAAAACAAAACAAAACAAAACAAAACAAAACAAAACAAAACAAAACAAAACAAAACAAAACAAAACAAAACAAAACAAAACAAAACAAAACAAAACAAAACAAAACAAAACAAAACAAAACAAAACAAAACAAAACAAAACAAAACAAAACAAAACAAAACAAAACAAAACAAAACAAAACAAAACAAAACAAAACAAAACAAAACAAAACAAAACAAAACAAAACAAAACAAAACAAAACAAAACAAAACAAAACAAAACAAAACAAAACAAAACAAAACAAAACAAAACAAAACAAAACAAAACAAAACAAAACAAAACAAAACAAAACAAAACAAAACAAAACAAAACAAAACAAAACAAAACAAAACAAAACAAAACAAAACAAAACAAAACAAAACAAAACAAAACAAAACAAAACAAAACAAAACAAAACAAAACAAAACAAAACAAAACAAAACAAAACAAAACAAAACAAAACAAAACAAAACAAAACAAAACAAAACAAAACAAAACAAAACAAAACAAAACAAAACAAAACAAAACAAAACAAAACAAAACAAAACAAAACAAAACAAAACAAAACAAAACAAAACAAAACAAAACAAAACAAAACAAAACAAAACAAAACAAAACAAAACAAAACAAAACAAAACAAAACAAAACAAAACAAAACAAAACAAAACAAAACAAAACAAAACAAAACAAAACAAAACAAAACAAAACAAAACAAAACAAAACAAAACAAAACAAAACAAAACAAAACAAAACAAAACAAAACAAAACAAAACAAAACAAAACAAAACAAAACAAAACAAAACAAAACAAAACAAAACAAAACAAAACAAAACAAAACAAAACAAAACAAAACAAAACAAAACAAAACAAAACAAAACAAAACAAAACAAAACAAAACAAAACAAAACAAAACAAAACAAAACAAAACAAAACAAAACAAAACAAAACAAAACAAAACAAAACAAAACAAAACAAAACAAAACAAAACAAAACAAAACAAAACAAAACAAAACAAAACAAAACAAAACAAAACAAAACAAAACAAAACAAAACAAAACAAAACAAAACAAAACAAAACAAAACAAAACAAAACAAAACAAAACAAAACAAAACAAAACAAAACAAAACAAAACAAAACAAAACAAAACAAAACAAAACAAAACAAAACAAAACAAAACAAAACAAAACAAAACAAAACAAAACAAAACAAAACAAAACAAAACAAAACAAAACAAAACAAAACAAAACAAAACAAAACAAAACAAAACAAAACAAAACAAAAAAAACAAAACAAAACAAAACAAAACAAAACAAAACAAAACAAAACAAAACAAAACAAAACAAAACAAAACAAAACAAAACAAAACAAAACAAAACAAAACAAAACAAAACAAAACAAAACAAAACAAAACAAAACAAAACAAAACAAAACAAAACAAAACAAAACAAAACAAAACAAAACAAAACAAAACAAAACAAAACAAAACAAAACAAAACAAAACAAAGGAATATATACATATATATAAAAACAAAACAAAACAAAACAAAACAAAACAAAACAAAACAAAACAAAACAAAACAAAACAAAACAAAACAAAACAAAACAAAACAAAACAAAACAAAACAAAACAAAACAAAACAAAACAAAACAAAACAAAACAAAACAAAACAAAACAAAACAAAACAAAACAAAACAAAACAAAACAAAACAAAACAAAACAAAACAAAACAAAACAAAACAAAACAAAACAAAACAAAACAAAACAAAACAAAACAAAACAAAACAAAACAAAACAAAACAAAACAAAACAAAACAAAACAAAACAAAACAAAACAAAACAAAACAAAACAAAACAAAACAAAACAAAACAAAACATCTAACAGAACAAAACAAAACAAAACAAAACAAAACAAAACAAAACAAAACAAAACAAAACAAAACAAAACATTTGAAAATATAACCCAAAATACAATTAAATCCCTAAATTCGTAAACTGTTTAAACCAACCACCGTCTGGGACGGTGGTGTGTACCGTCTCAGACGGTCATCCATTTCCTTCCAGAATCCTTTACGGTGGCTTTAACGTCTCACACGCTGCTTGGTTTGGCCCACCGTCTCAGACGGTGGGTGGTACCGTTCCAGAATTCCAGAATTGACTTTCTTTGACTTCAAGCTTCAATTGACTTTCTTCTTGACCCGATTAGTCCAAATTACCACTTAGAGCCTGAAATACTTAAACAAACATAAAACGCCCTAATCTTCTATTAACATGCACAAAACATGCCATTTGCACACATTAAGGTCATGTAAATCAAGCGTTTATCACACGTCTTTAAAATTTTGGAGGATTCTCTCACGCGACCATTCACTCTAGGGTAATATGCGGTGCTTATCGATCAACTTGTCCATTTTCTTGACATTTACTTCAAAAGCATGAAGCAAAACGCGCATATCTGCCAGAAACATTGAAGTCGGACTCCACGCCTCGCTACTACTTTCTCGACATAAATGTTGACTACAATTCCTGACTGGTGAGCGTTCGAGTCTGGTAGGGTTTCATGGAGCAAATTCGCTTTGATTCGTTAGAGAGAGGATTCTGAGTTCTATCATGACGTCTAATAATATTGCATAACTATTTAGAAAATATCCCGTGTGATTCGAATTCTCAATTGTTTAGGTTCTCGTTGCAAAATCTTCACTTGAGTCACCTCGGGGTAACACCAAACTTCATAGACATAATCTTTTGAAATAGTTAATCAACTCCTAAAACAGTTGTTGAGTTTTCATTGTTCGAAAAGAAAAGAAATACTTAAGACTCGTATGATCGAAAACAAGTGCAAAATTTGACATTTTAGATGTAAAGACATCAAAATTTAAAGGGAAAACAACTCCGATGGACTTTAGACCGTGGATGGACCGATTCTTCTTTATTTCTTATAGTACTTCGTTCAACTTCTCATTATTTTCTTCAATCTCACTTCACATTCTCTCTAATTAATTCGGTCAACAGTGAGACTACCTTTAAAAGGCCGAAAATGAAACAACATTTATCACCCGTCAACAACGAAACTTCTAATCTATATGGATCTTGTAGGTTGTCTCTACTTTGTCACCGCACTCCTCCAAGCCAAATCAACCTCATTCCCTATTTTAGTAACCACAAGATCGAGATTATTGCACTTTTTCAAATCAACTGCTCATCCAACGAATTGACATGAAACCTTTTTTTTTATAGTATCTCCAATAGCTTTCGTAAAAGGACATTGTGGCCAAGTTGACTTTTAGAATAAGCATAACGTTATCTATGAAACAAAAAGTGGACTTATTACTTCACGGGTGAAAATTGTGGTCTATAAAATTCGTGAAAGTTGCAAAATCTTTAATATAATTGGAGAGCATAACTAGGAAATCAAAGTGCTCATAACGACACTAAATAATTTTATTAGAAATATCTTCATCGCGCGCCTCAAGTTGACGATAAAAGAAACGTAAGCTTATCTTAGAAAAATAAGAAATGGCTTCCTATCGGATCGAGTAAAACATAAATCTTGGCAACGGGTACTCGTTTTCGAATGTTATTTCATTTAGCTCACGAATAGACAAACACACACGCATAATGCCATCTTTGATTTCATCGAAAAGGATAATTATACCTCTTGGGTATGACTAGATCGAATAAATTCATGAAAAAGAGACATTGAGAAAATCACGAACAACAAGAATATTCGCCCTAGAACGTGGTTTCCTTTCGGCGTCGATGATCCAAACACATGAGACTTGACTGCCATAAAACGATTATCAAGACGCACGAGCGAAAAATACCAATAGAAATTAACCGTTTCGTTTCTCCCGCCGAAGTTAAATGTTCTATCTATGATGGGGATATTCAATTAGGTCGCCTTCTCTTCTCACGAAAGTTGTCATCGTTCACGCTTAGCCAATCTATTCTCAAACATTGCATCACACGCGCCCAAAGATAAAGAAAACAAATTGGCTCAAAAGATTTTAGACTAGGTTTCTAACCCCTCCCCCCCCCCCCCCCCCCCCCCCCCCCCCCCCCCCCCCCCCCCCCCCCCCCCCCCCCCCCCCCCCCCCCCCCCCCCCCCCCCCCCCCCCCCCCCCCCCCCCCCCCCCCCCCCCCCCCCCCCCCCCCCCCCCCCCCCCCCCCCCCCCCCCCCCCCCCCCCCCCCCCCCCCCCCCCCCCCCCCCCCCCCCCCCCCCCCCCCCCCCCCCCCCCCCCCCCCCCCCCCCCCCCCCCCCCCCCCCCCCCCCCCCCCCCCCCCCCCCCCCCCCCCCCCCCCCCCCCCCCCCCCCCCCCCCCCCCCCCCCCCCCCCCCCCCCCCCCCCCCCCCCCCCCCCCCCCCCCCCCCCCCCCCCCCCCCCCCCCCCCCCCCCCCCCCCCCCCCCCCCCCCCCCCCCCCCCCCCCCCCCCCCCCCCCCCCCCCCCCCCCCCCCCCCCCCCCCCCCCCCCCCCCCCCCCCCCCCCCCCCCCCCCCCCCCCCCCCCCCCCCCCCCCCCCCCCCCCCCCCCCCCCCCCCCCCCCCCCCCCCCCCCCCCCCCCCCCCCCCCCCCCCCCCCCCCCCCCCCCCCCCCCCCCCCCCCCCCCCCCCCCCCCCCCCCCCCCCCCCCCCCCCCCCCCCCCCCCCCCCCCCCCCCCCCCCCCCCCCCCCCCCCCCCCCCCCCCCCCCCCCCCCCCCCCCCCCCCCCCCCCCCCCCCCCCCCCCCCCCCCCCCCCCCCCCCCCCCCCCCCCCCCCCCCCCCCCCCCCCCCCCCCCCCCCCCCCCCCCCCCCCCCCCCCCCCCCCCCCCCCCCCCCCCCCCCCCCCCCCCCCCCCCCCCCCCCCCCCCCCCCCCCCCCCCCCCCCCCCCCCCCCCCCCCCCCCCCCCCCCCCCCCCCCCCCCCCCCCCCCCCCCCCCCCCCCCCCCCCCCCCCCCCCCCCCCCCCCCCCCCCCCCCCCCCCCCCCCCCCCCCCCCCCCCCCCCCCCCCCCCCCCCCCCCCCCCCCCCCCCCCCCCCCCCCCCCCCCCCCCCCCCCCCCCCCCCCCCCCCCCCCCCCCCCCCCCCCCCCCCCCCCCCCCCCCCCCCCCCCCCCCCCCCCCCCCCCCCCCCCCCCCCCCCCCCCCCCCCCCCCCCCCCCCCCCCCCCCCCCCCCCCCCCCCCCCCCCCCCCCCCCCCCCCCCCCCCCCCCCCCCCCCCCCCCCCCCCCCCCCCCCCCCCCCCCCCCCCCCCCCCCCCCCCCCCCCCCCCCCCCCCCCCCCCCCCCCCCCCCCCCCCCCCCCCCCCCCCCCCCCCCCCCCCCCCCCCCCCCCCCCCCCCCCCCCCCCCCCCCCCCCCCCCCCCCCCCCCCCCCCCCCCCCCCCCCCCCCCCCCCCCCCCCCCCCCCCCCCCCCCCCCCCCCCCCCCCCCCCCCCCCCCCCCCCCCCCCCCCCCCCCCCCCCCCCCCCCCCCCCCCCCCCCCCCCCCCCCCCCCCCCCCCCCCCCCCCCCCCCCCCCCCCCCCCCCCCCCCCCCCCCCCCCCCCCCCCCCCCCCCCCCCCCCCCCCCCCCCCCCCCCCCCCCCCCCCCCCCCCCCCCCCCCCCCCCCCCCCCCCCCCCCCCCCCCCCCCCCCCCCCCCCCCCCCCCCCCCCCCCCCCCCCCCCCCCCCCCCCCCCCCCCCCCCCCCCCCCCCCCCCCCCCCCCCCCCCCCCCCCCCCCCCCCCCCCCCCCCCCCCCCCCCCCCCCCCCCCCCCCCCCCCCCCCCCCCCCCCCCCCCCCCCCCCCCCCCCCCCCCCCCCCCCCCCCCCCCCCCCCCCCCCCCCCCCCCCCCCCCCCCCCCCCCCCCCCCCCCCCCCCCCCCCCCCCCCCCCCCCCCCCCCCCCCCCCCCCCCCCCCCCCCCCCCCCCCCCCCCCCCCCCCCCCCCCCCCCCCCCCCCCCCCCCCCCCCCCCCCCCCCCCCCCCCCCCCCCCCCCCCCCCCCCCCCCCCCCCCCCCCCCCCCCCCCCCATCTCAAGTGAAATTCGCTAAATACTTCCATATGTCACTAGAAACCAACTATACACATAAGGCCAAGTCACGTCTATGGTTTAAGTCTAGGTATCCTTGTAATCATAAAATACCTAAATCCCTTAAACCACGGCTCTGATACCAATTTGAAACGACATTTCTCGATTTAATAGAAAAATAAGATTTTTTTTAAAGATATGCGCCGCATACCTTAAATATGCGCCGCATATCGCGATGTCAAAAAGATCAGAAACTTTTCATGCGTTTGAAAATGCGCCGCATAAACCCGTGTTTATCAAATATGCGCCGCATACATAGTATATGCGCCGCATATGTTCACCTGACAGACCAAAAACCAAGTTTTGACATTTGACTCAACTTACAATCTTTTCACAACTTCAACCAATACATATATCAAAATTTGTTATAAAAGACCATACACAAAAGTTAGAAATTTCGGCATGACCCGTTCGTAAAATCGTCGCCAAAACCTGTTACGGATTATGAGTTTTCCAAAAATACATTTCAATCACAATCCAACACATTTCTAATGCAAAATGACTCAATAGAGATAACCAAAACTTCTTAACTCATACACTTGACGTAATCAATAGTTATACCAAAACAATCTATGTATCATGAGCCAATAGTTCGAAGGGGTCTCTACGGGTCCTATCAACGTTACCATTTTCCGCATTTAGCTAAAACAATCCTTATCCATAAAGCAACTTCAAACTTCAATCCTTACATTATTTAACTTGCTTCCGCATCCGGGACAACCTATAAAAAGGGTAAACAACTAAAAAGTAAGCAAAGCTTAGTGAATAGTCTTGCATACGTTTATACATACGAATGAGGGCAACGCACAAAGGACTATTACATGTAGCCTATGGCACCGTCATACCATACCTACATGCTCACCTTTGTACTTTAACGCATTACATGGATCCATATAAGCCAAGCAACATAATCAATATCACATACTGGGGTTCTTAGGCCCCATTCACAAGAGGTTCTTAGGCCTTATAATCACAAGGTGTTCTTAGGCCCCATTCACAAGAGGTTCTTGGGCCTCGGAGGTTCTTAGGCCTCATAATCACAATGCCCCACATGGGCTTTAACGCCAAATCAATTACCACACACGGAATCCACCATCGTATGGTAATTGACCCAAGGCATATATAAAAGTATGCAAGAATACTCACCTCCTCCGCGACAACCAAAATCATAATCAAGAAGACCGCATGAACACAAAACATGTATGCTTCAACCTAGCAACAAATCACAAACGCATATAGGATCATCAATCACATACTAGGTCGTCTAGCCATAATCACTAGCATTTCAACACCCCAACCCAACATTTACAATCTTATATTATTCTTGGGTTTGTTTATCAAACATGTATCTCTTATATCATTTTCACTTGACCAAAACTTACTTTCGTACCAAAGTCGTCATTTTCATATTTGACCAAGCAGACTTCACACAAGCATATCTCAAGTTCTACTCACTCTTTTTACTTGATTCTAGTGGCAAAATTTAGATGACACATATACCTACATTTTATCTTTAGTGACCAATATGTGAATTATTCTTCAAAGGTGACCTCTGGTCGTTTTAAAAACCAACACTGTTGCTGTTGACACTAACAGAACAGATTTGACATCACTGACTTCAAACAATCATAACTTGAGTTCTACATCACATTTTAAGCTCATTCCAGTGGCAATTTCAAGCTAACACACGTAGATACATTTTATATTCAGTGACCATGACATAAATTAACTCGTAAAAATGTGTTTTACCCGTTTTAATAACAAGCACATAATCATTTTTGCTGAAAGATCAGCATGACGCTACTGAATTCAAAAATTCATAACTAGAGTTCTACTCCATCTTTTTAATCCATTCCAGTGGTCACTTTGAGCAAACACAATAACCTACATTTTCTTTTTAGGACTCAACAAGTGAAAATTTTGATACAGGGGAGTTTTACTCATGACAAAGTCAGGGACAGAATCTGTCCAACTTTGTTCTCACTAACATTCATCAAAATTTATCATGCAACCCAACTAGAAACCCCTAATTTGGTTAAATTCAAGAACCCTAACTTGTATTATAGAAATTAACTCATTTTTATGAAAACCCCCAAATTTCCCAATTCAATTTAATAGCAAGAACCCTAATTTCTAAAGGAAATCAAGAATTAGGTTAAAGGAAAATTCATTACCTTCAAGATTAGGAATTGGAATTTAGAATGAAATCACAATTGTCTTCTCCTTTCTTCTTCCTAATTTCGGCCCCATCACCACACTTAAACCCTCACATTTCAATTTCTTAGATGATGGAAGATTATTATTATGATCAAGCTTTGAAGAATTTCTTGAATTACTTGGAGAATTAGAATTAAGGTAAAGATGGAATGAAGAAAAGATGAATAATCAAAAGGGTTGGTGGTGGAATTGTGATTCAACAAAAAAAGAAAAAGAAGTGTCTGGCAACTCTTCTAAGTGCCACGACCCAAATGAGTTTTTGTGGGTATTTTACCCGCTATCCGTTAAAGTTCCAACTAAATTAACCCTATATTCAGAAATAAAATACTAGGAAACTATTTTAATGTCAAAACTATTAATAAGGTTAATTTTTATTGGCCTAAAAATTTTAGGATGTTACAGTAAAAAAAAGTTTAAAGATTTAATAGGTAAAATGTGAAACATTAAAATGTTAAGAAGACAGCCGTATAATCGCTAATCAAAAAGTTAAAAAAAAAAAAAAAAAAAAACAAGCATGCAGGCAAGCTGCTGAGCCAGCTGCCAGCTAGCTAGGTTCACTATTCACACGAAAACATTTTAAATAGGTTATAATAACACCTATATATTTTCCAAAAAAATGTATATTTAAAATATAATACAGTATAGTACTTCCTCTTATAGCTCAATGGTTGGGCACCAGCTTTTCATGCTGGAGGTTCGAGACACAGGAAGGACATACCAAGGGTATTTCACAAATAAAGTCCTCCAGTGAAGCAGGTTTGAGTCCTGCAGAGGGGAAAGAGTTTTATCCCAATTAAATGTCGTGCCTTCGGGCGGTTTACTTGGGGGTTTCTCCTCCTACTAGGTATTGAGGGTGAGGGGGCTCTCTAGCGCGAACCCGGTTAAGACAACGTAAGCTAGATCCTCTGTTGTGAGCAAATGATCCACACCTTTCAAAAAAAAAAAACTACTACATACACACAAATCTTTAATTTATTATATAATTTATAACTTATGCAATAGAACATACATATCATACCCATCTTTTTTTTTCTTTTTGACACACTCAAAATCTTTGTAAAATGACAACTAATTGTTAAATGCAAAAGAAAAACAAAAACTTAAACTAGATCTTTATTTCATTTTCATTTTTTTTTCTATTTCATCTTTCGCTTTTCTTGCTTTAATTCCCTAAACAAGTTTGATGACTACCATCACGGGAGACCATGCTAGTAATAAAGAATGCTATCAAAATGCATATACATGCAATAAGCCATACATGCAACAGACGTACACCGTACCCATCTTTTTTTCTTTCTGACACACTCAAAGTCTTTGTAAAATGACAGCTAATTGTCAACTGCAAAAGAAAAACAAAAACATAATCTTTATTTCATTTTCATTTTTTCTTTTTCTATTTCATCTTTCGCTTTTCTTGCTTTAATTCCCTAAACAAGTTTGATGACTACCATCACGGGAGACCATGCTAGTAATAAAGAATGCTATCAAAATGCATATACATGCAATAAGCCATACATGCAACAGACGTACACCGTACCCATCTTTTTTTCTTTCTGACACACTCAAAGTCTTTGTAAAATGACAGCTAATTGTCAACTGCAAAAGAAAAACAAAAACTATAATCTTTATTTCATTTTCATTTTTTCTTTTTCTATTTCATCTAATACTTTTCTTGCTTTTTCCCAAACAAGTTTGGTGACTACCATCACGGGAGAACTTGCTAGTAGTAAAGATTACTATCAACAGGTGTATACCATAACCAAATCTAGCATTTATTATATAGCTTATGAAATAAGCCATATGTAAGTGCACGTTTTGGTGTACAATTTATGGTCGTTGCTATATGAATTCTGTTAGGGCTGAAATACGACCTCAAGGATTTGCGAGGTCGTAATTAACATGCAGAATACGACCTGCACAGAGTTGCGAGGTCGTAAGTGCATGAAAGCCCACGGATTGAAGAAGCCCAACCCGTATTGTTATTAGGGTTTTGTGTCTTGTCATTATAAATACATGTAAAGGTCCTAGCTTTAGAGATAACGACGAAATCACATAGATTAGGTTGTTCCTAGATCTGTGAGGTAGCATTCAACCTCAAGGTTCTAGTATGTTGTTGTATATCTTATATCTCAATTCTGTATAATCATGTGTGTATTTTACTGCCTCATTATCAATGAATACTTGTGGTTTCCGCACACTTTTATTCATATAGATCTCGCGATTACGATCCTTCCTTCCATGCACTTTCATCTGGTATCAGAGCGTAGGGGACGCATTTTTTGCTTCCGTCGCGAGATCTGATCGTGTGAAACTAAAGCAGATTGAGTTTCGCATGCTGAGGCAGACCCAGATTCGTGGCCTTTCAGGTTGGGGACGAATTAGGGTTTTGGGAGAAGAAGAGCTGCTGTCGTTCAATGAAGATACTGATCAGGAAGTTTTGCGACCTGGTAGGATTACGACCTGGCAATTGGCCTTCAAAATTGCGACCTCGTAATTAGCCATCTAGTTTACGACCTTGCAATTGGTTTCTTGAATTGCGACCTCGCATATACAAGCAGCAGCAGTTCTAGTCCACACACAGAAGAGGAGTTCTTATGCGTTTCAAGTTGTTTAATCAGAAGACTTTAATCACAGAGTTGAAGAAGGTTATCTGAAGAAACATAGGGTAAGTTCCCGAGAGAAGACTCTTATGTTGTTGTAAAAAAAAAAGTCTTTTGGCGGGAAAAATAATTTTTGCCCAGGGTCTTAAAATGGGATGAATCATGAAGATTTGAAGTTTGGTAGCATTCGAAAAATTTTAGGTCAATTTTCATCCGTTGTCGACGCGGATTTGGCGAAAATTTTTAGGAATTATCAAATTTTTCTTATGATCATGTTATCCAAAGTTTACATGGAATTCAAAGTTTCATGAGAACATATTTTGGCGGCAAAAATTTGGAGGGAAATCTGAAGTACCTTCTATACCCTATCTTGGCATAAGAAGACCTCATCAGATTTACAGAAAGGAGATAGTAGTCGTCGGACAATTACATGTATTTAAGAGAAAGACACAAATTTGGCTTCTATCCAGATTTGTTGCAGAGAAACCGGTTTATTTACTTTCATATTCATAATGGTTTTTGGGCAAGAAATCTGAAGTGCTTGAGCTTACATCGATATCATTAGGTCATTGAGGTATTCATTGTACAGAGTGACAAATGATGTTTCTTTAACTTTCAAGACGCTCAAGTAGTATAAAGGAGTGAAAGCTGTTGTCGAAGTATCTTTATGATGAAGCTGGTTACTTGGTGTTCGGTATTTGAAGATCAAACCTATTCATATTCCAAAGATTTATAATTGAGCAATTTATGTGCGATTGCAGAATTATAGATATTGGCGGGTTATATAACGAGGGGGAGATCTGATAAGAAAGGCTTTGGGTAATTGGCAGATTTATGAAGCTATGGAGACATGGGTGACACTCCTTGTGAAATAGGATTCATGCTTCTACAATTTGTGATTCAAGCTACAAAGTTTCTGGTTTTCATGGGGTTAACTAGTTCGGTGTTGATCGTTGGAAATTCAACTTCTCTATCATATGCCGGTTAGGCAAGGCAAGCAGAGACTTGAGTGTGCTTAATTCGGAGGGACTTATCGTTGAGGGGGAGAACTACAATGAGATATGGCGAATTAGTTGGTTATGACGATACAGAGATTTTGAAGTTTGCTGATCAAGTTGAAGTTTCAAAGGATCAAGTTTCAAGATTATCAAAGAATAGATATAGCAACACCCAAGAGGGAGACTGTAAGTGCACGTTTCGGTGTACAATTTATGGTCGTTGCTATATGAATTCTGTTAGGGCTGAAATACGACCTCAAGGATTTGCGAGGTCGTAATTAACATGCAGAATACGACCTGCACAGAGTTGCGAGGTCGTAAGTGCATGAAAGCCCACGGATTGAAGAAGCCCAACCCGTATTGTTATTAGGGTTTTGTGTCTTGTCATTATAAATACATGTAAAGGTCCTAGCTTTAGAGATAACGACGAAATCACATAGATTAGGTTGTTCCTAGATCTGTGAGGTAGCATTCAACCTCAAGGTTCTAGTATGTTGTTGTATATCTTATATCTCAATTCTGTATAATCATGTGTGTATTTTACTGCCTCATTATCAATGAATACTTGTGGTTTCCGCACACTTTTATTCATATAGATCTCGCGATTACGATCCTTCCATGCACTTTCAAACGGCTTTCCGAACTCGATATGGGCACTTTGAATTCACGGTCATGCCTTTTGGTTTGACTAATGCACCGGCGGTGTTCATGGATTTGATGAACCGGGTGTGTGATTCGTATTTGGATAAGTTCGTCATTGTTTTTATTGATGACATACTTATCTTTTCCAACACGAAAGAAGATCACGCGGGGCATTTGAAGCGAGTTTTGGAGTTACTTCGGAAGGAAAAACTATATGCCAAGTTTTCCAAGTGTGAATTTTGGTTGGAAGAAGTCCATTTCCTTGGTCATGTAGTGAGCAAGGAAGGTATACATGTTGACCAAGCAAGATTGAAGCGGTAAAGAATTGGAGAAGGCCTGAGATGCCAATTGCCAACCGAGATCCGTCAATTTCTTGGTTTGGCGGGCTATTATAGAAGATTCATCGAGGGCTTTTCAAAAATCGTCCAACCTTTGACCTTGTTAACTCAAAGAGAAAGGAGGTTTGAATGGGGCGAAATGCAAGAACAAGCATTCCAATTGTTGAAAGACAAGTTGTGTGATGCACCCATTTTAAGCTTGCCCAATGGAGCCGATGATTTTGTGGTTTATTGTGATGCATCCGGGCAAGGATTGGGTTGTGTCTTAATGTAACGGGGTAAGGTGATTGCTTATGCATCTAGGCAATTGAAGGTGCACGAGAAGAACTACCATACTCATGACTTGGAATTGGGAGCGGTCGTGTTTGCCTTAAAGTGTTGGAGGCATTACTTGTATGGCACCAAGAGCGTGATCTATACCGATCATAAAAGCCTTCAACACATTTTCGACCAAAGTGAATTGAATATGAGACAACGAAGGTGGTTGGAACTTTTTAGCGATTATGATTGTGTTATTCGTTACCATCCGGGTAAAGCCAACGTTGTAGCCGATGCATTGAGCCGTAAAGAACGTATAAAGCCGAGACGAGTTAAAGCAATGAGCCTTACCGTGCTAAGGAGTGTTCGTGACTCCATCATTAAAGCACAAAGGTTGGCAACTAGGCCGGTGATGATATACCCTATACGGAGCTCTAGCTCCGTACCCAAAGCAGACACGAAGACATCTTCGTACAGGTAAAGTTACTTAACCCAGAACGGAGCTCAACCTCTTTCCACATAATCATTCCGGAGCTTCCTAGGTAACAAATACCCAGCTCCGAAAGGAAACGTGCTAAGAAGATCGGATATAGATACTTTCTATGATTATCCGAATAAAATAATATACTTAAGTCCAAATACCTCGGACAAGATTACCGCAAATCTCCTTAAAAAAGGAAATAAGATATTCTTAAAAGAGGGAGAGATTTACCCTAATTCTCTTACCCTCTTCTCCAAGTTTTACCCTCTATATAAATAGAGGAGGAAGCCATACGGCACAGGATCATAGGTAATTCTCTCAAAAATACATAACACATATTCGACCTCCGAATACATATACAAAACCCTAAACTATCCTATAAACCCTAAGTGGTACGAAACAACTTAGGATCTGCAAAACCAACATCCTCGACCTTCGTAAATAAACCCTCAGCCTCCTTAAAACGGCTGAGAGTAGACAACATCAGGCGTAAAGCGGTCTTCGACCCTCTGACCGGAAGGGAATCGCCAACGAAACACCTCTAAACCCACTCACACCTTCGGTTGAGTCATAGTGCGATTATTTGATCAAACAAATTGGCGCCATCCATGGGACCTTTGTTCCCAAATTCGAACTCAACCACGATAAAAAAAAGCATTATGTCAAACCCCGATTTCCTTCTAGGACAGCACGGGTCAGACACCACCTGTGGTCAAGATAAAAGTGGCAATGGGATCCTCCCAGTCGAGGAACCCGGCTACTCGGAATAACAGGAGAACCATCTATATCCAGATGACCGGTTAATAGGCCGATCAACTCCCCAGACTACGGAATTGAATAAAGTAACAAATCCAGGCACAAACGAAGTCAACCACAAGCAAGGCACAATCCCCGGATCGGAGAGAGACGCTGCACAATACCCCGAAAATGCTGTGTCAGACAATTCACCACCAACTATGTGTGAGAACAAGAAGGAACACAGAAACCAAGTTCGAGCAGAAGGGGGTAATCTCGCAACAAAGAACAAGACCAACCTACACCCATCTGCAAAAGAACTCGGTAAGGAAGAGGAGACAAAGGGCAGGCATGAAGGCGACATCGGTACATTGAAAAATTCAACGTGGGCCAACCTGCCATACCCAACCTATCAGGGACCTCCGACAGGGATGGCAACAACGAATGTTGTACCGACGACAACGTACCAACCTTTATATTCGTTTTATTACGGAGGATACCTTTACCCATACGGAACCCCACAAACCCAGTACGTGGGGGCGCCACCTTTCGGCGGGAGTTACCCAGGTAACGCGCATGCTACGTGGTATTATCCGTATGGTGTCCTGAACCCACAGCACTTCAGGCAAATTCTGTAACCGGAGTCGAAAAAGACAAGGTTAAACATAAGGGATCGGAGCCTAAGTACAAAGGGTCATGTGTGCAGTTTACAAGGGACCTCCGCAAGCATGTACCCCCGGTAAAAATACTGGAGATGCAAGAACTGCCCTGGTATGACGGCACCTCCGACGTTGACACCTTCCTCAGAGACGTTGACAACGCGCCTTGAACCGAGGGGTGGAGCAGTCCGGTGGTTTTGTAACATCCCAAAACTTAATCATTCATGTTGACTAACGTCGTTAGGTCAAATTCTAAGTCCGTGATATGTTTATGTGGAAATATGTGTTTATGTGCCCTATATGTGAGATTTAATTATCTTTAATGAGTGACAATAAAGTAGACTTAATGATGTGTAAAAGGTCTATGTAGTGTGCGAAAGTGCTTCCATGTGTTATGTATATCCCCATTAGGTGTTTAAAGGTGTAATAAAGCTAATATGAAGTCCAGGGACTAAATTTGACAAAAGTGAAAGTTGAAAAACGGGATTAGGGCTAGGATTAGCCTAATCTCCTTCCTTTAGCAGCCATAATCACTCAAAGAACAAACCTAAACAACCTTTCAATCCTTCTTGCAATTCTAAAGCATCTCTTCAAGTTTTACGTAGATTGTTGGTGTCTTTTGGGCTTGATTTCGATCGGCCATTGTTAATTACAGGTAATGATCGGTTTGTTGATCATATTTCAGATTTAGGGTTGTTTTATTTGAATCAAATCTGATTTTAAAAGAGATTTTGAAGAATTAGGGTTTATATTATGTTTTGATTAATTAATGTTCTAAACGGTGTCAAACGAGTTTGTAATCGATATGAATGATCAAAATATGTTTAACAATGTCAAAATCATGTTTTGGGTGAAGCCCAAGTCGTTTGTTTTTGGAAAAATCGAAGAACTTGGCCGTATTTGAAATCTGGACGAAATTACTTTAAATTCGTTAGCTGAGTCTGATTTTGTACTAGCGAAGATAATCTTCGTTCTGGTTATCTTCGTTCTGGTTATCTTCGTTCTGGTTATCTTCGTTCTGGTTATCTTCGTTCTGGCTAACTTCGTTTGAAATGTTCTAAGTTCGTTTGGGCATTTCTAAGTTCGTTCAGTATGTCCTAAATTCGTTTGAAGGCAACTAAGTTCGTTCAGTGAGTCTAAGTTCGTAAGAACAAACCTAAGTTCGTTTCAAAGTTCGTTTGGGTCCCAAATGACTTATATTTTGTATATTAATGTATCTTAGGTGTCGGGGATTATTGTTAAGCACTTTTAGCCTTTCATTACGCGCGCACACTCCCAACAGGTAAGATACACTACTTTTGTCACGCTGAGGGTGCAACGAAAATGGTTCGTAAACTATAACCTCCATAACAGTAATGTATAACTCATAGGTGGTTGGGTTGATATGGGAGGTAATCGGGGATTAATGATGACGATGTTTATGCCTAAAATGTTTCCCCGTACGTGTGGTTACGATATGATATGTTATGATGAACGGTGGTTAATGATATGTTTACGATATGATATGTTATGATGAACGGTGGTTAATGATATGTTGTAATGTTGTTATGTGCATGTATATGTGGCTTGTTCATCTAGAACACTAGACCTTTTTAGGTTGCCATGACACGTGCACGTTTTAAGGGCCCTAACGTGAAAAGATGATAGTATGGATTAGTTTAGGTTAAAGGTGGAAATCTAAACTAAATATGATAAATGCTCGAGCTAATTAGATGTTAAGTGTTATGCATAACCTGTGCCTTACGGTGGTAATAGGTACATCGTGCCTTACGGTGGTAATAGGTACGTAAAGATGGTGCCTGACGGTGGTAATAGGTACATCGTGCCTTACGGTGGTAATAGGTACATCGTGCCTTACGGTGGTAATAGGTACATCGTGCCTTACGGTGGTAATAGGTACATCGTGCCTTACGGTGGTAATAGGTACATCGTGCCTTACGGTGGTAATAGGTACATCGTGCCTTACGGTGGTAATAGGTACATCGTGCCTTACGGTGGTAATAGGTACATCGTGCCTTACGGTGGTAATAGGTACATCGTGCCTTACGGTGGTAATAGGTACATCGTGCCTTACGGTGGTAATAGGTACATCGTGCCTTACGGTGGTAATAGGTACATCGTGCCTTACGGTGGTAATAGGTACATCGTGCCTTACGGTGGTAATAGGTACATCGTGCCTTACGGTGGTAATAGGTACATCGTGCCTTACGGTGGTAATAGGTACATCGTGCCTTACGGTGGTAATAGGTACATCGTGCCTTACGGTGGTAATAGGTACATCGTGCCTTACGGTGGTAATAGGTACATCGTGCCTTACGGTGGTAATAGGTACATCGTGCCTTACGGTGGTAATAGGTACATCGTGCCTTACGGTGGTAATAGGTACATCGTGCCTTACGGTGGTAATAGGTACATCGTGCCTTACGGTGGTAATAGGTACATCGTGCCTTACGGTGGTAATAGGTACATCGTGCCTTACGGTGGTAATAGGTACATCGTGCCTTACGGTGGTAATAGGTACATCGTGCCTTACGGTGGTAATAGGTACATCGTGCCTTACGGTGGTAATAGGTACATCGTGCCTTACGGTGGTAATAGGTACATCGTGCCTTACGGTGGTAATAGGTACATCGTGCCTTACGGTGGTAATAGGTACATCGTGCCTTACGGTGGTAATAGGTACATCGTGCCTTACGGTGGTAATAGGTACATCGTGCCTTACGGTGGTAATAGGTACATCGTGCCTTACGGTGGTAATAGGTACATCGTGCCTTACGGTGGTAATAGGTACATCGTGCCTTACGGTGGTAATAGGTACATCGTGCCTTACGGTGGTAATAGGTACATCGTGCCTTACGGTGGTAATAGGTACATCGTGCCTTACGGTGGTAATAGGTACATCGTGCCTTACGGTGGTAATAGGTACATCGTGCCTTACGGTGGTAATAGGTACATCGTGCCTTACGGTGGTAATAGGTACATCGTGCCTTACGGTGGTAATAGGTACATCGTGCCTTACGGTGGTAATAGGTACATCGTGCCTTACGGTGGTAATAGGTACATCGTGCCTTACGGTGGTAATAGGTACATCGTGCCTTACGGTGGTAATAGGTACATCGTGCCTTACGGTGGTAATAGGTACATCGTGCCTTACGGTGGTAATAGGTACATCGTGCCTTACGGTGGTAATAGGTACATCGTGCCTTACGGTGGTAATAGGTACATCGTGCCTTACGGTGGTAATAGGTACATCGTGCCTTACGGTGGTAATAGGTACATCGTGCCTTACGGTGGTAATAGGTACATCGTGCCTTACGGTGGTAATAGGTACATCGTGCCTTACGGTGGTAATAGGTACATCGTGCCTTACGGTGGTAATAGGTACATCGTGCCTTACGGTGGTAATAGGTACATCGTGCCTTACGGTGGTAATAGGTACATCGTGCCTTACGGTGGTAATAGGTACATCGTGCCTTACGGTGGTAATAGGTACATCGTGCCTTACGGTGGTAATAGGTACATCGTGCCTTACGGTGGTAATAGGTACATCGTGCCTTACGGTGGTAATAGGTACATCGTGCCTTACGGTGGTAATAGGTACATCGTGCCTTACGGTGGTAATAGGTACATCGTGCCTTACGGTGGTAATAGGTACATCGTGCCTTACGGTGGTAATAGGTACATCGTGCCTTACGGTGGTAATAGGTACATCGTGCCTTACGGTGGTAATAGGTACATCGTGCCTTACGGTGGTAATAGGTACGTATAAATCGTGCCTTACGGTGGTAATAGGTACGTATAAATCGTGCCTGACGGTGGTAATAGGTACGTTAATCATGCCTGACGGTGGTTATAGGTACGTTAAAATGGTTGCTCGGGTGGCCCCTTGCAACAAGTCATATGTGGCGAGTAGTTTCGGGTGGCCTGATGACCCACCTAATGTCATGAACATAGCGTGCTACTCATGGATCGACATTGTCTTTCCTTAAAAACGGTAACTTCGGTTACAACTTAACGAGTTGAATCAAAGTGATCAAATTGGTTAGGCACGCTTAGGGTCATGAACTCTATGCTTATATGTGATGTGGATATGTGATGTGGATATGTTATACGGTGGTATGAATGCCTAATTAAAATGACGTAATGCTTTAAAGTGACGATTTAAATGGATGAAATGTTTTGCTTAAACCTGGTGTTATCTTACTTAGCTTTATAGCTAACACTTGTTTCTTTTAATGTGTTGACACCCCTCAGGTTAGGCAGTGAGATGACGTGTGAAGCTTTGGCGAGAGATGGGTAGATGATCAAGCTGGCTTTAGTTTACCCAATAGCTTCGCATAGACCTTATGTTATTGATTTCCTTTATGGAACTTATGTAATGACTATGTTATGATTGCTTTATGTTGGGCAATCTTATGGATTTCTTTTATTACAGATTTGATGCTATTAGTAACACCACCAATGTTTTCTCAACAGTTTTCCTTAGTTGAGTATTTTCCTAAATCGTTTCCGCATGATTTAACGCCGTTAGGCGAAATTTTTGGAAATCCATATTTTTACGAAACGGGTGTTACAATTTGGTATCAGAGAAGTATTTTAAGTGAACCAAGGCCTATTGACCATAGGATTTGGACTTAAACTTAGGATATGCATGCTAGGTACTCGTAGGATGCCTTAGCTAGTGATGACATGTGATGTAGGATGGGTTGGGATGAGTGCGAGTGTGATAAGGCTTACGAGATGTTTATGTTACGATGATATGATTTAGCCTTATCCCAACGAACTTTTGTTTTATTTCGCGCTTATCGACTTCACCATTTTATTGAAGGAAAATGGTTAACACTCGCAACCGCAACATCCAACGTGACGGAGCAGCTGCCAGCGTTACTCCACCTGTCCATCCAGGTGCAGTTGCTACTAATGCTGCTGCTACTGCTACTGCAGCTAACGTGAATAGAAATCGAGTGAATCCTCAGCAGGTCAATCGGCAAGGCTCGTTAGGCCCTATGCCTCCACCTCCTGGTAATCAACCCATAGTTAATGAAGCAGTGGTGGAGCAAATCCCAAATGCAGCTGAATTATTTGTTTTTTTTTTTTTTTTTTTTTTTTTTTTTTTTTTTTTTTTTTTTTTTTTTTTTTTTTTTTTTTTTTTTTTTTTTTTTTTTTTTTTTTTTTTTTTTTTTTTTTTTTTTTTTTTTTTTTTTTTTTTTTTTTTTTTTTTTTTTTTTTTTTTTTTTTTTTTTTTTTTTTTTTTTTTTTTTTTTTTTTTTTTTTTTTTTTTTTTTTTTTTTTTTTTTTTTTTTTTTTTTTTTTTTTTTTTTTTTTTTTTTTTTTTTTTTTTTTTTTTTTTTTTTTTTTTTTTTTTTTTTTTTTTTTTTTTTTTTTTTTTTTTTTTTTTTTTTTTTTTTTTTTTTTTTTTTTTTTTTTTTTTTTTTTTTTTTTTTTTTTTTTTTTTTTTTTTTTTTTTTTTTTTTTTTTTTTTTTTTTTTTTTTTTTTTTTTTTTTTTTTTTTTTTTTTTTTTTTTTTTTTTTTTTTTTTTTTTTTTTTTTTTTTTTTTTTTTTTTTTTTTTTTTTTTTTTTTTTTTTTTTTTTTTTTTTTTTTTTTTTTTTTTTTTTTTTTTTTTTTTTTTTTTTTTTTTTTTTTTTTTTTTTTTTTTTTTTTTTTTTTTTTTTTTTTTTTTTTTTTTTTTTTTTTTTTTTTTTTTTTTTTTTTTTTTTTTTTTTTTTTTTTTTTTTTTTTTTTTTTTTTTTTTTTTTTTTTTTTTTTTTTTTTTTTTTTTTTTTTTTTTTTTTTTTTTTTTTTTTTTTTTTTTTTTTTTTTTTTTTTTTTTTTTTTTTTTTTTTTTTTTTTTTTTTTTTTTTTTTTTTTTTTTTTTTTTTTTTTTTTTTTTTTTTTTTTTTTTTTTTTTTTTTTTTTTTTTTTTTTTTTTTTTTTTTTTTTTTTTTTTTTTTTTTTTTTTTTTTTTTTTTTTTTTTTTTTTTTTTTTTTTTTTTTTTTTTTTTTTTTTTTTTTTTTTTTTTTTTTTTTTTTTTTTTTTTTTTTTTTTTTTTTTTTTTTTTTTTTTTTTTTTTTTTTTTTTTTTTTTTTTTTTTTTTTTTTTTTTTTTTTTTTTTTTTTTTTTTTTTTTTTTTTTTTTTTTTTTTTTTTTTTTTTTTTTTTTTTTTTTTTTTTTTTTTTTTTTTTTTTTTTTTTTTTTTTTTTTTTTTTTTTTTTTTTTTTTTTTTTTTTTTTTTTTTTTTTTTTTTTTTTTTTTTTTTTTTTTTTTTTTTTTTTTTTTTTTTTTTTTTTTTTTTTTTTTTTTTTTTTTTTTTTTTTTTTTTTTTTTTTTTTTTTTTTTTTTTTTTTTTTTTTTTTTTTTTTTTTTTTTTTTTTTTTTTTTTTTTTTTTTTTTTTTTTTTTTTTTTTTTTTTTTTTTTTTTTTTTTTTTTTTTTTTTTTTTTTTTTTTTTTTTTTTTTTTTTTTTTTTTTTTTTTTTTTTTTTTTTTTTTTTTTTTTTTTTTTTTTTTTTTTTTTTTTTTTTTTTTTTTTTTTTTTTTTTTTTTTTTTTTTTTTTTTTTTTTTTTTTTTTTTTTTTTTTTTTTTTTTTTTTTTTTTTTTTTTTTTTTTTTTTTTTTTTTTTTTTTTTTTTTTTTTTTTTTTTTTTTTTTTTTTTTTTTTTTTTTTTTTTTTTTTTTTTTTTTTTTTTTTTTTTTTTTTTTTTTTTTTTTTTTTTTTTTTTTTTTTTTTTTTTTTTTTTTTTTTTTTTTTTTTTTTTTTTTTTTTTTTTTTTTTTTTTTTTTTTTTTTTTTTTTTTTTTTTTTTTTTTTTTTTTTTTTTTTTTTTTTTTTTTTTTTTTTTTTTTTTTTTTTTTTTTTTTTTTTTTTTTTTTTTTTTTTTTTTTTTTTTTTTTTTTTTTTTTTTTTTTTTTTTTTTTTTTTTTTTTTTTTTTTTTTTTTTTTTTTTTTTTTTTTTTTTTTTTTTTTTTTTTTTTTTTTTTTTTTTTTTTTTTTTTTTTTTTTTTTTTTTTTTTTTTTTTTTTTTTTTTTTTTTTTTTTTTTTTTTTTTTTAAGGGAAGGGCAGACAAGGATGGAAAATGGTGCCCTGGCTGCAAATCTATCCATTCTGGTCAGTGTTCTACAAAGACCCGCAGGTGCAATAGGTGTGGAACTCAGGGTCATACCATTGATCAATGCACTGACAAGGCAAGATGTTATAAATGTGGAGACACCAAGCACCGTATTGCAGACTGCCCGCAGATGAAGAAAGATGAGGGAAAGAAAGCGGAAGCTTCCAAAGCCAAAGCCCGTGCTTTTCAGATGACGGCCGAGGAGGCAAAAGACGACGATCAGGTAGTTACTGCTACCCTTATTGTTAACTCAAAACCCGCTAATGTGTTATTTGATTCTGGTGCGAACAAATCTTTTGTGTCTACTCTGTTTGCTCCTAAGTTAGACATGACTACTAGTTCTTTACGGTGCCCTATAGAAGTAGAGGTGGCTAATGGTGCGACGTCTATTATTCGGGAAGGTTATTCTGATTGTCCGATAGAAATAGAGGGTCGTTCATTTACTGCTAACCTGTTACCCGCTACCATTCCTAGTTTCGATGTTGTTCTCGGTATGGATTGGATGTCTAAGAATGATGCTGTCGTCCTATGTTCGAAAAAGATAGTCCGTATCGCTACTCCCGACGGTAAAGGTGTCTGTGTTTATGGTGACAAGAAGCCGGGAAATGTTAAGGTGATCTCGATGATGAAAGCGCTTCGTTGTATACGGCAAACTAAGTCACATTTTCTAGCTTATGTCATCGATTCTCGTATCGCGAAGCCTACAGTCTCTGATGTCGAGGTTGTTTCCGAGTTTCCTGATGTTTTCCCTGAAGATCTTCCAGGTCTTCCTCCGGATCGTGAGGTTGAATTTTCTATTGACCTTATTCCTGGTGCTACTCCTGTAGCCAAAGCTCCGTATCGATTAGCTCCGACGGAGATGAAGGAGTTAATGACGCAAATTCAGGAACTTTTAGATAAAGGTTTCATTCGTCCGAGTTCCTCTCCATGGGGTGCTCCTATCCTTTTCGTAAAGAAGAAAGACGGATCCATGCGCATGTGTATCGATTATCGCGAGCTGAATAAAAGAACGGTGAAGAATAAATATCCACTCCCTCGCATTGATGATTTGTTCGATCAACTTCAAGGTGCTTCTTATTTTTCAAAGATTGACTTACGGTCTGGCTATCATCAATTAAAGGTTGAAGAAGAAAGTGTAGCCAAAACAGCGTTCCGAACTCGTTATGGTCACTATGAGTTCCTTGTCATGCCATTCGGTTTGACAAATGCTCCAGCGAAGTTTATGGATTTGATGAACCGTGTCTGTCGACCTTTTCTGGATCATTTCGTTATTGTTTTTATCGACGACATCCTTGTGTATTCAAAGTCGGAAGAGGAACATAGAGAGCATTTGAGAGCTGTCCTTCAAGTCCTCAGAGAGAAAAGCTATATGCTAAGTTCTCCAAGTGCGAGTTCTGGCTAAAGGAAGTTCATTTCCTCGGCCATGTCGTCTCCTCTGATGGTATAAAGGTAGATCCTTCGAAGATAGAAGCGGTGTCGAAGTGGGAGCAGCCTAAGTCTCCTACTGAAATTAAAAGTTTTCTCGGTTTGGCTGGCTATTATCGACGTTTTATTCAGGATTTCTCGCGCATTGCCAAGCCAATGACTGAATTAACGAAGAAAGGTGTGAAGTTTGTGTGGACCGATGCTCAAGAGAAAGCCTTCACGACGTTGAAAAAGAAGTTGTGTGAAGCTCCAGTCTTAGCTTTACCCGAAGGAACAGATGATCTAGTGGTTTATAGTGACGCATCCATCACGGGGTTAGGGTGTGTACTAATGCAACGAGACAAAGTTATCGCTTACGCCTCTCGACAGCTGAAGCCTCATGAGCGGAACTATCCTACTCATGACCTTGAGCTGGCTGCGGTTGTTTTTGCTCTGAAGTTGTGGCGACATTATCTGTATGGTACAAAGTGTACCCTATACACGGATCATAAGAGCTTACAGTACGTGTTTACTCAGAAGGACATGAATGTTAGACAACGGCGGTGGATGGAGTTATTAAAGGATTACGATTGTGAAATTAAATATCACCCAGGCAAAGCTAATGTGGTTGCTGATGCCTTAAGCCGCAAAGGATATGCGAAGAGTAGATTATGTGCGATGATTACAAAGATTGAGTCGAATTTACTGGAACCTATTCGATTAGCTCAAATCGAAGCGTTAAAGGATGTTAATGTGAAAGCGGAGTCTATTGGGAAAAAGAAGAAGAACAGACTCCAAATGGAAGAAAATAGTCGTGGCCTTCGAACTTACAAAGGTAGAATATGGGTTCCTCTCTATGGAGGCAATCGTGAGTTAGTAATGGATGAAGCTCACAAAACTAAGTATTCTGTACACCCTGGTGCCACAAAGATGCATGCGGATTTGAAGCCGATTTATTGGTGGCCCAGTATTAAGAACGATGTGATGATGTATGTGCAGAAATGTTTGACGTGTGCTAAAGTGAAAGCTGAACATCAAAAGCCTTACGGGAAATTTCAGCAACTTGAGATCCCTGAGTGGAAATGGGATCACATTACGATGGATTTTGTGACCAAACTTCCGAGGACGCCTCGTGGTCACGATATGATATGGGTTATTGTCGATCGATTAACGAAGAGTGCTCACTTTCTCCCAGTTCGTGAGACTGCTCCTATGGAGAACTTCGCTACGTTGTATATTGATGAAGTGGTTACTAAACATGGTGTTCCGATATCGATTGTGTCCGATCGTGATGCTCGATTCGTTTCCAACTTTTGGAAGAGTTTTCAACGGGAAGTTGGTACTCAAGTTCGTCTGAGCACAGCCTATCACCCGCAGACCGATGGGCAAAGTGAAAGGACTATTCAAACGCTCGAAGATATGCTCAGAGCTTGTGTAATGGATTATGGTGGTTCGTGGGATAAACACCTACCTCTTATTGAGTTTGCGTATAACAATAGTTATCATGCGAGCATTGGAATGCCACCTTTTGAGATGTTATATGGTAGAAAGTGTCGGACTCCTAGTTGTTGGTTGGAGCCCGGGGAAAAGCAATTTGCTGGACCCGAAGTAGTACAAATTACGGCCGATAAAGTTAATGTTGCAAAGAAAGCCTTACGTGTTGCTCGCGAAAGACAAAAGTCATATGCTGATAAGAAAAGGAGGCCGTTCGATTTTAAAGAAGGCGAAATGGTTTTACTCAAAGTGTCGCCTTGGAAAGGTGTATTACGGTTTGGAAAACGTGGAAAGTTAAGCCCCAGATTCATTGGACCTTTTAAGATCATTAAGAAGGTTAATGAACAGGCATTTAAGCTGGACTTACCTCCAGAACTTAATGGAATTCACAACACATTTCATGTGTGTTATCTACGTAAGTGCTATGCGAATGAAACGGATGTCATTCCACTCGAGGACGTAAGTATTAATCCCAACAAGCAGATTGTCGATGAACCTGTTGCTATAATGGGAAGGAAACAAAAGAAGTTACGACGAAAGACTATCGATCTAGTTCTCATAAAGTGGAAACACAATCACGGCGAAAGTATGACTTGGGAGACCGAGTCCGTAATGCGGGAGACCTATCCCCACCTTTTTGATGCTGAAGTGATTCCGGGGACGGAATCCTCTTAAGGGGGAGGTAATTGTAACATCCCAAAACTTAATCATTCATGTTGACTAACGTCGTTAGGTCAAATTCTAAGTCCGTGATATGTTTATGTGCCCTATATGTGAGATTTAATTATCTTTAATGAGTGACAATAAAGTAGACTTAATGATGTGTAAAAGGTCTATGTAGTGTGCGAAAGTGCTTCCATGTGTTATGTATATCCCCATTAGGTGTTTAAAGGTGTAATAAAGCTAATATGAAGTCCAGGGACTAAATTTGACAAAAGTGAAAGTTGAAAAACGGGATTAGGGCTAGGATTAGCCTAATCTCCTTCCTTTAGCAGCCATAATCACTCAAAGAACAAACCTAAGTTCGTTTTAAAGTTCGTTTGGGTCCCAAATGACTTATATTTTGTATATTAATGTATCTTAGGTGTCGGGGATTATTGTTAAGCACTTTTAGCCTTTCATTACGCGCGCACACTCCCAACAGGTAAGATACACTACTTTTGTCACGCTGAGGGTGCAACGAAAATGGTTCGTAAACTATAACCTCCATAACAGTAATGTATAACTCATAGGTGGTTGGGTTGATATGGGAGGTAATCGGGGATTAATGATGACGATGTTTATGCCTAAAATGTTTCCCCGTACGTGTGGTTACGATATGATATGTTATGATGAACGGTGGTTAATGATATGTTTACGATATGATATGTTATGATGAACGGTGGTTAATGATATGTTTACGATATGATATGTTATGATGAACGGTGGTTAATGATATGTTTACGATATGATATGTTATGATGAACGGTGGTTAATGATATGTTTACGATATGATATGTTATGATGAACGGTGGTTAATGATATGTTTACGATATGATATGTTATGATGAACGGTGGTTAATGATATGTTTACGATATGATATGTTATGATGAACGGTGGTTAATGATATGTTTACGATATGATATGTTATGATGAACGGTGGTTAATGATATGTTTACGATATGATATGTTATGATGAACGGTGGTTAATGATATGTTTACGATATGATATGTTATGATGAACGGTGGTTAATGATATGTTTACGATATGATATGTTATGATGAACGGTGGTTAATGATATGTTTACGATATGATATGTTATGATGAACGGTGGTTAATGATATGTTTACGATATGATATGTTATGATGAACGGTGGTTAATGATATGTTTACGATATGATATGTTATGATGAACGGTGGTTAATGATATGTTTACGATATGATATGTTATGATGAACGGTGGTTAATGATATGTTTACGATATGATATGTTATGATGAACGGTGGTTAATGATATGTTTACGATATGATATGTTATGATGAACGGTGGTTAATGATATGTTTACGATATGATATGTTATGATGAACGGTGGTTAATGATATGTTTACGATATGATATGTTATGATGAACGGTGGTTAATGATATGTTTACGATATGATATGTTATGATGAACGGTGGTTAATGATATTTCAGATTTAGGGTTGTTTTATTTGAATCAAATCTGATTTTAAAAGAGATTTTGAAGAATTAGGGTTTATATTATGTTTTGATTAATTAATGTTCTAAACGGTGTCAAACGAGTTTGTAATCGATATGAATGATCAAAATATGTTTAACAATGTCAAAATCATGTTTTGGGTGAAGCCCAAGTCGTTTGTTTTTGGAAAAATCGAAGAACTTGGCCATATTTGAAATCTGGACGAAATTACTTTAAATTCGTTAGCTGAGTCTGATTTTGTACTAGCGAAGATAATCTTCGTTCTGGTTATCTTCGTTCTGGTTATCTTCGTTCTGGTTATCTTCGTTCTGGTTATCTTCGTTCTGGTTATCTTCGTTCTGGTTATCTTCGTTCTGGTTATCTTCGTTCTGGTTATCTTCGTTCTGGTTATCTTCGTTCTGGTTATCTTCGTTCTGGTTATCTTCGTTCTGGTTATCTTCGTTCTGGTTATCTTCGTTCTGGTTATCTTCGTTCTGGTTATCTTCGTTCTGGTTATCTTCGTTCTGGTTATCTTCGTTCTGGTTATCTTCGTTCTGGTTATCTTCGTTCTGGTTATCTTCGTTCTGGTTATCTTCGTTCTGGTTATCTTCGTTCTGGTTATCTTCGTTCTGGTTATCTTCGTTCTGGTTATCTTCGTTCTGGTTATCTTCGTTCTGGTTATCTTCGTTCTGGTTATCTTCGTTCTGGTTATCTTCGTTCTGGTTATCTTCGTTCTGGTTATCTTCGTTCTGGTTATCTTCGTTCTGGTTATCTTCGTTCTGGTTATCTTCGTTCTGGTTATCTTCGTTCTGGTTATCTTCGTTCTGGTTATCTTCGTTCTGGTTATCTTCGTTCTGGTTATCTTCGTTCTGGTTATCTTCGTTCTGGTTATCTTCGTTCTGGTTATCTTCGTTCTGGTTATCTTCGTTCTGGTTATCTTCGTTCTGGTTATCTTCGTTCTGGTTATCTTCGTTCTGGTTATCTTCGTTCTGGTTATCTTCGTTCTGGTTATCTTCGTTCTGGTTATCTTCGTTCTGGTTATCTTCGTTCTGGTTATCTTCGTTCTGGTTATCTTCGTTCTGGTTATCTTCGTTCTGGTTATCTTCGTTCTGGTTATCTTCGTTCTGGTTATCTTCGTTCTGGTTATCTTCGTTCTGGTTATCTTCGTTCTGGTTATCTTCGTTCTGGTTATCTTCGTTCTGGTTATCTTCGTTCTGGTTATCTTCGTTCTGGTTATCTTCGTTCTGGTTATCTTCGTTCTGGTTATCTTCGTTCTGGTTATCTTCGTTCTGGTTATCTTCGTTCTGGTTATCTTCGTTCTGGTTATCTTCGTTCTGGTTATCTTCGTTCTGGTTATCTTCGTTCTGGTTATCTTCGTTCTGGTTATCTTCGTTCTGGTTATCTTCGTTCTGGTTATCTTCGTTCTGGTTATCTTCGTTCTGGTTATCTTCGTTCTGGTTATCTTCGTTCTGGTTATCTTCGTTCTGGTTATCTTCGTTCTGGTTATCTTCGTTCTGGTTATCTTCGTTCTGGTTATCTTCGTTCTGGTTATCTTCGTTCTGGTTATCTTCGTTCTGGTTATCTTCGTTCTGGTTATCTTCGTTCTGGTTATCTTCGTTCTGGTTATCTTCGTTCTGGTTATCTTCGTTCTGGTTATCTTCGTTCTGGTTATCTTCGTTCTGGTTATCTTCGTTCTGGTTATCTTCGTTCTGGTTATCTTCGTTCTGGTTATCTTCGTTCTGGTTATCTTCGTTCTGGTTATCTTCGTTCTGGTTATCTTCGTTCTGGTTATCTTCGTTCTGGTTATCTTCGTTCTGGTTATCTTCGTTCTGGTTATCTTCGTTCTGGTTATCTTCGTTCTGGTTATCTTCGTTCTGGTTATCTTCGTTCTGGTTATCTTCGTTCTGGTTATCTTCGTTCTGGTTATCTTCGTTCTGGTTATCTTCGTTCTGGTTATCTTCGTTCTGGTTATCTTCGTTCTGGTTATCTTCGTTCTGGTTATCTTCGTTCTGGTTATCTTCGTTCTGGTTATCTTCGTTCTGGTTATCTTCGTTCTGGTTATCTTCGTTCTGGTTATCTTCGTTCTGGTTATCTTCGTTCTGGTTATCTTCGTTCTGGTTATCTTCGTTCTGGTTATCTTCGTTCTGGTTATCTTCGTTCTGGTTATCTTCGTTCTGGTTATCTTCGTTCTGGTTATCTTCGTTCTGGTTATCTTCGTTCTGGTTATCTTCGTTCTGGTTATCTTCGTTCTGGTTATCTTCGTTCTGGTTATCTTCGTTCTGGTTATCTTCGTTCTGGTTATCTTCGTTCTGGTTATCTTCGTTCTGGTTATCTTCGTTCTGGTTATCTTCGTTCTGGTTATCTTCGTTCTGGTTATCTTCGTTCTGGTTATCTTCGTTCTGGTTATCTTCGTTCTGGTTATCTTCGTTCTGGTTATCTTCGTTCTGGTTATCTTCGTTCTGGTTATCTTCGTTTGGTTATGTGCATGTATATGTGGCTTGTTCATCTAGAACACTAGACCTTTTTAGGTTGCCATGACACGTGCACGTTTTAAGGGCCCTAACGTGAAAAGATGATAGTATGGATTAGTTTAGGTTAAAGGTGGAAATCTAAACTAAATATGATAAATGCTCGAGCTAATTAGATGTTAAGTGTTATGCATAACCTGTGCCTTACGGTGGTAATAGGTACATCGTGCCTTACGGTGGTAATAGGTACATCGTGCCTTACGGTGGTAATAGGTACATCGTGCCTTACGGTGGTAATAGGTACATCGTGCCTTACGGTGGTAATAGGTACATCGTGCCTTACGGTGGTAATAGGTACATCGTGCCTTACGGTGGTAATAGGTACGTATAAATCGTGCCTGACGGTGGTTATAGGTACGTTAAAATGGTTGCTCGGGTGGCCCCTTGCAACAAGTCATATGTGGCGAGTAGTTTCGGGTGGCCTGATGACCCACCTAATGTCATGAACATAGCGTGCTACTCATGGATCGACATTGTCTTTCCTTAAAAACGGTAACTTCGGTTACAACTTAACGAGGTGAATCAAAGTGATCAAATTGGTTAGGCACGCTTAGGGTCATGAACTCTATGCTTATATGTGATGTGGATATGTGATGTGGATATGTTATACGGTGGTATGAATGCCTAATTAAAATGACGTAATGCTTTAAAGTGACGATTTAAATGGATGAAATGTTTTGCTTAAACCTGGTGTTATCTTACTTAGCTTTATAGCTAACACTTGTTTCTTTTAATGTGTTGACACCCCTCAGGTTAGGCAGTGAGATGACGTGTGAAGCTTTGGCGAGAGATGGGTAGATGATCAAGCTGGCTTTAGTTTACCCAATAGCTTCGCATAGACCTTATGTTATTGATTTCCTTTATGGAACTTATGTAATGACTATGTTATGATTGCTTTATGTTGGGCAATCTTATGGATTTCTTTTATTACAGATTTGATGCTATTAGTAACACCACCAATGTTTTCTCAGCTGTTTTCCTTAGTTGAGTATTTTCCTAAATCGTTTCCGCATGATTTAACGCCGTTAGGCGAAATTTTTGGAAATCCATATTTTTACGAAACGGGTGTTACAGGTTTGCCATGTCATCCTTTATCTACTACATGGGAAGACCAGAGCCTACCCGAAGAAAGTATACACAATACTGAAAACTTCAAAAATAAATTGAAAGAAGAATTCGACTCCCATCTATGGGCGCACGACATAAAACAAGAAGAAGACGAAGAGGTAGAAGATTTTCTGAAGCGATAAGAAGACAACACTCGGAACCTGGTGCGCATATCAGAAGAAGGAAGAATATTGGGAGCCATACATGGGTTCCGATCAAAGGAACTGATACGGCATTTATGCCTCAGCAAGCCAAAAAGCTATGCAGAACTGATGGATATGTTCCACGAGTGGAGAAGTGCAGAAGATATAGCGGAGAAAGCAATGGCTAAGTGGAAAACAATGATAAAAAGGGAAACAAACCGAAACAACGGAAGGTGTAGCAGCAGAAGAATCTTCCCACGTATACAGAATCAACAGCTACAAAAGAACAATTGCTAACCTTCGAAAGATTCCATCAGAGATCTTGTCATCGGAGGAGATAGCAAAAACATTCGTCAAATCGGTACCACTATCCGGAAAAGGAACCAAAAACTTGGATAAATTCTGTTGTTTCCACAACGGATATGGTCATAACACGGATTATTGTAGAGAACTGCTAAGACAGATAGACGACGCGGCAAAAGAGAATAAGCTAACATACCTGTTAAAAAGAAGCAGACGCAGCTTCAACGGAGTAGAACCAGAAGAGCACCGAAGAGGATACTGTCGAATACCTTGATCAAAAAAGGACCTCAACATTACCACTTTCGTGAATTGAAAGAACAAGGTTCGATGGACCCGGTGCTAATAAAAGCAAACATAGGTAGTGTGTGCCTGCGTAATACACAAGTGGACACGGGAAGTGGAAGAGACATCATCAATGAGAAAAGTTTCCTCCGATTGCCAAAGAAACTGCGGGAAACACTCACACCACTGGACACAGAAGTGGTAGGATTTGCCAGTGAACATGTCTGCCCGTTAGGAGAAATATGGCTGGACGTCACTATCGGAGGATTCCCCTAGCGCAGAACTTCTAAAATCTTGGCAGTCGTAATAAAAGCAAACTCGCCCTATGACATGCTTTTGGGCAGAGAAGGAATGAGGAAATTCCATATGATAGTGTCCACGATACACGGTTGCGTTCAGTACAAATCTCACGGAGGAATGCAAACGCTGCTTACTTCATTCACCGCAGATATAAAAGGAGAGAGCTCCGTACCGTGGTACAAACGCAACAGGAGGATAATCCAGAAAGGACCCAGAGGACAGCTGGGAAATACGTCAGAAGGATCCTTCGAAGAAGAAATCGCAGAGAGCTCCGGACAAGCGGAGGACGCAGAAGTCAGCACACCAAAGACTCCGAAAGGCATTAAGACCGGTTGGAGCATAATTTGCCCTCGGGATAAGCCAAACTAACGGAGCAAACATGGTAGCATAAAAGTAGCAGCTAGGAAAAATACAATATTTTGTAAAATCCTCTTGCCATGTACTTACAAGCTCCCAAATAAATAAACGATCGTAATAATAATATGCGCATAAAAAATCCTAAATTTTTGAATTGTTAAGGGGACGCCCATAAGACTTTTCAAACAATCATGAGGTAATAACCCATGAATCTAATGCATAAGTCACTCCTTCCTTATGATTGTAGTGCATAAGAATTAGTGCATAAGACATCCTTTTAAGGATGTATAAGCAAAAACAAGGGATATCATTCTCCCATTAAATACAAGAATGACAAAGACGAAGCAATGACGATACAGCGAGGCAAAAAAGAGAGGGACCAAGTCATCAAAAAAGTATATGTACAATATGCAACAGATAATACATTTTACATTCCTCGAGGCCTAATATTATACAAGTCAGCTACAGAAGCATCAGGATTTGAGGCAATCTGCTGAATATAAGGATACAAAATATTCCTTAGGGCCTCTTCAGCAGCATTAATCCTCCCCTCTGTACTATGAAGCCTCTCTCTATTCCCGCTCAGAGCAATCAGCCCAGCATGCTCCAGACGCAAAGCCAACAAGGATCTTGCATCATCCCGGTTCGCTTCAACCAGCTCATTAAGACTTTGATCAAACTCAGGACTCGCCACCAGCATCCGGAAGACATGAGGAATAACGCCAGAAATAACCTGACGCATGGAGTTCCTCGACTCCTCCAACTCCAACCCAATCTGTTGATCACTGCAGCGGGCCCGACAGATACAAGAGAAGAGATCCTTTGGTGAGCAGCATCTAAACTTTGCGTAGCAAGGGACAAAGCTTCCTGAGAATCAGCAAGTTCCTCCGCAAAGAATCAACCAAGGAAGAATCACCTGCAGACGGGGCAGCCCTCAGAGAAGCCAATTCTGCCCTATGCTTCTGCAAATTCTCCTCAAGGTAGTGCACTCTGGCACTGCTAGCTGAACCAATCATACCGGCAGCAAAAAGAGCTTGGTTCGTCATCTCAGCAAGCCTCTGAGCAGGCATGGTATCCAGCATGGTCCTAAGGTGATCAGGAACCATCATATCCAGACTCATGCGGCAAAGCTGAGGATCGGGCAATTCACCCTGAAGAGGAACCCCTGCAAGTTCACAAAAAAAATCGCAGTAAGCAAAAATAAAGAAAGAAGAACAGCGGTTGAAATATCTACACAACATCCAACCACTTACCAACTGTAACCCCAGCTCTAGCTGTCGAAGCCCTGACTCTAGCTGCAGAGGCTCCAGCACCAGCTGTGGGAGCTCTACCGACAGTTGTAGTAGCTCCAGTTTTATCAACTGTCTCCTTACCAGGCCTTCGTCCAGGATTGGAAGTCCCACCTAAATAGGGAACAGGCATACAAATCAGATTCACACGGCGAAAAAACAATAAAGTCAGGAAGAAAGACATGCCTTCACCAACACCAAAAACTGGAGCAGCAGTAGTAACAACAATTTCATCTCTTACAAGAGAAGAATCAAGAATAATGACGAAAGGACCTGCAGCAGTAGGACCCGTTAAAGTAGACGGGCTATCCCTTACCTTTGCCTCTTCGGAGGAGGTCCAGAAACATTAACGCCAGCAAAAAGGGGACCCTCCTCATCCGAAGGAGACAAAGGCCTCCTACCAACAATCATACCCTGAGGATTCATGGTCACAGCCTCCCTGAGTGTCAACTTTGCAAATATAACACGACAATTTCACAGAGAGAAGCATAATGCAACTAGGTGGTAGCAGGAAAGAATATTGATACCTTCACAACACCATATCAGGACAGGCTCATCAGGAGAACCCTCCCATGACATGGTAATCCCAGCAAGATACAGGATGACGGTGGGGTAGGTAACCAATGCAAATGGAGACCGGCGCACTTGACGAATCAACTCATTGTCAAGAGAATCCCAAAAATCGCTCATTATCCTCAAACACTAACCCCGGTACCAACCTACTTCTATCTAATATACCCCTGAACAGCGGGTGGATGTATTCCTCACTGAAAAACAAAAACCCCGGCCTCCAGTTCAACATATCAGAATCCCCTATATAGAAAAACAACCTACCAGGCCTCTCTTCAACCATAACCCAACCATCTTGTACACCAAATCTGAAAAAATACCAAAACAAACTAATCCTGGGCTTTACATCGAATGCCCGACAAATAATGATAAACGACACTATCATAGTAATCGCTAAGGGGTGGACCATGGACAAATGCAGATTATGGTAATCCAACAACCCTAACAGCCAAGGGGATAAAGGAAACCTAAGATTACCTCCGGAAAAGGGAGCGGTATACATACCTATGAATCCAGGAGGCGCATTAAGAATTGATTCCGATCGCCCCGGAACCCTAATCTCAGGATCATCAGGACGACAGAAGCACCGACGAAACCATGCAACATCATCTTCCGTCATCTCCGAATACGTGGTACTAATGATACGAAAATGATTGCGATCCATAATGCCGATAACGATCAAACAAGGAGCATGATTGTTGATGATGAAAAGGAGGCGTAAAAGGACAGGGGAACAGTTGGAAAAGAAAAGGAACAGAAAATCTCCGGAGCCGTCAAAGATTAAATAAGGGGACAAAAGGGATGGTTTGAAAAACAGGCGCATAACCAACCCGAACCGTCGATTGATTTTCCCCACAAGATACGCGCGTCCAACTTAATCTCTTAATGGGATATATACACGGCATAGTAAAATGACCATTTTACCCTCACAAGAGCTCCGGAGAAGACACGAAGCATCCAAAACCATAGCTTTTCGAAGTCGAGGTTACGCAGGTATGCTTTTGTTTATTTATTTTATTTTTATTTTTATTTTTTGAAGTCTAATGCGATATTCTACAGATAGAATCTCCCATCAGACTGGGGGGCTTGATGATATACCCTATACGGAGCTCTAGCTCCGTACCCAAAGCAGACACGAAGACATCTTCGTACAGGTAAAGTTACTTAACCCAGAACGGAGCTCAACCTCTTTCCACATAATCATTCCGGAGCTTCCTAGGTAACAAATACCCAGCTCCGAAAGGAAACGTGCTAAGAAGATCGGATATAGATACTTTCTATGATTATCCGAATAAAATAATATACTTAAGTCCAAATACCTCGGACAAGATTACCGCAAATCTCCTTAAAAAAGGAAATAAGATATTCTTAAAAGAGGGAGAGATTTACCCTAATTCTCTTACCCTCTTCTCCAAGTTTTACCCTCTATATAAATAGAGGAGGAAGCCATACGGCACAGGATCATAGGTAATTCTCTCAAAAATACATAACACATATTCGACCTCCGAATACATATACAAAACCCTAAACTATCCTATAAACCCTAAGTGGTACGAAACAACTTAGGATCTGCAAAACCAACATCCTCGACCTTCGTAAATAAACCCTCAGCCTCCTTAAAACGGCTGAGAGTAGACAACATCAGGCGTAAAGCGGTCTTCGACCCTCTGACCGGAAGGGAATCGCCAACAAAACACCCCTAAACCCACTCACACCTTCGGTTGAGTCATAGTGCGTATATTTGATCAAACAGCCGGAAAACTTCATCAATGAAGCTTTACATGGCTTAGAAGAACAATTTGATAGAAAGAATGATGACGGTTTATACTTTGTCAAACGATTGTGGATTCCCGTTCTTGGCGGATGGAGGTTGAAATTGATGAAAGAAGCTCATAAGTCGGCCTACTCAGTCCACCCGGGTTTCGACAAAATGTACTTTGGCTTGAAAGACTTGTATTGGTGGCCGGGAATGAAAAAAGAAATTGCTAGATACGTTAGTGAATGCCTTACGTGTTTGCAAGTAAAGGCCGACCACAAGAAACCACCCGGTTTACTAGTTCAACCGGTAACACTGGTGTGGAAATGGGAGGAAATCGCCATGGACTTCATCACGAAGTTACCTAGAACGAGTAGTGGTCGGGACACCATTTGGGTAATTGTTGACTGGTTGACTAAGTCGTATCACTTCTTAGCCATCCGGGAAGACGACAAATTTGACACCATGGCACGTTTGTACATCAAAGAGGTGGTATCCAAACATGGAGTGCCGATTTCCATGATAACCGATCGGGATGCCCGATTTACTTCAAAATTTTGGAAGGCGTTCCAGAAATCTATGGGTACTCGTCTCGGCATGAGTACGGCGTTCCACCCACAAACCGATGGTCAAAGTGAAAGAACGATTCAAACATTAGAAGATATGTTAAGGGCTTGTGCCATCAGTTTTGGTGGTAATTGGGATATGCATCTTCCTTTGGTTGAATTCTCCTATAATAATAGCTATCATGCTAGTATTCAAATGGCCCTATTTAGGGCCTTGTATGGGAGAGATTGTAGGTCACCTTTAGCTTGGGCGGAAGTTGGTGAAAGCCAACTCATCGGGCCCGAAATTGTTATTGAAACGAAAAAGGTGATCTCGCAAATAAAAGAGAAGTTGAGGGTAGCCCGGGAACGACAACTAAAGTATGCCAATGTGAGACGACGACCTCTTGAATTCGAAGCCGGTGATTATGTGTCACTTAAAGTGTATCCGTGGAAAGGAGTAGTCCGTTTTGTGAAACGTGGTAAATTGGGTCCAAGATATATTGGCCCATTTAAGATTTTGGAACGAATTGGTCCGGTAGCGTATCGTTTGGAACTTCCTCAAGACTTGAGTGGAGTTCACAATGTTTTTCATGTTTGTAATCTTAGGAAGTGTTTGGCCGATCCAACACTTCACGTGCCACTAGAAGAAATTTGTGTCGCTAAAACGTTGAAATTCGTGGAAGAGCCGGTAGAGATCTTAGATCGGCAAACCAAGAAGTTAAAGAACACTCGGTATACGATTGTTAAAGTTAGATGGCAAGCAAGACGTGGACCCGAGTTCACTTGGGAACGGGAAGATTCGATGAAAGCTAAGTATCCCCATTTGTTTAGCGAGTTTAGTTAGCTTAGAATTTCGGGACGAAATTCCTTTAACGGGGGAATAATGTAACATTCGCGACTTTTGACTTGGTTTGACTTTTGATTTAATATAATTAAATGTAAACGATTTCATGAATTTATTTGAATTATCGAACGTTTTGTCGTGTTATAACGTAACGTTGAATTTATTTGTATTTACGGGTTCGTTTTAGCGATTAAAGGATAACGTTTAGCTATTTGTCGAATTTAGAGGACGGGGCCTCATAGTTGAGACCCCTTGGCCGTCCACCATCTCACACCCACACATTCACTCACTTTTCTTTTACTACAACCTTATCTCTTTCACTTTCTCCCTCTCATTTACTCTTTCCCCATCTGTTTTGGTCAAAAATTTACCTAAGATAATCTACGATGAAGACTTAGATTAACAATGTAACCAAACTTTCGTTCGTGAGGTTAAGGTCTTGTAAAATATGTTGAGTTTCAAAGGTACGTTTAATAGAAAAGATTTGATGAATGATTATGTCGACTAAACAAAGTAATAAAGGTCTAAAGCAATGATAATCAGAATTATAAGTATCGAAATAAATGTAATAACTATAAGTACGACTAATCAAAGTAAAGATCTAATAAATAATGCTCGAAAAGTAAAGAGTAAAGAACAAGAACACCGAGATTTGTTGACGAGGAAAAGCCCTTAATCCTTTAAGGATTGCCGGCATAAAAACCCCGGGAGGAAGCAATCGTCCCTGCCTTTGTTCTTTTATTAATGATTGTTAAATGATTACAAATGGTGGAATTCGGTTGATCGATGTATCTAAGTGTGAAAATAACGAGAGTAGTGTGTATGAATACAAGTGAGTAGTATGCAGTAAGTATGAATGTGATATGATGCCTAAATCGATTAGCCTCCTTCATTTATATAGACCTAGGATCTAACTAACTATGCGAGATTGTAGGGATCTTCCAGGTCTTCGTTGATTGAACGTTGGAGCATATCTTGACCAGTCTTGTGAACGTTGAAGCTCTTCTCCTCGTGCTAAATTCAACTTGAAGTCCGAATATCTTGGCAGACTGAGTCTTCTTTGCGTGTTGAAGATTAATCCCATGTGTGAAATCTTCCTTTTACCGTTGGAGATATTTTCCTTAGCTGTATATCGAATATTCTGGAATCTGCATGCTTATCTTACGTGGAAATGATAATCATAATTGAAACATAACGTTAGCAAAATATTAACAAGTAATCAGAATATTCAACTATGTCAAGATCCTGGTACGTCAAGATCTTGGACCTTCAGGATATTGGCACTCGAAATTTCACCCAAAATAATTGTCCCCAAAGTTATTTTAATAAAATCTATTTTGTTGAAATAACTTTGAATCTACTAGAAAAAGCTTTGACCGAAGTCAAGTAGTAAATTTGAAACTATCTTAAAGATAAGACGCGTGGAATTTGGAGAGCCAAGAGTTATGATACGATAGGTAACAACTTGACGGTTCATTTTCTATCTTTTCACCCCCTATATAAGGCTACAGTTTTACTCTTTGAAAATCACAAATACTTTTCATGCCTTAAAAAGGTATTCATTATGTTTTCAGTTTCTATAAATTCTCACAATATCACAATGTCTGAAGTTACAAGTGGCGAATCTCATCTTCAAGTCCAAGATCCTGTGAGGTCCCAAATACGATGGTTAACCCAGAAGTGTATAATACAACAAGTCTAATAATCACTAGAATGGACTAGTATTACTTGTAAATAAATGCAAGAATATATAAACAAAGTAATACAAGACTTAAAGCAATAAATAAGTAAAGTGGAACATTATGTATTTTTCAAGGTGTATTTTATTTATGATGTTAAATAAAATACAAGGTTGTGCGGAATCAAGATAATACAAATAAGTATGTATCCTAACAACCTATGAATTACAAATGATCTATATTTGTCAAATAACTCTTTTGGATCAAGATACTTAAAGTTGTGAAGTATCCCTGTTTAAGATCGAGAGTATTTAACAAATTCCCCCTATTTGTTTAGAAATAATGCAAGTGTTTTCAAGCTTATACCTATACAACTTTGTATGCTTGAAAAACACAAGTTTTGATTTTAGTCTAAAAAATCTAAGTTACTGGAAAACACTTTATAGATCATGAGTGTTTTCAGTTTCATCTTTTAAATTCTAACTTAGACTAAATCTGATCATTTACTTTTATGAATCAAAAATTGCAACTAATATTACATACATCAACTGATAAATAGTCACAATTTTCATCAAACAATAAATTACAATAAGTAAATGATAAGAGTCAGGCCCTTCTCTTCGATGTCTGTCCTGGAGCATCTTCAGAAGCCTTTCTCTTTGGTGATGGAGAAGATGGTACTGATTCTGGCGATTTCATGCCTATTGCAACTTCCATCTGTTGCTTTCTTCTCCATACCTTCTCAACCCTCTTCAGAAATGCTTTAACATCAGTCGACAAATCTGTCTTCCCCCTGAACGTTAAGGCAATCTCCTTCAGTTCAGTCCATCCAAACGCCTAGACTGAAGTACTCTTTCTTTCATCAGTAAAGTTACCTTCCCTGGTCAACTTTATTTCAAACTTTGACATACCTTCATGATTATCAACAAGCTTAATCTCTGCACCAGTGATCCTTCTAGCATCAGCCCTGAAATTCAACATTTCATTATACTTGTCTTTCCATTTGGCTGTCTGGATCATTGCTTCAGTTTCCTTTGACACTCTCTGTTGTTCTACAGCAGACTGGAGTTGTTGATGATTGATTTTCAGAGAAGTGTCCAGGGGAATGAATGTGCTCACATCTACATCTTTAATTGCTTTGAGCTGTTTGGCAGTAAGCTTAGGTAAGCCAGTCAATTTCTTCATGTACTCTAACTCCAGAGCACCAGCATTTTTCCTTATCTTCTTCTGGAGGTTCACCAGTTCCTCCTTCCTCTGCCTGATAAGTTCTGGTACACTAACACCATAAATTATTGAATCATAAATCTGTTCTTCTTCAGCGTAAAAGGAGTGTACATGAACATCATTCAATGCATTCAGACATTGATGAACTCTGGGGTCTTCCTTCATCTTTTTGTACACATCAATGTTTATGCCCAACCTGCCAGCATTATAAGAATCCAGAGTCCCCATAGTTGCCATCTCCCTTTGATGGGCCAGCAGTTCATCTTTTTGATTTCTCTTAAAGATCTCTATCATTTTGCATTCTTGTTCAAGTTTCTTAGAGGTTTCATCATCAACAGTAGGAAACTCTGATGATTCTTCAACAGTTTGCTCTTCTTCACCAGATACCATTTGTTCTTTTCCTTTAACAGACTTCAGAGTAGTTGGAATATCTGGGAAAGATTCAAACTGGGGCTCACTAGCTTCAGTACCAGCAGCTTCTTCAGTCAGCATAGTGGCTTCAGTGCCAAATGCTCTCTGTGCTAATCGTGCACTGGCATCAGTACCAATCACTTGTTTTTGTTGCACAATGCTTTCAGTAGCAAAGGCCTTTTCAACAGCACTGGCCACAACTTCTTTCTTCTTTCTAATCAAACCTTCTTGGACACCAGACGACTTTTCCCCCTTGGAATGATCACCAGTTCTGGACTTGAGATCATTCCATAATTGTTCTAGCATGTGTCTGTCCAGTGCACCAAAAGTTCTTCCAGTCACTGGAGTTGTATCATTCACATTCTTTCTGAGTGCCTGTACTTCCTTTTTAACATTTTCAACTTCTTGAGGCAAGTGCTTTGGCAATTCTTTTTCTATCAACTTCTCCACTTGGGGTAACAACCCATCTTGAATAGTTTGAAGAACAGACCCAGAAATTTCTTCAGATATTTCTTTCAACATACTAAGTCTGAACTTCTTTGTACATTCATCACTAATCGTGCTAACAACAGCAGCCTGATCAAGTGTGGGCCTGCTTTCCAATGAACTAACTAGTAACCAACTTCTGAACCTCATCCTTCAGACCTGTCAGTGGTTGAACAAGTTCACCTTTCACTGCAGTCTGAACAACATTCACCAGCCCTGTCTCCAATCCCTGGACTGCCACTTTGATGTTTTCAGTGTTGTTATTAGTGGCCAGTACCAGCTCATCCAGCTTCTCAAAACAAGCTTTTCATTCCCAGCAAATATATTCATTTCAGATGCTAGATTGTTCGATAATAAAGATTTAAAATTGGAAACAACCTGGGATGATGACTGGAGTGATCTCTCCAGGTCCGCCACCTTACTTAAAAGGCCTTGGACCTCGGCTGAAGACGAAGTGGAGAGACCACTGGGAGGTTCAAGATTTGAAGTCATTCTGTTCATTAAGGGTACTTGTGCCCAGACCTCTTCAGTTGCAATTTCATCAGTAACAACTGTTGGGTCCAGCACACGTTGTTCAGATACATTGACTGGAGTTTCAAGTGGTGGAGGTTGAGATTGTGAAGTTTGAATGGTTGGAGGAGTGAAGTATTGAGTATTTTCTGGAATTGAAGGTGGTGGTGGTGGTGGTGGCATGTTTGAGTCTGGTGGGGGTGGTGGCATTTCTGATTCTGGTGGCGGCATATTTGTTTCTGGTGGAGGTGGTGGCATTTCTGGTAGACTTTCAACTTGTACAACATCCTCACCCAGAAAGTTCATATTGACATCAAAATTCTGATCTTCTGACATGGGAGAATCAGCCTCATCCTAAAACATTTCACCAACAGTTGTATCACCAGCCTGAGCACCAACCAGTTCACCAGCCTGTTCACTTGCTTCAACATTCAAATCGATTCGAGCCTCTTGCTCACCAGATACTTGTTCATCAGCCTGAACAATTTGTTCTACCTGCTCAACAACCTGCTCAACAATCTGAGCCACATTTTCTTCTTGCACGACAGTCTGGACAACATTTTCTGTCTGCTCAATAACTTGTATATTTTCAACATTCTCCTCTTCAAAAATAGGAGACCCATCAATGTTTATTACATCACCAGGATGTCTTTCTGGATTCACCTGAACTCCATCTCTCATCAGACGCCTATTTGATCTTGGTCGTCTAGAAGGCTCAACATTTGGTTGTTGACCTTCAGGAGCCACTTATCTGATGGGTTGTACAGCTTCTATAATCTGAACATCTTGGTCACCAGAGGGTCCTTTACCAACTTGACCTCTACCTGGAGCCACTTCTACTTCTTCCCTTTGAAAAGAGAGCATGGACTGAGGAATATCTACCTCATTCAGTGGAGATCTTAGGTTGGTCAGATCCCTCATATACTCACTCACAGAAAAGTGAGTAGTTTCAAAATCGTACTGGTCTCCTAGAGCGCTTTTAAACAACAGTGAAAGAAAACGGATATATGGAACAAAGGCTTTTCTACCTTTCACTCTAAGACGCTCTACCAGATCATCAAACAGGATCTGAGCAAAATCCACTCTATAACCAAACCAGAGGCAGTAGGCAATCTGGAGATGAGTCTGATTTATCTGGTCCAACCCTCCAGAACTGCCTCCCAAACATTCAACAATGTGCGTGAAGAAGAATCTCCATGAGTCTGTCAGCCTGCTCATGTAGACTGTTCCCTTTCTGGATAGCTGGCCATGCTCATCCATAATTTCTGTGTGCCCCATCAATCTGCATACTTCCCTGAAATTTATACCAGAGGGAAGTTCGATGGGCAACTCATTGTTCAAAATAATTCAATTGTAGAACAGACCTGAGTAAACTAACAGAGAAACTCAAGGATCTGGTACCTCCCTTGAGAGTATAAGTAATTGATGAAGTTCCATCATTATAAATTGCAGAGTACCAGAATTCACATAGATAATCGTGGTACATCCTCCCTGGATTTAAGGTCAAAGCACCATATAATGGACATGAGAGAAAAAATGTATTAATCTCCCAATAACGGATTGGGCATTATGAACACTGGAAAGTGAAAGTCTGGCCATCCAGTTATTCATGTTTATTCTTATAGCTTTTTGCCTCTAATGTGATATGAGGTGCCCTTTCAACATTTTCAGTCGGAGCATATTCAGCGGCGAGCAGATTTTTAGGAGATTTAGATTGTCTTGGTGCCATTTGAATATTAATAGATGAAGATGAAATTGAATATTTAGGGTTTTGATGAAGATTTGATGAAGAATTTAATGGAAATGGAGTAAATATGAGAGATGATTATGATTGGAAATTGAATGAAGAAATAAATGAAGGAATTTGAAAGATTTGGGAGTAAATATGTTCGAAGTAAATGCAAATGAAATTGAAAGTGGGTATATATAGGAGAGAGAATGTGGAACTCAAACGGTTAAGTTGAATTATCAAATAAAATTTTGATCGGGTTCTGAGATCCGCATTAATTACATCACATCACACATAAATGTGTGACGGTTTACAGCCCACACACAGTATCAAGTTGCACTTTTTGTCTTCCCAAGATAAAAATACCATCATTACGTTGAAAAATTTACATGCCACGTAGGATTATAAGATAAATATCTTTAAAAAGTTTGCTTACGTGGCACGCACAATGATCAAGTATTTAAAAAAAAATATTATGACTCATTTCAGTGCATCTGGAGGTTGACTGGACACTCCAGTATCACTGGTGGATTAGTCCAGTAACGCATGTACTGATGGTACACTGGTGGGACACTCCAGTAAAGTACCAGTGAAAACCATTTGAAAGAGACTGGTGACCTCAAACATGCACGTCAACTAATACAGACAAATGAGAGGGACACATTTACATGGAGACAAAAGTCACCTCAAACACGCACTTCAACCTGTCCAATTACCAGTGAGAGGGACACATTTACAAAGTACCAGTAATATTTTCTGAAGAATTTGTTCAGTGAGAAAATAAATTAATAAATTCCCCTTGAACTTAAAACATTTTTAAGAGCAAAAAATATCTTTCAAGTCTTTCCCCTGGAATGTTGATCCAGAAATCTATTAATGCAGAGATAGTACACAATGGCGTTCGATATCTGAGCAGTCATAAATTTATAAATCTTTAAATCAAAGATCCTCAGTAGTACACAATGGCGTTCAATACCAAGGTTCCAGATTTAGGGGTTTAACATTCCCAACTCACCAACAAGATATTCAAAAGTTTTGACATCCAGAGGTTTAGTGAAAATGTCAGCGAGTTGTTTGTCAGTGGGAATAAAATGGAGTTCAATGTTGTTTATCATAATATGATCACGGATAAAATGATACCTGAGATCAATGTGCTTCGTTTTGGAGTGCATGACTGGATTGTTCGAGATAGCAATGGCACTGGTATTATCACAAAAGATTGGGGTCTTTGAGTACTTAATACCATAATCAAGCAACTGGTTCTTCATCCAGAGTATCTGAGCACAACAACTGGCTGCAGACACGTATTCAGCTTCAGCACTGGACAATGAAACTGAAGTTTGCTTCTTACTGGTCTAGCTGACCAGTTTGCCACCAAGGAAATGACATCCACCAGTAGTGGATTTCCTGTCTATCTTATAACCTGCATGATCTGAATCTGAATAACCCATTAGATCCATGCCTGAGCCTTTGGGATACCAAAGACCCAAACTGGGGACACCCTTAAGGTACTTTAGTATGCGCTTTACAGCAAGCATATGAGATTCCTTTGGATTAGACTGATATCTGGCACATAGACATGTTGAAAACATAATATCTAGTCTACTGGCAGTTAAATACATCAGTGAACCAACCATGCCTCTGTAGACAGTGGTGTTCACTGGTTTACCATCTGGATCTGAGTCCAGTGTCAGTGGTGCAGAAATTGGAGTGGGTTTAGATGGTGAAGAGTTCATATCATATTTCTTTAAAAGATTTCTAACATATTTTTCCTGATTAATAAAAATGCCATCTTTGTTTTGTTTAATCTGGAGTCCAAGAAAATACGTTAATTCACCCATCAAACTCATTTCATATTCAGTTGACATTATTTTAGAAAATTTTGTAAGTCCCAACTCGATAGATGGTACTACTGAAGACACCTCTATGTCGATGGTGGAGTTACTTTGCAATATATGCACTGAACTGGGGACGACCAGTTGCAGTGTGTATATACCAAGTTCTAGATAGATTACTTATATAAAAGACAATAAGTAAAGAACAATGCAATAATACAAATAACTTTTAAGATAACTTGATGAGACAATATGTATTTTTCAATGTATAATTTATTTATTGATATTAAACAAATTACAAGGTTGATGCGGAACCAAGATAATACACGAATGTAAATATCCTAACAACCTATGAAATACAATTGATCTATACTCAGAATTTCTCAAGACAATCGAAACACTTAAAGTTGTGAAATGTTCCTTTTAGCGATTGAGAGAAGATTGCACAAGTTCACCAAGAATATTGCAGGTTTGCAAAGTGTGAAGTGTTTGTATGTTTTCACTTTGTGAGTTGAACACTTAAATTCTTGGTTGTGCAATGACTTGTATTTATAGGCAAAGTTAACATTGGGATGTTAACTTTAGCCGTACAAATGTGGTTGGGAGCATTTAAGGAATAGCATTTAATTCCTTAAAAAGGCAGTAAAGTCTGGAGACAGAGGTCAAGGGTTCGATCCTCATGCCCAGTAAGGCTGGAGGTCCTTTTCTACCTATGGTAGAACATGGAAGCAGCCTCTCTACCTTTGGTAGGGGTAAGGCTGTCTACATCTCAACCTCCTCCATACACCGTCGAAGACGGTATTGGGACCCAAAACCCGTGGAAGACGGCATTGGGAGTTACTTACTTACTTAGTTTAATTCCTTAAAAAGCAGTCGCGATGTAAAAGTGACTTTACATAACCACCTTTATGTACCTTTTAATACTTAAATAATAAGATAAGGCTTATTATCCGGGTAAAGGTACATAAAGTATACAAAGTCAATTCCTCGTAATCAGTGTAAAGCTTTGTAAGGGCTTTCCACTGATGGTCTCCAGTTTGTAACTGACTAGAATGCCAACTGGGCTTCGCTGCCATTGCCATTATCTATCTTCCATTTGTTGTCTTCGACTTCAACTGGAATGATTCTTCAACTGGTCAGTTCTCAACTGGAGGAAGTCTTCAGTTGCGTTTGACTGTACGGTGCAACTGGACTTCAATATATTTCTGGACAAATCTTCTTGGTCACCAGTTTACTGGTCACCAGATGCAACTGGTGAACTGGTCAGTGTGAACTGGTGACTGGCCAGTTCCAGGTGAACTGGTCCTAACAAATTCCCCCTATTTGTCTAGAAATATAGTCTAAGTCTTTTCTAGTTCTTGTATCTGTACAAGTGTGAACTGGAAGGACTTGTTCGATTTAAATCTATCTAAGTTATCTAAGGCATTTTTATAGATCAATAAATGCCTTAGGTTTTTCTTTCATGTTTGTTAGATTTTAATCTATTATCTACCTTGTGGTTACAAACTGGTAACTTCATTTATACAAGGGAATGAAATTTATACAAGTTATAGAATGTAAATACAAATTACAAGTAGATAAACTAAAGAAAGAACTTAATGAGATGGCCCTTCGCCAGTTCTTCTTCTCTTGGCAACTGAAGAGATAGGCTGAGTATCTTCAGGGTCAATATTCAACTTTGCTCAAGATTTTCTTTATGTTGAATCTTCCCCCTTAGAAAGTTTACCCATGCTTTCTCTAACCTATTCTTTTGTGCCTTAGCATCCAAAATATTCACCATCTCCACCCATTCGCTGAATCCATATTGCATAGCACCAGGATCATCAGTTCTAACCAGTGGCCCACCAGTATACTTAACTTCGATTTGAAAATCCTTGGTGCCTGGCTTGATTGTAACATTGACACTATTAATAGTACCACTATGTCTTCTGGTTGACATGATCTGGGAGTAGTAGTTTCTAGCTTCAGATTCATTTGTGATTTTTATACTCCCAGCACCAGCAGCCAGTACAGCGGACTTAATGTCTTCATTGGATACCTCGCCAGTTGATTCAACGAATGTGCTAAGGTCAGCATCTCTTGTATCTCTTGTCAGTGGTCTTCTTGGTTGTGGAATCCTTCTTCTTGGTGGATCCAGTACACTCTTCACAACCTTCTTGACATTTGCAATTCTCTTTAGAAGCCCACTAGCCCTAATCCACTGAAATGTTTAAGCTCCTGGCATCGAATTCAGCTTCATCCTCTTGATAGTGTCTGTCCAGTTCTACATCTAGCATTTCATTCAACTGGTCAACTATCCTAGGATCATTCTTAACCCTAACATACTCATCCTTAGTGATACCCAGTAGATTGCATCACTCATATCCAGCAACTTAATCTGAGCAAGATGTGCCCTGGCCTCAACTTGGTTTCTTTGTTCATTTTCTTTCTTTCTTTGATGTCATTACCAAGTCTAGCCAGTTTTCTACTATCACTATCTGAAACTGGAGGGAGTATATCAGCATTACCAGTTTTCAACATTACTTCAGTGGCCGGCTGGGCAGATGCATCACCAGCTAAACCTTTACCTTTGTCCAAACCAACATTCCCCCTAACACTCTGCTCACCAGCTTCAGTACTGGTAGCCACAACCAATTCTCTTCCAGATCCAGATGGAGTCCTTCCAGGTGCAACTGGTCGTGTAAGGACTGAACTTCTTTCCCCCTTGGCAGCATCTAAACCTGCCCTAATTGCTTCCCATTCAGAGGGGTGAGATGGCAACCGGTCAAGAGGCTGCCACGACTGCATGTCCTTACACTCTTTGAAGATGCCACACATCATCCTGAAGGACCTCCATAAATGGTTCGTCTCCTTGGACTTGGTCAAGACATTTGCAACAACTTGGTCTTGACCAGTTTTCAATTCATTCAAGATCTTGGAGTCCTCATCCAAATCGGAGACAACCTTATCCTTAACCTCATCATCCATCTTCTTCAGATTTTCCACTTCAGTTGTCAGTTTCTCTATAGATTGAGCATGTAGAGATACCTGGGTGTTCAAACTTTCTATGCTGCCTCTCAACTGGTTGATCTCACTGGTAAGTAGGGCCAGATCAACCTGAGGAGTGGCCAGCTTGGTGATCTCAGACATCACCCTTTCAATCAAATGCTCTTCTCTAGCACCCAGCGTATCCTCTATTTTCTGACCAACCGAAGTCATCAACTGCTCTCCAAGGCCAGTTACATCTAGGCCAGATCTTTCAATAAGTTCCTTAACCTGCCTTTCAATCTCTTTCAAGTCAACTTCTGAAGTTCTGACAGTATTTCCTAGCAAGTTGGAGATTGAACTGGAGACCTTGAAGTGAGTTAGGTCAAAGGCTTCCTTTAGAGTACCAGCTAGATTGTTGCAGCCAGTGACCAACTCATTAAGCTTTCTGAACACCAAGTCTTCATTAGATGAAAACTTGTTTATCCCCAGATCGACCACCTTAATGTTTAGTCAAATGATCTTTGTGGTATCTGGAGAAGGACTTGGTGTTCTTGTCAAGTGTCTTCTGAATCTCCTCCACCCTGGTTAGAAGGTTTTGAAGATCGGCTTGTAGTGAGACAACTTGACTGTCCAGTGACAAAGGAGAAGGTGTCACTGGACCACTAGCAGTTACTACTGGAGCAACTGGAGGAGGCAAACTGATGGAAGTCTCCCCAGTTGTCAGGCCAACAGTTGAAGAAATTATTGGAGTGGTGGTTGAAGAAAGGACTGGAAAAACAAATTGTTGTTCATGCTGAGAATGCTCAGGTGTGAACAATGGCGACGGTGGGGGTGGCATTTCTCGAGCAAGTGAGAATTGCCCAGTTGGTAAAGGAGCAAAATTTGTTGGTAAAGATATATCTATAGGCACATTTACTTGTGGTGGTGAAAATGAAATTGATGCGTCTGGAAGTGAGACTGGAGATGAAGGGTCTTGTGCTTGTACAGAAGCATCAAGAATCTCCTGGTCTGTTTCAGTACCTTCAGAATCCGAAGATTCAATAAGGATTTCCTCGTCATTAACACTCATGTCCAGATCCATGAATGTAACTGAGGGCTGACCAGTTACCTGGTTAGTCTCCAGATGACCTTCCCCAGTTTCCTGGATGGGTGCATCTGTTGATGGATCAGATACCGAAGTATCTTCACCAAGGATAGATGTGATGGGGGTTGCTTCAGTTATGGTTGCTCTATCCTCAACCATAACATTAGACACTGGAGGGTCCCTCATTATTTTGAGGCCCGCCCAGTTGCCTTTCTGACTCACCTACAAGAAAGGTGCATCAGTTGAAGCGAATGCCAGTTGCATTCGTTCAGGAATTTCAACCTCACCAGCTTCAGATACCAGTGAGTCTAGATTCCTTAGCATATCTGGAACAGTGTACGGTGAATCTGTACTATTATATGCTTCCCTGCCCAGAATTTGCTTAAAACAAAGTGAGAGGAACCTCGAAAAGGGAATACAAACACCCCTTGTGCCCTTCAGCTTTTGAACCAGGCTTCTATACAGAATTTCTGCAAAGTCCACTCTCAATCCGTTCCACAAGCAATAAGCCATCTCTGCTTGTGAGGAGTTGATCTGGTCAAGTCCACCAGAACTCCCACCCATGCTCTCCACCAGGTGGATGAAAAAATACCTCCATGAAGGTGTAAGACCCTTCATGGTCATCGCACCTTTTGTCTTCAACACCCCATTCTCCAAACACTCCCTGTATCCCATTTCAAGAAGTACTTGGCGAAAGTTTATATTTGGGGGCAAGACGACTGGAGATTCACCCTCTCTCCAGTAATTGAGGCGTAAGGCATCCCTCAATACATCGGCTGACAAGGTACACTGGATTGTTCCATCCTTTAATGTGAAACTGATGGAGGAACAATCGGAAGAAAGAACGGCAGTGTACCAAAACTCACATAAGTAGTTGTGAAACAACTTACGTGGGTTTAGAGAGAATGAGGGTCCTATTGGAGAATTCTTCAAAAACTTTTGAATTCTACCAATAAGGGTATCAGACCCTTGAGATCCTCGTAGGCTGGCCATAGGATTATTTGGATTTAGTTTTATGACCGAAGCACTACTAGGGCACCAGGTGCCTGTGTGACATCTGGTGAGGGATTGTATGGAACAGTCAAGAGATTTACATCTCTTGAACGAGATGATCTAGGAGCCATAAAAGAATGAAAATGAAATTTGGGATTTAGGGTTTTTGATTTGTGAAGCAAAGAGAGAAATGAAGCAATTTTGATGATGATTGGAAGTAAATGAAAGAATGTAGAAGGAAGTAAATGAAAGAATGAGTTCGGAGTAAATAAGGGTATTTATAAAGGGATTCAAGATCCCAATGAAACACCAAAATTATATTTTAATAAAGACAATCCTTTTTGTAGATATTTTTACAAAAGTTGGTTTGAACTTTGAAATAAAATAATGATTTGCCATGTAAACATTAAATGCTTCCATGTCAGCATTAAATGCACGACCAAAATTTTTATTGG